>BLSH010318249.1:210465-224378 GCA_018402905.1 Glandirana rugosa | reverse complement strand
TCTGATATTTTACCCTACTTAATGGAGTAGCGTAACACATTCCACAGTAATAGGGCTCCGTCTAAAGTATTAGACTACACCAGTACGGGACTGTAACAGTTAATAACTTTTGTTCACTTTCCTTATAATTTATTATAATAACCATCTGTTCATGGGATATGTGGCCCTCAAACAGATGTCCCTAATCACCTCCACCTTCTCACCAACCCTATGTTATATTAATACAATGTTCTTTGTAATAAGGATCGTGCATTTGTTTATAGTAATTCTACCTACGTTGGTGATCGTGGTTGATATTTAGTTACCGAATTGGTGGACAAACTCCCGGTGTATAGGGTACTTGTCTACCAATAATATTATTTAATATTCCTTTCACTTGTTTTCAATAATTGACAATGTCAGGGCATGACCACATCAGATTATGAAATCTGCCTCGGGATAATGACACCTTACACAATGCGATGAGGTAATTCATCCCATTTTATAGTCTTTGAGGGGTAAGATATGTTTGGTGTATGATATATAGCTGAATCAACTTATTATTGATGACGGGAGAGGCTCTCAAATGTGAGGGACAGCTCTTACTCCATTTCTCCTCTGTCACCTCTGGGAGTACATCCCACCACTTATCTCTTATCTTTAGTGGAGCACCACATATCTTAGCCCTCAGTAAATGTGAACAGAGTACAGATATTAAGCCTTTCAGTCCCTGTGATTGTAGTATTTCTATCAATGGATATTTAGATATTTTTGGATCTTGCCTCCCAAACGGAGCATGGGTCATATGTCTTAACTGCAAATATTTATAGAAAAACTTATGAAGCAATTCATATTGTTGTCTTAGATAACCAAATGACTGTAAAAACCGATGGTCATATATCTGATTCAATGTAAGTATTTCTCTTGCTTTCCAAAACTATCAGGGGATATCTTCATTTGTTCTAAAGAGGGATTAATACACATTGGGGTCTCTGAGGGGATATCGCTAAAGCCCATTAATTTTTAACCCTCTCTCCATACTGCTCTAGCTAATGTCACTATAGGTATCTTCGCTTTAGGTAGATATTTAGCTTAAGTTTCTAGTCCTATCATTAAGTCCTCCACCTGCAATATTCCCAATAAATGACTCTCCACCCCCCATTCTTTGTTCTGGTGTCACCCATGCCCTTAAATATTTCAGTTGCCCCGCTAATACAAATACATGTCTGGGAGTGCCATTCCAGCATCCCTCTTTGGCCTTTGCAATGTTGTTAATTTCACTTTACATCTGCAAAAGCTTGGGGAGAACTGCTGGGGAATGTGAAAATACATATATGCATTTTGGTAGTAGAACCATCTTAATTAACCACTTAAGGACCGGAAGGATTTCCAGCTTTAGGACCGGAGCCCTTTTTGCGATTCGGCGCTGCGTCGCTTTAACTGAAAATTGTGCGGTCGTGCGACGTTGTACCCAAACGAAATTTGCGTCCTTTTTTTCCCACAAATAGAGCTTTCTTTTGGTGGTATTTCATCACCGCTACGTCATTTCTGATCGCCGCTATAAACAAAAGAAGAGCGACAATTTTGCAAAAAAAAACCAAATTTCTTAATTTTTGCTAAAATACAAATCCAAAAAAAAAATATAAAAAAACATTTTTTTTCACCGTTTTTGGCCGATTTATATTCTTCATCATATTTGCGATAAAAAAAATCGCAATCTGCGTTTATTGATTGGTTTGCGCAAAAGTGGTCGCGTTTACGGATGATGAGAATTCATTTTTGGGGTTTTTATTTTTTTTTATTTTTTACTAATAATGGCGGCGATCTGCGATTTTTTCAGCGGACATGTCGGAACATTTTGACACTTTTTTGGGACCATTGGCATTTATACAGCGATCAGTGCTATAAAAATGCACTGATTACTGTGTAAATGCCATTGGCAGTGAAGGGGTTAACCTGCAGGGGGCTCACTGTGCGCGATCTGGCGGCCACCGTCATATGACAGCGATTTGCCTTACAGCGCCACTTTGCCGCCGTCAGTTGCCGATTGACGGTCGGCAAGTGGTTAACCCGATTCTTCCCGCTATGGATATTGGTAATCTTTCCCATTAGCTTTTTCTTAATAAATTCTATTGAGGGGTTCACATTGGCTATTATATATTCCTTGGGTTGGAGGGTAATTTGTATTCCTAGATACTTAACCCTTCCGCTCCAGGCCCTGTGCTCCATTTTATACACCCAGGTGGCCAGACCATTTTTTGCATTCTTTCCTTTGCTTTTTTATTTTTCACTTATAGCTTTCAAAGTTTGTAAAATACCCCCCAAACCATATATTTTCTGAAAGCACATGACCAGTAGAACAAAAAGAAGGTGCTACCGATTTTTAAAGCTCCCATGAGATTTGTGCAAATGTTTATCAAAACAACATTTTTGCTAAAAATCTACTAAAATCATGATTAGCAGATAAATACACAGCAAAGTTTACATAATTCCCACTAAATCTAAAAGCTTGACCTGTATTGATTTAATAAATAACAAATATTTGTAACTTTTAAATTGCACCTTTTTGCAAAATGGTGAAAATCCAACATGCAAAAAATGTAAATATGCAAATTTCTCTAAAAATCTTAAGGTTTTCAATTTTCCCTTACAGCTTTAAGAATTTGTGAAAGACTCCTGAAAGCATATGACCTCTAGAATGAAAGGAATGTGCTCCTGTATTTTTAGACCCCTCAGTATTTGCTCAAATGTTAATCAAAACAATATATTCACAAAAAATACACTAAAACCATTATTAGCAGATAAAAACACAGCTAATTTTACAAAACTCCTGCTAAATCACTACTATATATAAAAGCTTAACCTGTATGGAGTGAATAACAAAAAAAATAATAATTTTTACATTGTGCCTTTTTGCAAAATGGTGAAAATCGAACGTACGCAAAAAAGTAAATATCCAAATTACTCTTAAAATCTGAAGGTTTTCATTTTTCCCTTACAGCTTTCAGAATTTGTGAAAGACCACCAAAACCATATTTTCTCTGAAAGCATATGACCTCTAGCATAAAAAGAAGGTGCTAATGATTTTTTAGACCCCACGGTATTTGCACAAATGTTTATCAAATTCTGATGGGCTGGAGACAGTTACTCGGGTAATCTGATGGACAGGTAAAAGGTACTTGGGTACTCTGATGGGCTGCAGATAGGTACTCCGTTACTCAGTTGGGTTGGTGACAGGTACTCGGGTAATCTGATGGGCAGGTGACAGGTATTCGGGTACTCTGATGGACTGGTGACAGGTACTCGGGTGCGCTGATGGGCTGGGGACAGGTACTCGGGTGCGCTGATGGGCTGGGGACAGGTACTCGGGTACTCTGATGGGCAGGTGGCAGGTACTCGGGTACTCTGATGGGCAGGTACTCGGGTACTCTGATGGGTTGGTGACAGGTCCTCGGGTATTCAGATGGGCTGGTGACAGGTACTCTGATGGGTTCGTGACAGGTACTCGGGTACTCAGATGGGCTGGTGACAGGTACTCGGGTACTTTGATGGGCAGGTGACAGGTACTTTGATGGAGTGGTGACAGGTCCTCTTTATTACTGGGGGGGCAATCAGTGTGCTTGGTGTGTACACTAAGCGATAACAAGCTGTTACGGCAATCTCCTTCTCACACACGATCGGCCCAATAGTGGAATACAAAAAAATAGTCCATTCAATATGGTTTAATATGGGACACGTTCACATCTATGCATTTTTCAGCAGCATTTTTGGAAAGGGTAAGGGACTTTTTTTTCCCTGCAGCAGATTGCGGTTTGCGTTTAATAGACTTCAATGGATCTGTACCAAAAACAAGTGTGTTTTTGATGCGTTTTTACATGCATTTTGTATGTTTTTTTTCTCCTTCACAAACTGTGAATAGCCGGTACTCAGATGGGCAGGTGACAGGTACTCGGGTACGCTGATGGTCTGGTGACAGGTACTCGGGTACTCTGATGGGCAGGTGGCAGGTACTCGGGTACTCTGATGGGTTGGTGACAGGTACTCGGGTATTCAGATGGGCTGGTGACAAGTACTCGGGTACTTTGATGGGCAGGTGACAGGTACTCGGGTACTTTGATGGGGAGGTGACAGGTTATTTGATGGAGTGGTGACAGGTCCTCTTTATTACTGGGGGGAGCAATCAGTGTGCTTGGTGTGTATACTAAGCGATAACAAGCTGTTACTGCAATCTCCTTCTCACACACGATCGGCCCAATTGTGGACTACAAAAGAATAATCCATTCAATATGGTTTCATATGGGACACGTTCACATCTATGCATTTTTTAGCAGCATTTTTTGAAACGGTAAGGGACTTTTTTTCCCCGCAGCAGATTGCGTTTTGCGTTCAATGGATCTGTACCAAAAACAAGTGTGTTTTTGATGCGTTTTTACATGCATTTTGTGTGTTTTTTTTTCTCCTTCACAAACTGGGAATAGCCGGTTGTTAACCACTTCCCTACTGAATCATTGTAAAATTACATAGTCAGGAACCCTCCCTCGATCAGGGGAGGCATCATATGACATTCGCCACTTTTCGCCAATATTGCGGGCCCGCGGGGGCCCATAGCGCGGCGATCGGGGATCGGGCATGTCCCTCATGACATAGCCCCTCCCCGATCAGGGTAAAGAGCCAATTAAATTGGTTCTTTACCACATGACCAGCTGTGTCCAATCACAGCTGGTCACTATGGAGATCCACATGCACGCCCCCGAGGGCGCGCAGAGCGGCGATCGGGGTTGAGGCTTGTCCCTCGGACAAAGCCCAGCCCCGATCAGGGTAAAAGGCTCTTTTTTTTTTTAAAGATTTTTATCTAGCAGAACAAAGTACGATCACATACATAAGATCTGGTCAGCTACCAGTCAACATGACATCATTAAATAATTTTATGTCCTCCATAGCTGGCTGAGCCAACAGGATAGTCTGCCATTTTCCTTTTTTGGTTAAACCAAGTCCAACATAGAAAACCATAAACAGCGAGAAGTTTTTAATTACCCATCCTCGCCCATCTGAGGATCCCCCCAGGAAGTACCTGGGTACCCACCCCGCCTCCTCTTTTTTCTTTTTTTTTGTTTTCCTTTTCTTTGCTTTGTGAAAACAGAAACTATATACAAGGTCTCTTCTGGGCAAACTAAGACTAAAATAGCCACCCCCCTGAACCCCTTCTTCTGGATGTGCAGTATGCCTTGAGGTATTCGTTGCAATGGGATTTAAACCCTACCCATGCCATCGTATTCCCTTTCCCCATTTCTTTAGTGAGCGTCATCTGCATCAAGGGTATCCTTCGAGTCCACCCATCTAAACCACACCTTCCTGAACTTCGTAGGTGCTCCCCTGGCCTAATATGTCATTTGGTATAATTGAACGTCCGCATTCACCACCTTCATCCACATTCCCACAGTTAGTTGCTCCGTATATATCCATCTACGAGCAATACATTTTCGAACCCCAAAATATTATGTCTTCAGAAACAGTTTGATGTGTACATCCAATTCCTCTTGGTCAAACACTCCTAAGAGACAGCGTAAAGGGGAACATATGTTCGGGAGATCAAATTTATCTGCTATAAACTCGGGACCACAAGGGCCTGATCTGTCTACACTGCCATGCCATATGGTAAAAGGCCCCTTTGCCCCTAGGCATTTATGACAAACTGCAGAATCTTTTTTACACATACGGTATAATCTAACCAGGGTGTAGTATATCTGGTGGAGATATCTAAGCTGAATCATCTTGTCCTTTGCTCATTTGACCCACGAAAGGTAGGTATTCATAGCTTCTTGCCATAACTCCCTTGACAACCCCGGGAAAAAAGCCTCCCATCTAGACCTCGCCCTGTCAGTTAACTTGGGATCTCCAGGTCCCACCCGCACATAATATCGGAAAGTCCGCTTGGCTGGATCGGGATCTAGCAAAGTAGCCTCTAGCGAGGCATTTTGAACTTGAATTTCCCCTCTGCCGAACTGTGCTGTTGCCTGAAGCCCCAAGTCCTGGGTATGCCAAACCGTTCCCGCATCTGGGCAAACGTGCACAATTTACCTTCCCGATATATATGATGGAGATATTTCACCCCAAATTTAGCCCAAGCGTATCCTTCTTCCATTTTTAAGAATTCAGTCAGGGAGCCGTTATACCATAATGGACTATGAGCAGAAGACCCCAGAAACCACTGACCTTGCACGCTTCTTTCTAGCTATGAATCGGTTGTATGAGGACCCTCACCAAGCTGCCACCGCAGAAGCTGCGCTCCAGCAGGCCCGCCTTATGGCGGAGGACTATGTGTCCGAGTTTCAGCGCTGGATCGCTGACACCGCGTGGAATGACGTGGCTCTCTGTTACCAGTTTTGGCTGGGCCTTTCCGAGCCACTCAAAGATGAGTTAGCTTGCGTGGGTGTACCCCAGGCCCTGGACGCCCTGATTGATCTGGCTTTCCTGACTGATCACCGCCTGCGGAAACGCAGCACCGAAAGGTCGGCCCTCCCAGCGTTGTCCTCTCCAGAAAAGCACTCGGTGCCCATGCCGATTGGCCTCCGTTGCCCGTCTCTCACCCCAGAAGAGACAGAGGCACATATCCCACAATTTATGCCTGTATTGTGGAGGTTCTGGACATTGGTGGGGTCCTGCCCCGCCAATCGGGGTAAGGGTTCCCCTACCACCAATAGGGGAGGTACTGTTTCTGACTAGCCCTAAGATTCACCTGGTTCTCTCCATCGCCCTGCAGCTGCCCGACAGGAATATCCAAGTCCCAGCAATCAGACTCTGAAGCATGTAGCTGCTTTGTGGATCTGAACTTTGCAGCCCAGCACCGTCTTTCTCTCAAACCCAAAGCCCATCAGATGATCATTCGTTTGGCCGATGGGTCCACCATTAAGTCTGGTACTGGCACTCATGAGACTGTCCCTCTCCTAACCAGGACACCTGACAGTCACTCTGAGTCTGTTATTGGACGCCATTGCATCCCCTCTCTTCCCTGTCATTCTCTGGCTCCCCTGGCTCCAAGGCACACTGCCCATACATTGACTGGGTCACTGGTAACGTACAGTTCCAATTCTCCTACTGCTTTGCTTCCACCACTGTTTCCAGCAATACCCAAAACTACCCCCGACCGTTTTATGTCTGGACTCTGATCCTGACCCTGAAACTCACCTTGCTGTTCCCACGGTATACCACGATTTCCTGGACGTGCTCAGCAAGAAGGGGCAGATGTCCTGCCGCCACACCGATCCTACGATTGTCCCATTGAGTTGCTACCAGGTACGGATATGCCCTTTGGCAGGATCTACCCACTTTCTGAAGTGGAGCTAGCAGCCCTTAAGGTCTATCTGGACGAAAACCCGAAGAAAGGATTCATTCGGCCCCCTATGTCTCCCGCCGGGGCCGGGATATTCTTTGTAGAACAAAGGACCAGTCCTTGATGCCCTGTATTGACTACCGAGACCGCAATAAGATTACGGTCAAGAACCGATACCCTTTGCCCCTAGTTCCCGAACTATTTCAGAGACTCGGCTCGGCCACTGTCTTCTCTAAATTGGACCTCTGAGGGGCCTACAACCTCACCAGGGAAGGGGATAAATGGAAAATGGCCTTCCGAAACTGGTTCGGTCACTACGAATACCTTGTCATGCCATTCGGACTCTGCAACATCCCTGCCACTTTCCAGCATCTCATAAATTACGTTTTCCGGGACTTCCTTGATCTGTTCGTGGTTATCTATTTGGATGATATCCTCGTATTTTCCCCTTCCCTGGAGGAGTATCTCAGGCACGTAAACAGTTTGTTGAGCCGTCTTCACCAGCATGGATTATATGTTAAAGCTGACAAATGCTCATTTGAATGTTCCAGTATCTCATTCTTGGGCTTCATCCTCTCTGTCTCGGGCATAACCATGGACCCCCCAACCGACAAGAAAGCAGTCCAATGCTTTGTAGGTTTTGCAAATTTCTATAGAAAGTTTATCAAGGGGTTCTCTGCTGTCATCGCCCCCATCACCCAGCTTAGAAAGCAAAACACACGCTTCCACTGGACCTCTGAAGCCCAAACGGCTTTCCAGTTGCTTAAAAAGCGCTTTACCTCTGCACCAGCCCTGAAACACCCGGACTCTGATTTGCCTTATATCCTGGAGGTAGACACCTCTGAGACGATGGTCGGAGCGGTACTCTCCCGAAGACGGGGACCAAAGGCTGCACTCCACCCCATTGCTTTCTTTTCTCGGCAGCTCACACCTCCGGAAAGAAACTACGATGTTGGAGACAGAAAGCTTCTTGCTATCAAGTCTGCCTTGCAGGAATGGTGGTACCTTCTGGAAGGGGCCTCACATCCAGTTTTAGCCTTCACAGACCATAAAAACTTGGAGTACCTGCACACCGCCAAGAGACTCAAGCCCCGTCAGGCGCGCTGGGCCCTCTTCTTTTCACGGTTTCAGCTCAATATCACATACAGACCCGGGTCAAAAAATGTGAAACCAGATGCCCTGTCACAAATGTTCCATGAACCGGGGGATCCTCCCCCACCTGACACGATTCTCCCTTCTCTGAACTTTCTCTTAACTCAAGAG
This sequence comes from Glandirana rugosa, assembly GCA_018402905.1. NCBI lineage: Eukaryota > Metazoa > Chordata > Amphibia > Anura > Ranidae > Glandirana > Glandirana rugosa. The sequence goes on along the minus strand of BLSH010318249.1, from coordinate 215,806 downwards.
TATCTCTTATCTCAAATCAGACAATTCCTGGCTGGGTCCTCTATCCCATCGGATCCCAAGCTAACTATGCAAAATGGGCTGCGGTGGTATGGTACGAAGATTTTCCTCCCCAAGGAACAACGTCTGACAGTCCTGGAACTATGTCATGACCACAAATTAGCAGGACCTTTTGGTGGTCACAAGACTGCAGATCTGCTTACATGTTCCTTTTGATGGCCTCTAGTTGACAAAGATTGCAGGGAATATGTCAGGGCCTGTCCCACATGTGCTCGCAAAAGATCGACAGAACCAAGGCTTGGGGGCTATTGAATCAGATTCCTATTCCTGAATGCTCGTGGTCACAGATTTCCATGGACTTGTGGAATTGCCCCCATCCGTAGGATTTACCACCATCTTTGTAGAAGTCGATTGCCACACTAAGATGGCACATTTCATCCCCATGAAAGGCACTCCCTCTGCAGCCGAAACAACGGAAACCTTCATCAGAGATATTGTCCACCTCCACGGAATCCCCACCAATATTGTGTCTGATCGTTATGTGCAGTTCACGTCTCCGGTCTGGAAGGCATTATGCTCGGTTTTTGGAATCAAATTGGCGTTTTCCTCCGCTTACCACCCACAGACCAACGGTCAGACGGAGAGAACGAACCAGACCCTAGAGCAGTGGTTCTCAACTCCGGTCCTCGGGACCCACTAACAGGCCAGATTTTAAGTATTACCCTGGGAAGAGGCAGACTAGAATACTGCAATCACTGAGCAGCTAATGATAGCACTTGTGATGTATTTCAGTTATCCTGCAAACCTGGCCTGTTAGTGGGTCCTGAGGACAGGAGTTGAGATCCACTGCCCTAGAGCAATATTACTGCTGCTATTCTTCATTTTCCCTGGACGATTGGGTCTTACTACTACTACCGGTAGCTGGATTCGCCTACAATAACAGCGCTCACTCTGCCACCAACCAATCTCCGTTCTGGGCGAATCTCGGCTACCATCCCACCTTCCTACCCAACCTGGTACCGGAAAGTACGGCGCCCGCTGTACAGGACATTACAAGCTTTCTTGTGGAAAATAACAGACTCCTGCAGGAGATATTATCACAGACACAGGGATGCAACAAGCAAGCTTTTGACAGGGGGAGACGAGGGGAGTTAGACCTGCAACCGGGCGATCAAGTCTGGTTAGCAACCAAAATTCTGAAGCTATCTTGCCCCTCAAGGAAACTTAGACCGAAATTCATGGGACCCTTCCCAGTAAAAAGGAAAATTAATAGGGTGGCATATGAGCTGAATCTTCCCCCTTCTCTTCCTGTGCACCCGGTGTTTCATGTTGCCTTACTTAAACCTGTGATCATGGACCACTTCCTGGGGAGGAGAACGGCTCCACCTGAACCAGTTCTAGTTGATGGAGAGGAGGAGTACAAGGTTGAAGCCATTCTTGACTGCAGAGTAAGAGGGGGCTCGACTCAATTTCTGATCAAATGGAAATGGTACGGACACAAGGAGAGCTTCTGGGAACCCGAAGAACACATACACCGCAAAGAAATTGTCAGTTTTTTTGGAGAAATCACCCAGATCTAAGGACCCATTTGGGCGTCCGGAGGTTGCCCTTTGGGGGGGCAATGTCAGAACCTGTCTGGAGCGCCTGTGCGTGTGCGCACATCCAATGGCGCCAAACGGACAGCACCAGAAACCAAGTGCTGTCCGTTCTACAGCATTCTGGTACCTGTGATACCCTGTGACCTGTTCACGTGAGCTTCCCGTTATCTGTGACCCGGCTATCATCTGACCTGCTTATCTGCCTGCACCGATCCCGGCTTGCCTACGGCCACATCTTTGCCTGACCCCTGTGTACTTCTGCTGCCCGTCTGTTGCCAACCCTGCTTGTACGCGACCATCCACCTGCCTGCTCCTTCTGTACCGCAGCACCAGCCTGTTACTGAACTGGCCTGCATCACCACTCTTCAGTCAGCACGAGTCCTTCTGTGGACCTTCACCTACCATCCGTGACCCAGTCCAACCCATGTGCCATCCTGCACTCCCGAGCCACCTGTCTACTCTACCAGGGGCTCCCGAATTAGGGTAGTAAGAAAGGTTGCCCACTGCATAAGCCAGACTCTACCATCAGGTACATGACACCATGGCTTTGCTCTCCTTTGGTTCGAATCTTACCTATCTCACCGCACCTTCAGTGTCACTTACAACTCCACTTCCTCCTCTCCAATTCCTCTTACCATTGGGGTCCCCAAAGGTTCTGTCCTTGGACCCCTACTATTCTCGATCTACATGTCCTCTCTGGGTCAGCTGATAACCTCCCATGGCTTCCGCTATCATTTATATGCCAATGAAACCCAAATCTATCTCTACCCTTCAGCTCACCCCATTAGTCTCCTCACAGATCACTGCTTTACTAACAGACATAGCCTGGATGTCCCATCACTTTCTCAAACTAAATTTCTAAAACTGAGATCATGATATTTCCACCCCCAGGTGCATCTTCCCCTGACTTCTCTGTTAAGATCAATGGCACAACTATTACTGCGTCCCCACATGCCAGGGTGCGAAGGGTAACCCTAGACTCTGAACTGTCCTTTCAGGACCACATCCAATCCCTGTCCAAATCATGCCACCTCAGCCTCCGCAACATCTCTAGAATATGCCCCTTTTTAACCAATGACACCACCAAGCTTCTAATTCACTCTCTGGTTATTATTATACAGGATTTATATAGCGCCAGCAGTTTGCGCAGCGCTTTACAAAAATGAAGGCAGACAGTACAGTTACATCACAATTTGGTACAAGAGGAATCAGAGGGCCCTGCTCGTTAGAGCTTACCTCTTGCCTCGACTACTGCAACTCTCTCCTCATTGGATTACCTTTGCATACATTATCCCCCCTTCAGTCCATTATGAATGCTGCTGCAAGACTTATCCACCTTACCAACCGCTCAGTGTCCTCCACCCCTCTCTGCCAATTTTTTCACTAGCTTCCACTCACACAATGAATAAAATTCAAAGTACTAATAATAATTTACAAAGTCATCCACAACTCTGCCCCCAGCTACATCTCTAACCTAGTCTCAAAATACCAACCAAGCCGCCCTCTTCGGTCCTCCCAAGACCTCCTGCTCTCTAGCTCCCTTGACACCTCCTCACATGCTCGCCTCCAGGATTTCTCAAGAGCTTCTCCCATCCTTTGGAACTCCCTACCCCAATATGTCCGACTGTCTCTTAATCTATCCATCTTTAGACGATCCCTGAAAACCTCTTTAAAGAAGCCTATCCTGGTTCCAGCTAATACACTGTCTTACTTTCTACATCATCTCATCCCCCACAGCTATTACCTTTTGTATCAATTGACCCTCCCTCTTAGATTGTAAGCTCTAACAAGCAGGGCCCTCTGATTCCTGTTGTACCAAATTGTGATGTAACTGTGCTGTCTGCCTTCATCTTGTAAAGCGTTGTGCAAATTGTTGGCACTATATAAATCCTGTATAATAATAATAATAATAGTGTTGGAGGTTATCCTCTGTGTTCTTTCTATATTATATAAGGATGGTGGCACGCTCTAGAAAGCACCTTTTTTTCAGTTGTGGAATACAGTTGCGCAGTAATCTCTTATCATTAGATCTATAATTTGTGTATATAAAGCAAAAGTTTTTTCTTGGATACAGCACGAAAGTTTAGAACCCAGTCAGGTTTTTATTGCTAGGTAAGCAGCCAAAATCTTGGCTTTGCTCTCAGGCTTGTGGGCGAACCAGCCGTCTCAGACTCCTGAAACCAGCAGACAGCAGTGTTGCCAACCTCCAGCAGCATTTTTTACTGGCGGCAAAACATAGAACATTTACTGGTGGAGCACATTTTTTACTGGCGACTTGAATAATAGAACTCCTATTAGAAACTAAGACAATTGATATTTAAACACAACATGGAAACACTGACAATACCCATATCAAGTAATTTGCCAGTTTTACACTTAAAAGTCAGCACAGCACGGCAAATTATCAGACCCTGATATTTATAGACAGTTTGTAAAAATTAAATTTACTGACGGTTGGCAACCTTGGCAGACAGCAAAGCACAGTGCTGTGCTTTATAATGCGGTGCTCGGATTTTTAAAAACAGCATTATGGCCTTTGTATGGCCACATGGTTGCTTTTTAAATCAGATAATAAAGCTGGCTATAGATTGAAATTCAGCTGGTTCAGAAAGGACCGGACAAATTTGGAATAATCTATGGCCAATCCCGCTTGACAGAAGTTGACTTCTATCAAGGAGGACTGTTCATTCAAATTTTCATTTTATAAGGGTTGCAGCCAATCAACTGCAGAGCTGATCAGTGTATTCTGACAAACCTTGTTTGTGTGGATGGGGGAATGCATTGCTTTTTTTTTTCCAATGATCCTGCTGGCCGATTTAAAAAAAAAAGACAATCCATCTAGGGTCATCCCAAGGAGCACAGAATGTAGTAGGGAAATTGGACGTTTCCTGTGATGCATGAACCCTAAGGCTGGGTTCACACTGCAGCAGGGAGCAGTTCATAGCAGGGTACTGTGCGTTCCCGTTCACGGTTTCAGGTCCGATTTCAGACCGAATTTTTGGCTGAATTCAGACCTGAAACGGACCAGAAGACGCACAGGACTCCTGTGCAATTTGCACCAGAGCTGCTCCAGGGATGTGTGAACCTGGCTCCATAGACAGTCTTTAACAATCTCCTGACATGTGAATTGGATGCGGGGAAACCTTAAAGGAATAAGAAAGGAGGGAAGGAAAAAAAACAACTCAATTTCCTATAAAAATACTGCTCCGAAAACCCCTAGGTATTGAAGAGCAAATGTCTAGGCTTTTGGTTATGTGATACTTGGTGAAGGGGAGGATCAGAGCTCAGAACAGCATATCTACTTTGGAAAAAATGGAGTCTAAAAGTGTAGAATTTAGGTCATGTAAACAGCATTGAAAAGAGCTTGAAACAGCATTTTTCCAGGAAAGCATTTCAGACATTCTACTGCTCTTTATTTATACAACCCAGCAAGAACATCACGAGTATAGTAAAGTATATGTGAAACCAGTATTTGTGAAAATAAGTTTGTAATTAATGAGACTCTATTGCACGCAACACGCTGCAATTATTTTTTTTTAATATGTATGCTATGAGTCAGCATGGCATCTTGTTGCTCAATGCAGAAGCATGCATGAGTTGGTGACAACACAACTGCAGTCACTTCAAACTGAAAGTTGGTGTAAGAAGCCCTTACAATTAGAGGCTCTACAAAAAATGTTGCCAAATAAATGTGACACACATCTGCACACGGTAACAAAACTTTTTTCTGTTATGTGAAAATCTGA
>BLSH010318249.1:184963-195167 GCA_018402905.1 Glandirana rugosa | reverse complement strand
ACCCTGCTCCGTCCCTACAGGGGAAAGGGGTGATAATAAGGAAGACTGAGATCTTGGTAAGGACTTAACAGAATCTCGTTTGTCTCTATAGTTTCCTTATGTTCAGCGACTATTTTGCATGTTTCAACGCCGTAAGCGCCTGCTGAACGAAGATAAGGACTCTCTGGGCGTGTAAAGGGAGGAGAAGGAAGTACAGCATCTTCTGAAGGACGTAAAGTATGCTTGTGGAATTATGATTGGGAGGGTTTGGAGCAGGAAAAGTATGCGCGGAAGGACATTCATTTTCAGGATTGCCACACGACCAAACCACGAGAAGTATGGTTTGTCCCAGTTATGCAGGTCAGCTGAGACAGTCTTGAGTAGGGGCAGGTAATTTTTCATGTAGAGGTCTGCTGGGTTGGCTGTTAAGTGTGTTCCTAAATATTTAATCGCCTCAGACTTGCATTTGAAGGGAAATTTGGCTTGGCATTGGTCAGTTGTGCCTTTAGGCAAGTTGATATTTAGTGCATAGGACTTGGTATTGTTAATTTTAAAGTTAGAAAGTCGTCTGAAGAGTGAGAGGTCTTTTAAGAGGTTGAGGAGGGAAATGTGCGGGTCTCTCAGGAATAGAAGCAAGTCGTCCGCGAATGCCGCAACTTTGTACGTTTTATCAGCGACTTGTATTCCTTTGATATCTCTGTTTGCTCTAAGACAATTCAGGAATGGTTCTAGAGTCAGAAGGAATAATAGTGGGGAAAGGGGACATCCCTGCCTCGTCCCATTGTGAATGGAGAAGGCGTTTGACAGGTGGCCATTAACTCGGACCCGGGCTGTGGGCGTCGTGTAGAGGGACATAATATAGTTGAACATGATGGGTCTTATACCAATATGTTTCAACACAGCTCCCATGTAGTCCCATGCCAACCTGTCAAACGCCTTCTCAGCGTCCAAGGACAGAAAAAATCCCCTAACAGACCTGGATCTCATCCAGTGCTGTATATTGACAGCCGTTATAGTGTTGTCCCTAGCTTCACGTCCCGGGACAAAGCCTACTTGGTCGTTTTTAATTAGAAAGGGTAGGAGTGGCAGGATACGGTTGGCTAGGACTTTGGCATATAATTTTTCCTTTCTATATATACATTTGATACTATCAAACCAATGTCTGACTGAAGACTTATTATATATCACTTGCGTGAGGATTCGTAACTCTTTTAAAGTGCCTTTTTCTTGTCACATGGATTGAAAATTTCTGACTTGCATGTTTATGTAAAAAGAATGCATATTTAAGTAAAAAAAAAAAACTTCTGGTTCCAATTGTGAGCTTTAAAATGCAGATCAGAGCCAGCCCATGCTGCAGGCCTCCACAGATATCACATCAAACATTGGGAGGACAGCAGTGTCTGCTAGGAACAATTGGCATCACAATTATTGGTGCTGGTACTCCTAACAATATCAGCTTGTGGCCAAATCCCTGGAGGCACAACAGCTGTCACCATACTCCTACTATAAAGAAAATACAAGGGCATCCTGGCTGAACAATCTTTTAATCTACTTGCTGCTAGTAATTTAGTTAATGGACAGTAGTCTGCAAAGTCCTGACAGCTATGTCAAATTCAGAAAAATTAAAAGCTGTAAAATACCTTGTATGCCACGCTGTTAGATGAATCCACAATAATAAATAAGGGCTTCCTGGTAAAGGGGTAGAGATCTCCAGGATGAAGGCTGTAAAAAAAAAAAAGTTTAGTAAAATTGACAGGTTAAACATCAGGATAACAGTTGTATTCTCGTAAGGTATATCGGCACAATGAATAACACAGTTCCAGCTTCGGGAACGAAACTGGCAAATCTTCAGACATCTCATCCATAACAACTGCAAACCTTTCACTTGATCCGGACAAGATCATCATGGCTATCTTATACAGTAAACTGGTGAAGGAAACTATGGATTATCCATCTTTTTTGGAGTAAAATGTCATAAAGAAGCAGTATCAACATCCCTGACATAACCAACAATGTATTTAGATGAAGTAGGACACATTAATGGTACACAAACACACATTTTTGAACCCACTGTGAGTACTAGAATGCTGTGAATATAGAAGGGCACTGTGACCATTGAGGAGGTGCTGTGAGTACTGGGTGGGCACTGAGTGTGGAGGGGGCACCGTGAGTGCCGAGGGGGTCATCATACCGTGGGGCATCATAAGTACCAAAGGGTGCTATTAAGATGACATTCTCAAACATTTAGGAAAAGTAAATAGTGCAAAAAATACACTTAACTGAAAGCCTATTAAAACAAAATGAATATCCTCATTACGTTAGTGGGTAACATGTCCTACAGCAGTAGTGCACATCTTGCTCCATCTTGCTCCCTTGAACACCAATTTGAGGGCAAATACTGCTGTGCTAGATGTGAGCAAGTTGTTTGTTTGGAAGCCCAGATCCTAGATCTAGAAAATCAGCATCAGCAACCTGGATAGGAGTATACACCCTACCCATCAGGTGCTGGCTGGGGCTAGTATACAGAAGGGTGCTAATACGGAGAATTCCACATCCTTACTGCTCTGACAGTAAAGGACACACTACGCAGTTTAAGGTTAAAATGCTTCTCTTCCAATTTCAATGAATGGTCGTGTCTTTTTAAACTCCCTCCCACTGAAAAGTTTTTCCCTATGCTAGGGTCACTAGTAAGGTATTTGAATATTGCCATCATATCTCCTCTCAAGCACCTCTTCTCCAGAGAGAATATGTTTAATGCTTGTAGTCTTTCCCCATAACTGATGTCCTCCAGTCCCTTTATTGGCCTTATTGTCCTTCTCTGAACTATTTTCAGTTCCTGCACATCCTTCTTGAGGACTGGTGGCCAGAACTGGATGACATACTCAAGATGCGGCCAGGCCAGAATCTTGTAGAGTGACAGAATTATAGTTTTATCTCTGGAGTAAATCCTCTTTTTGATGCATGCTAATATTCTGCTGGCTTTGCTTGCAGCAGCTTGGCATTGCATGTTATTGCTAAGCCTGTCATCTACTAGGACCCCAGATCTTTTTCCATTTTGGATTCCCCCAGAGAGTATGCTCCACTTTGTGAATGAATGCACAGGTGTTCCGTGCACTGCTGTGCCAACAGTTCCATTCATGTCAATAAGGACACAGCAGCTGCACGGACACAGCCACTGCTCCTAACTTGTATGGGAGCAGAGATTGTGTATATATGGTTGGAAATGTATGGTTTGGCAAGTCTCTGAAAGCTGTAAGTGATAAATGAAACCCTCCAGATTTTTAGAGAAAGTTATTTACAATTTTTCAGAAAGTGCTTAACGAAAATGTATGGTTTGGGGGGGGGGGGGGTCTTTTACAAACCCTAAAAGCTTTAAAGGAAAAAATAAAAAAGCAATTGTCCACATTGGTAAAAACACACAATGGTCAAAGGGGACCACAGGGCCTGGCAGCGGAAGGGTTAATATAAGCTGATGGGTCATCATCGGCATTCCAAACAGTCAAGAAATGCAAGAGTGCAATCAGGGCTTCTAAAATAGATTAAGGCAGACACACGAAGCTCCGCCTGCTTCCGCTCCCAAAAAAGCAAGCGAGGTAGTCGAGTCTGAAGCTTGCTTCACTTAGCAGCAGTTGCAGTACTGTGCATTACAGACCTCAGAGTCCTCAATCGTAAAGAGCAGCACTGTGCATTAAAGACCTCCTGACGAGAGTCCCACTCAGGACAATGACCAAGCAGAGCAGAGAGCACTGTGAGTGTGTACATTACAATTACAGGCCTGAGTCCTCTCTTCAGACCACCACCTGTCCAAAGCACTGTGTGTTCATTACAGGCCTTCTTTGACCATCGGCATCCAGAGCACTGTGCATTACAGACCCCCCCTCAGACCTGAGACCACCATACTGTACTGTGCAGCATTACAGGCCTCTCAGAGTCAGACCACAATCCCAAAGCACTGTGTGCATTACAGGCCTCTCATACGACCAGCCAGAGCACTGTGCAGCATTACAGTGAATGGCAAAAGCTCACACTGCATGACCTACTGCTGCCTTTTGCGGAACATACTAAAACCCTCCAGAGTGACACCATGTCCATGCCCCTGGCTGTCCCTGCCCTCTTTGAGCTACTTAGACACCTTAAGGACTTTAAACAGAACAAGGTTTTGCTTCATTCTTAGATGCAATGTGTTCTCTCCACTTGCAGCGGCTGCTTGTTTTGTCAACCCTACTGTCTGTGAAACCCTGGTTGATGTGGTGGATGAGGTTGCACATTACCCTAGACACAAAGAGGCTATTGAGTGTCAGAGATGAGGTCTCTAGAGGCCGGTGGAATAGACCAAGGGTCATGTTGGCACAAAGTGCTTTCCTTAAAGTGAATCAAAACAAATAGAAGTGTTTTATTCTCCAGGCATTTCTATTTCTAACATAGGAAGCATACCTAATACTTGTGGATTGTGTTTATTGTGATAGAAACAATCAATATATTCAACAACAGGTTTGTCAATTTAATATGCATTGGAAAAATGCAGAGGACACAAATGTCATTTGTATGTGGAACTATAACAACCACCACTTTTTATCAACTCCTCGCTTTCTAATGAACTAATGAAAAAAAAAAATAGATCAGTTACTGTCAAAAAGGGCAGCCTTACGTCAGTGTCGTGCCCCTAGTAGTCGTTTTAATGTGATATTTACCTCTATTGTCATTGCTGAGAAAAAGAGGAGTTGATAAAAAGTTGTAACTATTATAACCCACACACTAACAGCATTATTATAGACTGTTCACTTTTTATTTGAATGTATCCGAGAATTAGAACTGTTGAAATAATAAACTGAGAGTAAACTGATTCTTACTGTTGAAATAAGCTTTACCCTCGAGTATTGGTTTATTGTGCTGTGCCAGACTGCCAGCTGATGAAATGTTTTGCTTCTGTTCAGTTTCTTTAACTGTCAAAGCACTGTGTGGTAGCATCATCACGCAGAGAGTTTTTTTTTTTTTTTTTTTTTTAAATTATTTTAACGTTACACTTCTGTCAAAAGAGCAATATTCTTGTAACGAAACATGGTTTCACTTAAATAACAACGTTAAATAAAAGATGTTATACAGACAGGTCCATACATATTGGGACATCAACACAATTCTAATCTTTTTGACTCTATACACCACCACAATGGATTTGAAATGAAACAAACAAGATGTGCTTTAACTGCAGACTTTCAGCTTGAATTTGAGGGTATTTACATCCAAATCAGGTGAACGGTGTAGGAATGTGTTTGGAACATCCTTAAAAAGAAAGAACGCACCGGTGAGCTCAGCAACACCAAAAGACCCGGAAGACCACCAAAAGACCCGGAAGACCACGGAAAACAACTGTGGTGGATGACCGAAGAATTCTTTCCCTGGTGAAGAAAACACCCTTCACAACAGTTGGCCAGATCAAGAACACTCTCCAGGAGGTAGGTGTATGTGTGTCAAAGTCAACAATCAAGAGAAGACTTCACCAGAGTGAATACAGAGGGTTCACCACAAGATGTAAACCATTGGTGAGCCTCAAAAACAGGAAGGCCAGATTAGATTTTGCCAAACATCTAAAAAAGCCTTCACAGTTCTGGAACAACATCCTATGGACAGATGAGACCAAGATCAACTTCTACCAGAGTGATGGGAAGAGAAGAGTATGGAGAAGGAAAGGAACTGCTCATGATCCAAAGCATACCACCTCATCAGTGAAGCATGGTGGTGGTAGTGTCATGGCGTGGGCATGTATGGCTGCCAATGGAACTGGTTCTCTTGCATTTATTGACAACGTGACTGCTGACAAAAGCAGCAGGATGAATTCTGAAGTTTTTCTGGCAATATTATCTGCTCATATTCAGCCAAATGCTTCAGAACTCATTGGACAGTGCTTCACAGTGCAGATGGAAAATGACCCGAAGCAAACTGCGAAAGCAACCAAAGAGTTTTTTAAAGGAAATAAGTGGAATGTTATGCAATGACCAAGTCAATTACCTGACCTGAATCAAATTGAGCCTGCATTTCACTTGCTGAAGACAAAACTGAAGGGAAAATACCCCAAGAACAAGCAGGAACTGAATACAGTTGCAGTAGAGGCCTGGCAGAGCATCACCAGGGATGAAACCCAGCGTCTGGTGATGTCTATGCGTTCCAGACTTCAGGCTGTAGTTGACTGCAAGGGTATTAAAAAGTGAAAGTTTGATTTATGATTGTTAATCTGTCCCATTACTTTTAGTCCCTAAAAAAGTGGGAGGCACGTATACAAACTGTTGTAATTCCTACACCATTCGCCTGATTTGGATGTAAATACCCTCAAATTAAAGCTGAAAGTCTGCAGTTAAAGCACATCTTGTTCGTTTCATTTCTAATCCATTGTGGTGGTGTATAAAGCCAAAAAGATTAGAATTGTTTCAATGTCCCAACATTTATGGACCTGACTGTATAACGACTAAGTCTGTGTCTGCATGTTTAAACCCTAATACAACATATTCGATTTTTCACTCCAGGAGTATATAATGAGTTTGGAAATTGTAGAGAAATGCTTGAATAATGCATTACAATTTATACTGAATGTACCCTTGTGGCTGACAGAGACCAGTGCTCAAAAAAGAAAAACTATGAACAAATCACGAGGACCAGATGGCTAACACCTGTGAGTCCTCAAAAAACCTAGTTATGTTATAGCCAGACCATTGCTCCTAATTTTTAAGGACAGATTACTGGCTGTAATGGTGCCAGTAGACTGACAAAAAGCAAATGCGGTACCAATATTCAAAATCAGCAAACATCAATAGTATGTTGGAAGGAATGATTAGGGACCACATCCAAGTCTGATGAAAATAGTATCATTAGTAGTAACCAACATGGATTTATGAAGAACCGTTCCTACCAGACCAACCTTTTAGGCTTCATGCACACAGGATTTAAAAAAAAAAACAAACAAAAAGTCAGTAGCTTATCAGGGATATTTTCAGCTTTTACCAACGTTATTTTACCACCGTTTTTTCGTGTTTTTTTCGCATTTTTAAAGGGCCGGCATTTTTTTTTTCCAATTGATCTAGAACGTCCAAAAACGTTGCCGGATCAACTTTTTTGAGCGTTTGAAGGTTTTTACAGCTGAAAAACGTCCAAAAGAACCCTCTGGTCTTGGGTTTTTTTTACAGCTCAAAAACTTCACTGCTAAAAACAGTTGATAACAGCCTACGTGTGCATGAACACATAGGATAACATGATGGAGGGTTTATTGACTGTAGAAAAAAACTTCTGCAGCTAAAAACAGCTGCTGAAAAACAGTCAAACAACATCCTGTGTGCATGAGGCCTTAACCTTCCATGAGAGGGGTGAGCTGTAATTTGAAAAGAGGAAGGCCTGTGGATGTGGCATATCTAGATTTTGATAAGATATTTGATAGAGTACCCCACTAACGATTCATTTACAAATTAAGGTCTTTTGGCATTGATGACATGGTATTTACCTGGACAGAAAAGTGTCTGCAGGAGCATGTCCAGGGGGTGGTAATCATGAACATATTTTCTAAATGGTCTGGAGTTGTGAGTGGGCTGCCCCAGGGCTCTGTCCTGGGACCATTTCTGTTAAATCTGTTCATAGACGTTGAAATAAAGGGATTTTATTATAACTTACCGTAAAATGCTTTTCTCTGAGTTCACTGACAGACGCAGCTCTTCTTAAATGACACGTGGGATTTATGCTCGTCCTATCAGGAGTGACTAGGCAAAACAGATGCAAAAGCATCAGGGATAGGCTGGCCCCTCCCATGGGGGCCGTCCTCACCTGAGCCTATAAAACCCCCTGCTGGCCAATAGCATTCAGTTTGTCACAAGCAGTGCAACAAAAAAACCAGAGGGGTGGGAGCTGCGTCTGTCAGTGAACTCAGAGAAAAGGATTTTACGGTAAGTTATAATAAAATCCCTTTTTCTCTTACGTTCACTGACAGATGCAGCTCTTCTTAAATGAAACGTGGGGACGTCCCAAAGCAGTGCCAAAAAACTAGAGGGGTGGGCAAACAACAACAACTGTACCCAACAGAACCCTCTTAGGGAGCACCAGACGCACTCACACCGCTGCTCGCAAAACTTTGCGGCCAAAAGCAGCATCCGCAGATGCCGACACATCAACTTTGTAAAATTTAGTAAACGTGTGCACTGAGGCCCAATTGGCCGCTTTGCACACTTGAGACACCGAAGCCTGGTGCCTGAACGCCCAGGAGGTGCTAACCGACCTGGTGGAATGAGCCGTAACCGGAAAAGAGGGAACCTTGCCCCGAAGCTCATACGAATGGGTCATGGTCTGTCTAATCCAATGGGAAATGGTAGCCGGTGAGGCTGCCGAACCCTGTTTTGAGCCCTCGGGTAACACAAACAATGAGTCAGACTTCCGAAAGGAAGCTGTAGCACTCAAATAAACCCACAGGGCCCTCACCACATCCAAAGAGTGTAACTCAAATTCCTAAGGATGTTTTGGGTGAGGACATAATGAAGGAAGGACAATATCCCCATTCAAATGAAAAGAAGAGACCACCTTCAGAAGGAAAGAAGGCGGAAGTCGCAACACCGCCTTGTCATTATGCAGAATCAAGTATGGGGACTTGCAGGACAAGGCAGCCAATTCTGACACCCGCCGCGCGGATGTGACAGCCACTAAGAAAGCAACCTTCTGCGACAAAAGGGACAAAGGAATGTCCCTAATCTTCTCATACGGTGGTTTCTGTAAAACAGAGAGCACCAGATTCAAATCCCACGGTGCCAGAGGCGGCCGAAAGTGGGTAGCCACATGACGTACACCCTGCACAAATGTGCGGATCAGCGAATGGGAAGCCAAAGGTCTCTGAAAAAGGACCGCTAAAGCCGAAATCAGGCCCTTGAGCGTACTCAGTGCCAGGCTCTTGTCCAGTCCCTGTTGCAGAAAAGTCAGCACCCTGGACACCAAATAAGAGCGAGGGTTCCAACCCCCCGCTTCGCACCATGCAATATAGGCTTTCCAGGTCCTGTGATAAATTTTGTGCGAAGTGCACTTACGTGCCTTAAGCATAGTAGGGATTACAGAGTCAGTGACTCCCCGATCCCTCAATACCTGGGCCTTAATAGCCAAGCCGTCAAAGCCAGCGAGGGTAAAGCAGGGTGCAAGATGGTACCTTGGGACAGCAGGTCTTCGCGAAGCGGAAGCCGCCAAGGGGCGTCCGCCACCATCCGAACCAGATCGGCGTACCAAGTGCGCCGAGGCCAATCGGGAGCGACCAGGATCGTCGGAATACCCTCCGCAGCTATCCTGCGCAGAACCCGAGGCAACAGCTTCAGGGGAGGGTAGAGGTATAGTAACCGGTACCGACCCCAAGGAGCCACCAGCGCGTCCGTGGCGACCGCCAACGGATCTCTTGTTCTGCACACGAAGGTCTCGACCTTGTGATTGAACCTGGACGCCATGAGGTCCACCTCTGGTGTGCCCCACTTGCAGCAAATCTGGCGAAACACCTCTGGGTGCAGGGACCATTCCCCCTGGTCCAGTGTCTGGCGACTGAGAAAGTCCGCCTGCCAGTTCTCCACTCCCGGAATGTAGATTGCGGAGAGCGCCGGGACATGTTGTTCCGCCCAGCGGAGAATCAGAGCAGCCTCTGCAGCTGCCGCGGAACTTGTTGTCCCTCCTTGATTGTTCACATAAGCCACGGCTGTGGCATTGTCCGATTGAACCCGGACAGGGAGGCCATGCAGCCTTGTCGACCAACGGGACAAGCAAAGCTTGATCGCTCTCAGTTCCAACACATTTATCGGAAGTCGAGCTTCCTGAGCTGACCAACGGCCCTGGGCAGACAACTGACCCAACACCCCTCCCCAGCCCGTCAGGCTGGCATCCGTCGTCACAATGGACCAGTTGAGGGGAAGAAAAGACTTTCCCAGAGTCAATGCTGGAGCCACCAAGTCCAGGGCAACCAGCTGTTCCGACGTACCGGAGGGACAGGCCCAAGTTAGCCTGTTACGGTGTCGGCACCGAATACACTTGTTAGTTCCTCCCTGTTGTTCAAGGCGCCGTCGACGTCTCCGACGAGACTAAGAGGCGACCCGCCTTGTTGTACAGGGCCGCGAGAGGCGTTAGATGTAAGGCCCTCACCTCTTGACCGTCCGCCTGAAAGAGTCAGCGGTCTGTGACCTGGTCCCCCTTACCAGGGACGTGGGTCTCCACAAAGCGGTCTAAACGACGT
>BLSH010318249.1:169029-183493 GCA_018402905.1 Glandirana rugosa | reverse complement strand
CCCCTTGCAATCAAGCACGTGAAAAATTATTAATTGGCGGCGGTAAAACGCCCCGACCAAATACCACGCGCTCGCCAAAAACCATAATGTGAGACACATTGACGCGCGTGAAAGAGGAGTCTCTTCGCGTCGACGTACACACTATGTCAGGAGTCTTCGCGGAAAAAAGAGAGTGTCGCGACTGTCCGATGTCCCGATCTTCCGCAGGGGCTTGTGCGGAGCGTTGCTCTGCTGTCTCCATATCAGAGGGCGCTGCAGGGTCCATAGCCGCCGCGTCGCCGTCCCCAGACATAGCCTGAATGGGACACCCCCCACGTATCACCACCACCACCTAAGACCACCCAGGGAGCCTGGGAGGACAAGCCCAACTAAAACAACACCCCAAGGAGCCAGCCAAACCTGCTGCTTCTAGCCCTGTAGCCTGTCAGCGCTGTGAGAGAAAAAAGGCGCTTCTGAGGACTGTATCACACATGCAGCTGCGCTTCTCTGAGGAGAAAGTGCGCGCAGTTACACAGAGTGTAATACCAAAAACCGCTCGCGCACCATAAACCAGCCCCGCAAAATGGCGGCGGTTAATTATTAAAAAGTGCACGAACTAACGTTCCCCAGTGATGCAGTACAGGTCCCAGGGCCCTTAAAGTCACAACGCGGCAGACCAGAGGGGGGGGCGGAGGTGGGGGGAGGGAGGGGGGCACGCATTAATAAGTGCCCCCCTGACAGGGAAAAAGCTACCACCAAAATTAAATACTGCCCCGGATGTCGCCCCCCCCCACGTCCTAAGGGCGGGGGAGGGGTCCACTCACCAGTCCGACGGGTGTTGCGGGTAGCCCCCCGAAGCAGACTTACCCCCCTTGTCCCGGGAAGGATTGCTGCTGGCCAAGGCCACTGGAAAGGCAAAAGCCAGACACTGGGCACAGGTAGCAACAGCCACAGGCCGCCCGCACGGAACGGGCCCTGAGCGACGCTGCCCTGACATTTTCAGGGTAGGTCGTCATGAGGTGGCTGGTCAGGGCAAAGCTTTGGATTCCTGATATCCACTCTATGCCAAGACCGGCTGCTTGATAAAAGTCTTCATCTTCTTCAGAAAAAAAGAAAAAAATTACATGCAGAAAAAAAACGCAGGTCCCATAAGGGAACCCAGTCAACTCCTTTGCACTAGGCAAACAAAACTGAATGCTATTGGCCAGCAGGGGGTTTTATAGGCTCAGGTGAGGACGGCCCCCATGGGAGGGGCCAGCCTATCCCTGATGCTTTTGCATCTGTTTTGCCTAGTCACTCCTGATAGGACGAGCATAAAACCCACGTGTCATTTAAGAAGAGCTGCGTCTGTCAGTGAATGTAAGGGAAATATAGTTTAATCTCACTGTTTGCTGATACAAATCTAAGCAGGGCAAAAACTTCACAACGGGACATAGCAACTTTAAAAGAAGACCTAGTTAAAATAGAGCAGTGGACAGCTGTATGGCAAATGAGGTCCAATGTAGGAAACTGTAAAGTAATGCACTTGAGAGCTAAAAGTATGCATGCAAGTTATAGGAGGAAAACTGAGGGAATCAAGGATAGAAAAAAGATCTGGGGGTCCTAGTAGATGACAGGCTTTAGCAAGAGCATGCAATGCCAAGCTGCAGCAAGCAAGGCCAGCAGACTATTAGCATGCATTAAAAACTGTATTTACTCAAGGGTTAAGACTACCACTTAAAAAAAAAAATCTGGTTTGAACACATCTTAACTATCCTGTGCAGTTCTGGTGACTAATCCTCAGGAAAGATCCCCTTGAACTGGAGAAGGTCAAGAGAAGGGCAACAAAGCTTATGGTGAATGACCTCAGTTATGAGGAACAACTACAAACATTGCATTTATTCTCCTCTGAGCAGCAATGCTTAAGGATATACAAAGTGAAATAGAAGTATTTAAAAGGGGATTTTAGCTTTTAGAGGAAACTTTTTTTATCAATATTTTACTTACGGCCAGTACAGGATAATTTACCACATAATAAATCATTAATGATATATTACAAAATCTCAACAATACAGTACAAACAATAAGTAGTTGACAATTATATGACCTAAGCAACATTACAGCACTGGTAATGAGCAATAAAATAATTTTAATAGGCAAGTCTTTGTACAACATATTTGGAAAGCCTAACAGTGTATTTCACTAAACAAGTTAATCCCTTAGTGACAGATTTTAATACCCGAATACCATTTTGCAACACTAACATGTATTCGTAAAACTGTACAAATCTGTTAAAAAAAAAAAAAAGAAAAAACAAAACAAAAAAAAAAACCTAGAACACACTGACACTAATTTAACAATTGTTTTCTGAAAAAAAAAATCCTACCAAAAATATACCTACCCTGACCTTTGACCCTACCATTAGTCCTGGCACTGACCTAGATCAAACCTTGACCTAGCTATTATTTTTTCTTTATAAATATGTATTTTTTTTTTTTTTACACACTTAACTTATGGTTACTCCATTAAACATACCTTGTTACATCAGTAAAACAACAAAAAAAAATGGTGCTGGTTTGGCCCCAAAGAGTGTAATATCACACCATATATGAGTAATATGTTGCATATACAATATAATCATCCCCTATCCCCAATAACACCATTAGGCCAACCATGTTTAACCACATGCTGCCAAATCACATAGCTGTACATCATTTGGCTTCAAGTGGTAATACTGGAGTGATGCTTGCATCAGCAGGCATCACTCGGTACCATTTTTAGAGCTGATGGTCGGCTCTCTTGTAAAAACAACTGATGTTAAGCAGCAGCTCCATTGTTATTACAAGCAGCGGGAGGGAAGTCCTCCCCCCCCCTTTCATTACTTGCCCGGGCTCTCCCGTCCCACCGGGAGACCCGAGTGACCAGCCAGCATGTCTGGCCGGAGACCCAAACAAAGCCGAAATCGGCTTTTATCGGGTCTTGATATGGTAAACCGGAAGCAATGTCACGACATCACTTCTGGTTTACTCGGGAACCAATGGCGTCAGTTTTCAAGAATCGGAAGTGTTCAAAAACGCTCATCTTGACGTTTTTAATATTTTCAAATGCAGAGGAGGGGTTTGGGGTCTTATAGAACCCAGATCCCTCAATAAAGAGTACCTGTCACTGCCTATTACTGTCACAAGGGATGTTTACATTCCTTGTGACAGCAATAAAAGTGATCCAAATTTTTTTTAAAGTGACAGTGTAAAAAACAAATAAATAATAATAAAAAAATAATTAAAGTTCCCCATCCCTTGCTCATACGCAAGTCTTGCCTGCAAATGTAAACAGTGTTTAAACTACACATGTGAGGTATCGCCACGATCGTTAGAGTTAGAGCAATAATTCTAGCACAAGACTTCCTCTGTAACTCTAAACAGGTAACCATTAAAAAGTTTTAAACATCATCTATTGGATTTTTTTTTAAGTACCGTAGTTTGTCGCCATTCCACGAGTGTGCGCAATTTTAACACATGACATGTTAGGCATCTGTTTACTCGGCATAACATCATCTTTCACATTATACAAAAAAAATTGGGCTAACTTTACTGTTTTTTTTTTAATTCATTAAATTTTATTTTCCCCAATAAAACAGGGTGACATAAAATATTGCAATGACCACCATTTTATTCTCTGCTAAAAAAAAAAAAAAAAAAAGTATATACAGTATAATCTTTGGGGGTTCTAAGTAATTTTCTAGTAAAAATACTGATTTTTACGTGTAAGCAACAAATGTCAGGAAAAGACCTGGTCTTGAAGTGGTTAACAATTGGTATTGATTTACATATGGGATAAACCTTAAATATTACAGCAATGGTTGATTTATTTTATTGCATTATCCCTAAAGGATCACCTACTGGATTGAGGCATCTGAAACGCATATCTCTTCCAGGTATGGGTTATGTTATGTTTTTTTATTTTTTGTGTATATTGACCAAGTTACAAGGCAAATAATACAGAATTTCAAAGCAGAAAAAAATTGTCAAAAACATGAACAAACATGGGAGAGGGGGAAAGCATGTGGAGGGGGTCCACCCTTCGCTCTACGACGCTCCCAACCCCAGTGTCCCAGTAGCACATAAAGAGTCAATGTACATCAACCAGGGCATCCAAATTTTGAAGTGCTTTTCGGATTGATTTATGATACATGCAGTTAATTGTTCCATAAGTTTGATGTCCTAGACTCTAGCACACCAATGCTCTAAGGTGAAAGAGTCTGTCGTTTTCCAGAGAGCAGGTATGAGCGCTTTTACAGCGTTCAGGTGTTTCAAAAATGAGTTTTTGGAACATTTATATTATATTTGCGTATCACGTAGAAGATAGGTACAGTGCGAATTTGCTGGGGACCATCTGTTTAAAGTTTTGATCAAAAAGAGGTAAATCCCGGGCAGCCCCGATTTGAGGCAACACCAGCATAGGGATGACACTTGAGGGTTAATTCTTTGTAAGAATTGGGGTGTTTTGAACTGTCTTTTGAGGATTTTATAGCCATTTCCCTGGTAAGTATTCACTAAAGATGCTTTATGAGCAAACTGAAGTATTCTATTTTTTTGGGTGGGAGACAACATCATACGAAGGTCTGTTTCCAATTTAGCTAACAAGTTTGGTTCTTGTTGTCATTCATCGGTCACCAGCATGGAATAAGACTAAGATAGAGCATGTTTAATCAGGACTGCCTGGTTGCAAATTTTCTTAAACTGTGTCAGTGCTCGGACAGTGTGCTACATTATTGGTAATTTAAGCAGGTGCCTAGTTAGATAGCAAAATAAATCTAGATCTGAGCCAAAATAAGTTTTGATACTCGCAGGGGTCAAGGGTCTAAGTTATGTGCAAAATAACACAACCGGAATGACCCCTTGACATAAAAGATTGCAGAACTGTGAGCATGTAGAGCTTTGTGGTAATACGTTTGAGACGAGTATGGGCACAAGCAGGCTGGCACATGGTGAGAGGGAGGTGGATCTGAAGATCATCTTAGCAGTCCTAACAGTTGGGCCTATAAAAGGGGGAAACAATAGGTGTTTAGCCACGGTGGGGACGAGGTCTGTCCAAACTAGGCCTTCCAACAGGACAGAAATTGCAGCCTGCTTAACCACTTGCCAACCGCCGATCGGCATCTGACGGCGACAAGGTGGCTCTATTGCGCAAAACGCCGTCAACTGACGGCGGCTGCGGGATCGAGCCTAGTGAGCGCGCGCCGCCGGAGTCGAGCCCGCGCGCTCACTGTGTTCGGGGAGGGCCAGAGAGCGGGTGCGGCGGAGTCGATCTCCGCCGGCCACCCGCGATGCCCCCCCCGGAGTGAAAGAAAGGAGGTCCGTGTAAATAAACACGGACCTCCATTCTGTGAGGGGGGAAGGGCTGTGATCACAGCCTTCCTCTACATGGAGGCTGTGACCACTTCCCTTCCCCAGCTAGGGCAGTCCCCATACAGTTAGAACACGCCCAGGGAACATAGTTAACCCTTAGAACGCCCCCTGCAGGTTAACCCCTTCACTGCCAATGGCATTTACACAGTAATCAGTGCATTTTTATAGCCCTGATCTCTGTATAAATGCCAATGGTCCCAAAAAAGTGTCAAAATGTTCCGACATGTCCGCTGAAATATCGCAGTACCGCAAAAAAAAAAAAATCGCAGATCGCCGCCATTACTATTAAAAAATAAAAAAAAAATAAAAACCCCAGAAATGAATTCTCATCATCCGTAAACGCGACCACTTTTGCGCAAACCAATCAATAAATCAATGCGATTTTTTTTATCACAAATATGAGGAAGAATATAAATTGGCCAAAACCGATGAAAAAAAAGTTTTTTTATATATTTTTTTTGGATTTGTATTGTAGCAAAAAGTAAGAAATTTGGGTTTTTTTGCAAAATTGTCGCTCTTCTTTTGTTTATAGCGGCGATCAGAAATGACGCAGCGGTGATCAAATACCACCAAAAGAAAGCTCTATTTGTGGGAAAAAAAGGACGCAAATTTCGTTTGGGTACAATGTCGCACGACCGCGCAATTGTCAGTTAAAGCGACGCAGTGCCGAATCGCAAAAAGGGCTCCGGTCCTAAAGTGTGAAATCCTTTCCGGGGCTGAAGTGGTTAAAGTCTTTCCATGGTTTTACCTTTTCTGGGTATACCATGCAATCTGTCTCATTAAATGAACCCCGGCGTGATACTTAACCGGGTCAGGAAACCAATTCAAATATACCATATAAAAAGTGCAGCGCAATTATATATCACAAAATCAGAATAAATATAAATACACATAAATCTTTAAGTGCATACAAGTCTGCATAAATAATATAGTGATGATATCAATTCTGAGCCTTAAACACCTTCAAAATTATGTCCATACTAAAAGTCCTAATTATTAGTGCTATATACCACAGTGTAATCAGTGATTCTCAAGTCTTCTATCTTCCAACTGTGTCCAGTTACTTGCACCTGTAGGTCAAAAATCTGCTCATCTCCACTTTAGACCCCACTGCAGAGTCTCCTTCGCCTGTAACACTCTCCACCTGCAAGAGCATTAAATCTGCACTCCTCCTGGTCCTGAATGCATCGTGCCTCCATTCCTTAATCAATGCTCAGTCATCATAGTAACCCCATGATGAAAGACACGAGGGAGTACCATAGTGCTCTCTATCTCAATATTTATTCACAGCATAAAAGGGAATAAAAACACTTACAAACTTCTTTAAAAGAGCATGCATTCAATCATCCTTATAACCCACGTTATGAGGTCACCGTCTCGGCTCCTCCCACCTCTATGCATTGCGCCCCGTGATTGGGCTTCCTCAAGGAAGTGATTTTTAGTTCAGAGAAGCAAATCCATGATTGAAGTCTTGTATGGGTGCTACCTCTCTGATAGTACCCGGTGGTAAATTCTTGGATGTGTACAGAAAAACACTTGATACCAAAAGTTCATCTCAAAGGATTTTTTTAAACATTTAAATGGATTGAAAAGTCTCAAGGTTTTTCACCGTAATGCATTTCATGCATTACGGTGAAAAACCTCCTGTACTGCAGCAGCCCCCCAGAGCCCCCCCTTTTACTTACCTGAATCTTGTCGTTCCAGCATGGAGGACGAGCCCAGCAGCTCCAGCCGCTGGCTCTGCTCCTCATTGGATAGATTGATAGCAGCAGAAAGCCATTGGCTCCCGTTGTTGTCAATCAAATCCAGTGACGCGGGAGTCAGGGGGCGGAGCTGAGTCCTGCTGTCTGTGTCAAAGGACACAGCAGCAGGACTCGGGAGTACGCATGCACAGGTGCCCCCAGGGAAAACGCTTCTCCGAGGGGGCACCCGGTGAGCAGGAGGAGCCAGGAGCATCTCCGGGGGACCCCAGAAAAGGAGGATCAGGGCCACTCTGTGTAAAACCCTTGCACAGAGCAGGTAAGTAGGACATGTTTGTTATTTAACCACTTGCCGATCGCAAACCGAGAGCGCATGCTCACTGTGTTCCGGGGAGCCAGGGAGCGGGTAGGGCGGACTCGATATCCGCCGGCTACCCACGATGGCTCCCCGCAGTGAAAGAACGGAGGTCTGTGTATGTAAACACGGATCTCTGTTCTGACAGAGGGGGAAGGGCTGTGATCACAGGCTTCCTGTATATGGAAGCCGTTATCACTCCCCTCCCCCTGCCAGCCCAGCCCCCATACAGTTAGAACATGCACAGGGAACACAGTTAACCCTTAGAGTGCCCCTCCAGGTTAACCCCTTCACTGCCAATGGCATTTACATAGTAATCAGTGCATTTTCATAGCATTGATCGCTGTATAAATGCCAATGGTCCCAAAAAAGGGTCAAAATGGTCTGACATGTCCACCACAATATCGCAGTACCGCTAAAAATCGCAGATCACCGCCATTACTAGTAAAAAATAAAAACAAAATAAAAACCCCATAAATTCATTCATCATTCGTAAACGCGGCAACTTTTGCGCAAACCAATCAATATACGCCGATTGCGATTTTTTTTTTACCAAAAATATGAGGAAGAATATAAATCGGCCAACACCAATGAAAAAAAAAATGTTTTTATATTTTTTTTTGGATTTGTATTTTAACAAAAAGTAAGAAATTTGGGGTTTTTTTGCAAAATTGTCGCTCTTCTTTTGTTTATAGCGGTGATCAGAAATGACACAAACAGGATCAAATACCACCAAAAGAAAGCTCTATTTGTGGGAGAAGGATGCAAATTTTGTTTGGGTACAACGCCGCACAACCGTGCAATTGTCAGTTCAAGCGACGCAGTGCCGAATCGCAAAAAGTGCTCTGGTCCTAAAGAGGGAAATCCTTCCGGGGCTGAAGTGGTTAAAAAATAAATAAAAAACTTTAGTATCACTTTAATGGCTAAGAGCATCAGATACAGCCAACGCATTTGGGGGGGAAAAAAGCCTGCCTCATCTTCAGGGTTTGAACAGTCAATGTTAATAAAATCACAACTATTGTAAATAAATCCAACCATTATTTTAGTTGTCCTTAATTGGAATCCAGAGACCCCAAAAGCAAGCACATTTTGCATTTCAACAGGGCTAAATGATTGGACAAGGTCATTATCATTTGATCAGTAGGGCTCCTCAGGCTATTCAACTTCCCCCTACCCACACACCTGGCCGACATGGGGCCTGAAGGATGATGGACATCCTGTGTTGATAATCTTCTCAAAAGAGACTCAAAGTGGGGCCTGGGAGAGGAATGAACTTTTGTGACCTTTTGGTTCCATATATCTTCCACAAAGGACCAGTACATGATTTGCTGAGGCCCATTTTTGGGGGTGGGTCAAGAATTGACAAGAGGCCATGGTTTGTGTGGAAGATTCAGTGAGGATGTGTGTACGATAGAAGACAGACCCCCCCCCCACACCCCTTCCCATTGTGTTACCCCCTGTAATTCTAATGTATTTCTATCCCTACTGTAAATAAATCCAACCCTTATTTTAAGAATTAGTCACCCTTAGAGCACATTTTACAGTACCAATATTCAAAAGAGGGCCTTATTGGGGGGGATAATAGACCGCATCCACACATTTTCTTATGAAAGCAGTATCATTAGTAGTAACCAGTATGGATTTATGAAAGATCATTTTTGCCAGACCAACCTGTTAACATTCTATGAGGAACTGAGCGGGCATCTAGATCAGTGTTTCTCTACTCCAGTCCTCAAGGCGCCCCAATAGGTCAGGTTTTCAGGCTTACCATTTTTTTGCACAGGTGATTTGATCAGTTTCACTGCCTTAGTAATTGCCACAGCCGTTTCATCTGAGGGAAATCCGGAAAAAATTACCTGTTGGGGTGCCTTCAGGACTAGAGTTGAGAAACACTGATCTAGATAGAGGAATGCCTGTGGACATGACGTATCTGGATTTCACCAAAGCATTCAATACAGTTCCCCATAAATGCTTAATTTACAAACTGAGGTCTGCTGGCATTGACAATAGTGTATGTACTTAGAAAGAAAACTGGTTAACAGCAGCGTGTCCAGAGGGTGGTGATAAATAGTGTATATTCTGAATGGTCTGGATTTGTAAGTGGAGTGCCCTGAGGCTCTGCCTGGGACAAATTCTTTTTAATTTTTTCATAAATTATGTGATATGTGATGCAGTTCAATCTCAGTGTTTGCTGATGATACTAAGCTAAGTAGGGCAATAACTTCACATCAGGATACATAAACTTTACAGGAAGGCCTTGATAAAATTGGGGTGGTTAACTACAAGGCAAACCCACTTGGGGGGAGAACATCTAGGGGAATCGAGGATGGACATTAATCTGGGGGTCACAGGCACAGCAATAGCATGCAATGCCAAGCTACAGCAAGCAAAGCTAGCGGACTATTATCATGCATTAAAAAAGGGTATCTACTCAAGAGATAAGACTATAGTCTACCACTTTACAAAAATTTGGTTCAGCCACACCTCGAGTATACCATCCTACTCAGGTCACCAGTCCTCAGGAAGGGGCTAGAGGACCTCAGTTATGAGGAAAGACTACACACATCAAAGTTTTTCTCCCTGGAGAAGAGACAATTAAGAGGAGATATTATCACAATATACAAATATCTCAATGGTGATTCTAGCATTGTGAGAAAACTACCGGGTCTTGGGTCGCTTAGTTAGACAAGAAGTCACGCAATGAAGTTGGACAAGAAGCGGTTAACCTTAAACTGCGTAAGAGGTTCCTTACTGTAAGAGTGGTAAGGATGTGGAACTCCCTTCCACAGTTGGGATATGGGAAATTGTATTGACAAACACATACACACCCGCGCAGGTTGAACTGCATGAACTGGTGTCTTTATTCAAACTGGACGCGATTGTTCTCTACTGCAAGGCATAGAAAGTGCTGACGATGTGGAAAATTGGAAATCTGCAGATAGGCATCTTAGATGACTTAGAGAGACAATAGCTGACCTTGCAGATTCTATTCAAATCTTGGAATTTGAAGGGATTTGTTAAGGGATTTTAGGTCCAGGATAGCACAAAAAAAAACCCTCATTGGGATTTGGTACCATGAACAGGTTTGAATAAAATCCTCTTAACTTGTCCTGTATAGATACTGGCTACTCCCTGGGACAAGATATGGCTCACAACATTCTGCAAATCTGGGCAGATTTTGGTTGCTTTGAGAGAAGAAAGCAGTGGGAGTGAGGATGCCCCTCCTTCATTGGACCAAGTCTTGCACTGAAAGGAAGGGCTGAACTTAGGTTGTGAATTCAAATCCTGGGTATAGTATTAAGGTGCCCTGTGTTTTAACCTCTTCATGATTGTGCTATAGCCGAATGCCGCACATTGCTGGGATGGAGTCATATGACATTGTCCCATGATTGAACTTCTTGTGCACCCTCTGCAGCACGCATCTGCCGGCATCTGATCGCAGATCGTGGTAAAGAGGCAAGCACGACGGTTCTTTGCCACGTGATCCAATCACCACTAATCACATTGTAAACAGGATTTGCTGGTTATTGGCATTCCTCTCCTCATGCTGACAGCGCATGAGGAGAGGAGAGCCAATATCCGGCAAATCCACACAGGGGACATCTACCCTTAGTGCCCTGATTATCAGTGCAGCCCCATCAAATCCCAACAGTGCTGCCAATCAGTGCCACCTATCATTGCCACCTATCAGTGACCGTGAGTGCTGCCTCATCAGTGCACATGAAGGAGAAAAATTCCTTTTTTACAACATTTTATAATAGAAACAGCCTTATTTTTTAAAAAAAATTTTAGCACAAAAATGAAAACCTCACTGGTGATCAAATACCACCAAAAGAAACACTGGGTACAGTGTTGGATGACCACGCAATTGTCATCCAAAATACAACACTAAAAGCTGAAAATTGGCCTGGGCAGAAAGGGGGTAAAAGGGCCCAGTAGGCAAGCGGCTAAAGTGTTACTAAAGCCACAAACGTAAAATCTGTCTGTATTTGCAGCATATCATGCTTGTTATACTCACTGTGGAACTTAAGGGGTTAACCCTCTGCATTGTGTATAAAGGCTCTTTGATCCTGTATGGACAGATCCTCCTCCTCCTCCTGCAGGGTCTCTCCTGGCAAGGCCAGATAATACTCAGTGAGGGTAGTAAAGCTGCACATGCTCAGTTTAGTCTCTATTGCTGGAGAGAGCATTTCCTTGTTCTCGGAGCTAGCCGGGTCACATGATATTGACATCACACATGTGAGCGTATATACAGGCTATAGTGGAAACCTCCTACCTGAACAATCAGCACAGGGCAGATGCTGCAGTTTACCATGTGACTGTGGTATACAGATCAGCCAAAAAGGTACATAGTGCCAGTATTTTAACGTAAAAAAGGGATTTTATTAAAACTTACCCTTAAATCCTTTTCTCTGAGTTCACTGACAGACGCAGCTCTTCATAACATGTGGGATTTATGCTTGTCCAACTAGGAGTTAACTAGGCAGGGAAAAGAAACAGCTGGCCCCTCCCATGGGGCCGTCCTCTATTCCCACATAAACCCTCTCCATAGCATAGCTCAGCAGTTCGTACACAAGCCGTACAGAGAACAGAGCACAGAGGGGTGGGTGGGGTCAGTGAACTCAGAGAAAAGGATTTGACGGTAAGTTTTAATAAAATCCATTTTTCTCCTATGTTCACTGACAGACACAGCTCTTCATGACGTGTGGGGATGTCCCCAAAAGCTGTGTCAAAAAGAGGGGTGGGTAAACGATAACAACTGTACCCAACAGAACCTCTTAAGGAGGCGCCAGACGCGCCTACACTGCCGCCTGCAAAACATTGCGGCCAAAAGCAGCATCCGAAGATGCTAGCACATTAACCTATAAAACTTAGAGAAAGTGTGTACCGAGGCCCCATGGGCCACCTTGCACACCTGTGACACCGAGGCCTGGTGTCTAAAAGCCCAGGAAGTGCTAACAGCCCTGGTAGAATGAGCCGTGACCGGAAAGTGGGGGACCTTGCCCCGACAGAATATGCGCGGGTCACGGTTTGTCTAAACCAACGAGAAATAGTAGCCGACGAGGCCGCCAAACCTTTGCGCGGACCCTCTGCCAGCACAAACAATGCATCAGCCTCTCGAAAGGAAGCTGTAGCAGCTAATTACACTAAGGCCCTCACTACATCCAAGGCATGCAACTCAATTTCCTTTGGGTGCGATGGACGAAGGCACAATGGATGAAGACCACCTTCGGAAGGAAGGAAGGAAAGGGTTGCAAGACTGCCTTGTCCTTATGCAGGACCAGGTAGAGAGACTTGCACGATAGTGCTGCCATTTCAGACACCCGTCTGGCGGAAGTGATGGCTACCAAAAAAACACCTTTAGCGACAGCAGCTGTAAGGAAATCTACCTGATATTTACATAGGGCGGTTTCTGAAGTACAGAAAGCACCAAATTCAGATCCCACTGGGCCGTCGGGCCTTCACCCGAGGCGCCACATGTCGCACACCTTGTACAAAGGTACGAATCAACGAGTGCAAAACCAAAGGTTTCTAGAAAAGAATCACCAGAGCCGATATCTGGCCCTTGAGATTACTCAAAGCCAGTTTTTTGTTCAGGTCCTGCTGCAAAAAAGTCAGGACCCTGGATACTACATAAGAGCGAGGGTTATGATCCTCAGCCTCGCACCACGCTATATAAGCCTTCCAGATGCGATGGTAAATCTTGCAAGAAGTACGCTTGTGAGCCCTCAACAAGGTAGGGATCACGGAGACAGCGACTCCCCTGTCTCCTAACACCTGGGACTCGATAGCCAGGCCGTCAAAGCCAGCGAGGGCAAAGCAGAGTGCGAGATGGGCCCTTGAGACATTAGATCGTCTCGCAGCGGGAGCTGCCAGGAGGCATCTGCCACCATTTGCACCACGTCGGCATACCAAGTGCGCCGAGGCCAATCTAGAGCCACCAGGATTATTGGCATTCCCTCTGCCAGAATCCTGTGTATCAAACACGGTAGAAGTGTTATCGGAGGGAAGGCGTACAGAATGCATTAACAGCCCCAGGGGCCACCAGAGCGTCCGTGGCCACTGCCAACGGATCCTTCGTTCTGGACACAGAGGTCTTCACCTTGTGATTGAACTGAGACGCCATGAGATCCACGTCCAGCATCCCCCATCTGCGTCAAATCCGGTTGAACACGTCCGGGTGGAGAGACCACTCTCCCTGGTCCAGCGTCTGGCGACTGAGAAAGTTCGCTTGCCAGTTTTCCACACCTGGAATGTAAATGGCGCAGTGCCAGAACATGATGTTCCGCCGAACGCAGTATCAGAGCTGCCTCCGCCGCAGCTGCTGGACTCCTCGTGCCGCCCTGATGGTTCACATATGCCACTGCCGTAGCATTGTCCGACTGAATCTGAATCAGACGACCCTGCAACCTCACTGTCCAGTGAGATAGGCACAATCTGAGTGCTCTCAGTACAAACACATAGATGGGGAGGCGAGCCTCCTGTGCCGACCAACGGCCCTGGGCAGACAGCTGTCCCAGGACCCCACCCCAGTCTGAAAGACTGGCATCCGTGGTGAAGACCACTCACTGAAGGGGCAGGAACGACTTCCCCTGAATCAATGCCGAGTCCCGAGCCACCAGGTCAGAGACGCCCTGGTCTGGGAGCTCAGACGGATCAGAAGGTCCAAGGACCGAGGGGACCTGTCCCACCGAGCCAGGATTGCTCGCTGAAGGAGATGAGTGTAACTCTGGGCGTAAGGTATCGCCTCGAAAGTCAAGACCATGAGCCCCAGCACCCGCATACAGAATCATAATGAAGACCGTCGGTGCGATATGAGGGATCGCACTGCCGACTGCAGTGATAGCAACTTGGCTGTAGGAAGGAAAAACCTTCGCCTGTTCTGTCCAGAATCAGGCCCAGATACTCCAGGCGATGGGATGGAAACACTGGAAGACTAGGCAGACTCG
Organism: Glandirana rugosa; assembly: GCA_018402905.1. Lineage (NCBI taxonomy): Eukaryota > Metazoa > Chordata > Amphibia > Anura > Ranidae > Glandirana > Glandirana rugosa. The sequence goes on along the minus strand of BLSH010318249.1, from coordinate 169,122 downwards.
AGGGTCTGGTCCCGCAGAGACTGGACCACCGAGCCCTGAGCCGTAACTAAGTCCCCTTCAGCAAGGACGGGGAAGTCACTCACCAGAAGTGGT
>BLSH010318249.1:122498-141707 GCA_018402905.1 Glandirana rugosa | reverse complement strand
ACGTCGGTCACTGTGTCCACCCCGTCAAACGTCGGTCACTGTGTCCACCCCGTCAAACGTCGGTCACTGTGTCCCCCCCGTCAAACGTCCCTGTGTCACTGGCTGCAAACTGCCCCCCCTGTGTCACTGGCTGCAAACTGCCCCACCTGTGTCACTGGCTGCAAACTGCCCCACCTGTGTCACTGGCTGCATAACTGCTCCCACTGTGTTATTGGTTGCAAACTGCCCCCACGTGTGTTATTGGCTGCAAGCTGCCCCCACCTGTGTTATTGGCTGCATAACTGCCCCCACCTGTGTTATTGGCTGCATAACTGCCCCCACCTGTGTTATTGGCTGCATAAGTGACCCCACCTGTGATACTGGCTGCAATTTACCCCCTCCTGTGATACTGGCTGCAATTTACCCCCTCCTGTGATGCTGGGCTGTATACGGTGTCCTGTGATGCTGAGCTGTATACTGTGTCCTGTGATGCTGAGCTGTATACTGTGTCCTGTGATGCTGAGCTGTATACTGTGTCCTGTGATGGTGAGCTGTATACTGTGTCCTGTGATGGTGAGCTGTATACTGTGTCCTGTGATGGTGAGCTGTATACTGTGTTCTGTGATGCTGAGCTGTGTACTCCTGACACAATATGTGGAATACAGGGGACGGAGTGGGTGGATTCCATAAGGGGTGGGGCTTATTAGAAGTAGGAGGGGTCAAAAGGAAGGGCGTGGCCTGGCACCCCCCCATCCAAAAACTTCACCAGCCGCCACTGTCCCAGAGAATCAATGGGGAAATGTTTACACTGACAGCAGATATGCATTTGGAATAGCGCACAATTTTGAGCCTATTTGGAAAGCACAGAACTGTTTGACTAGTGCAGGGAAGCCAGTGAGACATGCAAAACTCATAGAGCGGCTATTTGAGGCCTTTCAGAAACCAGCAGAAGTTACCATCTTGAAGGTAAAAGGACATGCAAGGGAAAATGACATGACAGCCAGAGGAAATATTTTGGCGGACCAATTGGCAAAGGATGCTGCCCTTATATCATTTAGAGTCACACCCACAGTAGGGGTCACCCAGGTAGCGGGGACAGATTCCCCTCATCAAGCACAGTGGGATATACAAACTTTAATTCAGTTGCAGAACTGGGCCCCTGATGAAGAGAAGGATAAGTGGATCAAATGTAATGCTACCCAAAATCAGCAGGGCCTGTGGAGCACTGACAACAGGTGGTGTCTACCCAGGAGTTTGTACCCAGTTTTAGCACAACTGGCACATGGCATCAGTCACCTTGCTAAGGGCGCGATGGTGGCACTTACTGACTGCTATTGGATAGCACCTGGATTTAGTGCAATTGCAGCCAAGTTTTGTGCTTCATGTCTCACTTGTGCTCTGTACAATGTGGGGAGGCCTGTCCATGTTCCCCAAAAGCATTCTCCTAAGCCAGATTTCCCTTTTCAAAGAAGTCACATATACTACATTGAGATGCCCAGAATAGGCACCTATGAGTATGCTCTAGTGTGCATTGACATGTTTTCAAGTTGGCCTGAATGCTGGCCGGTAGCCAAACCAAATGCAAAAACAACAGCAAAGAAAATTTTGAATGAAATGGTTTGTAGATATGGAGTTCCTGAAATTATTGAGAATTACAGAGGAACCCATTTTACTGGAGAAGTGATGAAAGAGGTAATGGAAGCACTTAACATACAGCAAGCTTTCCATACATCTTATCATCTACAAAGTAGTGGTAAAGTTGAGAGACTTAATGGAATTTTGAAAAACAGATGTGCAAATATTAAAGCAGATACAGGAAAGGATGGGTGGAAGCTTTGCCAACAGCCCTATATTCTGTACGAACTACCCCTAAACAACCACATGGGCTGTCCTCCTATGAGATTTTATTTGGAGGGCCACCAAAAACAGGGCTATATTTTCCTCAACAGTTGCAAACTTCTCACTCTAGTCTGTTATAATATGTTCACATTTTGAAAAGAACATTGAATAAAGTACATGAAGGTGTTTGCAACTCTATCCCCGACCCAGATTCTGTTTCAGGTAGTCACAGAATCCAACCAGGTGACTGGGTGGTGGTCAAGCGACACATGAGAAAGCCGCTAGAACCAAAAGTTGATGGACCACATTTGGTGCTTTTGACAACTGGCTCTGCTGTCAAGTTGGAAGGAAAGCCCACCTGGATTCACGCCAGTCATTGCAAGAAAATCCTGAAGTGATATCCTTTGAAATAAAAATTATGTTTCTTTTCTTGTCTGTGAGAACTGAGACATGGAAAAATAACCCTTTCATCCAAATGTTAAAAATGTATGCAAGCCATAGCAACGGTAGTAACAGCTGGGTGTGCTCTCACTTGTATCCCCAAACAGGAACAATACCCATGATAGCAATGCCTCTGATCTAAACAGGACCAGAATAAATGGCTCATACATTGTCTCCACAGCTAATGAGCACCGATCAGTAACTTTGATGGTTTCAAAACACATAGATAGTCCATAGATTTGTCTAAACATTACATGCCCATTTAACACTAAATGTACAAAGGCTGGGCAATTCAGATTGCACTGGGGCAAAGATTACAGTTTATGAAGGAAACCCTGGTCAGTATTTTTATATCCCAGATCCAGAACTAAAAAGAACCCTTTATAATACAAATTGCACACAGTTCCCAATATGTGAAAATATTGGTTACCTGGGATTCAATGTAATTGCATCTAGTCTTTTAGGAGCAGGTATACCATCCATACGTAGAGGGTTATAATTTATATGTGGAGATAAAGCTTTCGCCTGGCTTCCTATGAATGTTACAGGTACATGTTATATTGGGAAGTTATTACCTGCTTTGGCTGTTCGCATAGACACAGTGTGACCCGGTAAAAGTCCAGAATACCCTTTAGTGTTCAAAGGAGAGCTTTTTACTAAAGGTGACATGGCATGGTCATGGTTCTCTTCCTGGACAGAATGGGGAATTGAAGCAATGAAAAGAATAAATAATTACACTAGAATTGTAGATGAGATTATTAACCTTACTACTAATGATATAGGTTTATTAACCACTTGCCGACCGCCCGCCGCAGCAACGGCGGCAAGGTGGTTCGCTGTCGCGAAACGCAGTCAGGGGATGGCGGCTGCGATCACGTGCGCTCATGGCGTGTGCACGGTTGTTCGATTCGTCACAGGACCGCTCACTCTACACGGCCAGGCCAATGATTTTTGGCCTGGCCCCTCTGATCAGTCCTGACGAATGACATTGCTCCTCTGGCTCTGTGTAATGTAAACAGAGGCAGAGGAAGTGAGCTCAACTTCCTCCCTGAAGCCCTTTTCAGTTCAGAGAGGAAGAGAGAGCATCTAAAAGTAAGTTGCACAACACTACACTGACACCAGGACAGTTAGGCACACTTTTAACCCTTTGTCATATAGTGCAGTGATCTGATTTTTACAGATCGCTGTACTTGTGACCCTTGTGACACTAAATCAGTGTTAGGGTAGGTAGTATTAGGCCTAGTTAGGTGTAAATACCCCCCAATAAAGTTTTTAACCCCTTGATTGCCCCGTCACCTGTGATCACCGTATAAGTGTCACGGGTGACGCTAGTTAGCTAGCTATTTTTTTTTCAATCAGATTACCTGCTGTATATTATTTTATATACCTTTTATAGGTTTTAACCCCCGATTGCCCAGTGGTGACCCCAGTTAGGTTTTAGTGTGCGTTAGGGTCAGCGTAAACGCCAGGCAGGCCAGTTAGTGAGGTATTCTGACACGCACACACAAACATTAGATAGGTGTTAGATATTATTGTAGTATCTGATCAGATCAATATCTGCGATCTGATCAGATATATATTAACGTCCCCACTGGTTTAGTATTCTAAAAAATACTGTGTTAGCGGGATCAGCCCAGATAACTGCTAGCACCTGCGTTTAACCCCTCAGCCCAGCCCAGCCCAGCCCACCCAAGTGCAGGATCAATAGATCGCTGTCACTTACAAAACACATATCTGCAGCGTTCGCAGAGATCACGCCTGATCCCTGTGAAATCTGACAGTGAATTTGGTAGCGTTTGAAACAGGCTCTGACAACCAGGTGCGCTTTTTTGCCTATGAGTCACGGTAGTGTAGCTATCAATTTAGAAAGTCCAAAATGTCCAATCCGAGGTACACTACCGAAGAGGCCTACACTATGCTGAGTATGACCGATGAGAGCGATGGGGAAGCCTCACTGTCAGAATCAGGCTCAGTATATGAACCTGTAGAGAGCAGCGGCACCCTGTCAAATAGCTCTGACGACAGAGTTGTGGTCCCTGCTAGGGTCAGGCGTATCAGTCCCCGTTCTGCTGTCGCTGATGTGCATGAACCGCAGGGCTCTCGTATGCAGCAGAGAGACAGTACTAGTGCCGCTACACCTTCTGGTGACCTGGCAAGCACCAGCAGCCTAGTACATCCTGGTCGTAGACAAACCAGCACTGCAGTATCACGTGGTGACGTGGCGAGTACATAAGTGCAGTTCAAGCTGATGTGGCTAGCACGAGTAGTTTCCGGTAGCCACAAAGACGACGAACACAGGCCCGCAGAACCCATAGTGCGCTTGCAAACCCTGATTGGCAACCCACCACTGATGCAGCGCCCGTACTTACCCCATTCACTGCCCAACCCGGAATCACCGTGAATACAGCTGATTTTATGGCCATTGATTTTTATTCACTGTATTTCACGGAAGATCTCTATAGATCTTTAGTGGACCAAAGCAATTTATATGCTGGTCAATTCATTGCCGCTAATCCCCATTTGACACTTGCCAGAGACTGGAAACCAATCACGGTTCCAGAATTTAATTTCTGGGCCTTTCTTTCCCTGTGGGCATAACTAAAAAAACTGATTTGCGGTCATATTGGTCCACTGACCCAATTCACCATATGCCCGTGTTCTCTGCTTGCATGGCCAGGACACGATACGAGCAGATTTTGCGGTTCATGCACTTCAGTGACAATGAACTCAGTCGTCCATGGGGTGACCCTGAATTTGACCGGCTCTACAAAATTCGGCCCCTTATAAACCACTTTAATACCAAGTTTGCCACACTTTTTATTCCCAACCAAGTTGTGTGTGTGGACAGGTCCCTGGTTAAATTTTCTGGCCGTCTTGCTTTCAAGCAGTACGTCCCCAGCAAGCGTTCCAGATACGGGGTCAAACTGTATAAGCTCTGTGACAGGGCCACAGGCTATACACATAGTTTCATGGTTTATGAGGGTAAAGATAGCCACGTAGAGCCGGAAGGATGCCCAGACTACATAGGGAGCGCTGGCAAGATTGTGTGGAGCTTGGTGTCACCCTTATTCGGAAAGGGGTACCACTTATACGTGCACAATTATTACACGAGCGTGCCACTTTTTAGTCACTTGTTTGATCATGAGATTGGCGCATGTGGCACCGTGCGACCTAATCGCCGGAGCTTGCCCCAACAGCTTGTAGATTCCAGTCTTAGTCGGGGGGAGAGAGCATGCTTGAAGTGTAATAATTTGCTCGCAATGAAGTGGAGGGACCATCGGAATGTTTTCTTTCTGACCTCCCTTCATGCAGATACGACCGTCCACATTTCTACGGTGACTGGTGTTGTGGAGAAACCCCTCTGTGTCCACAATTATAACCTAAATATGGCAGGGGTGGACCTCAATGACCAGTTACTAGCGTTGTACCTAATCACCCGCAAGGCTAGACGCTGGTACAGGACTGACGGGATCCTTCCTCAAATTCATGGAAGAGGTCGTCACAGCCCTTCTGTTTTCAGATGGTGCCGCACTCCCACTCCAGAATGTGAATGCAGTTAGCCGGCTGCATGGGAGGCACTTTCCGCGTGTCCTCTGTGGTACCCCAGGCCACAGAACACTCCAAAAGAGATGTCGTGTCTGCAGATGACGCGGATACAGGCGTGACACCCGAACTTATTGCCCCACCTGTCCTGACCAGCCTGGTCTCTGTATGGATGAATGTTTTGAACGCTATCACACATTAGTTAATTATTAGCGTAGGGTACAGCAGACACAGTGATTAGGCACACTGACATAGGGTTTCCAAAGATGCCAGTGCATTTTGAGAGACCCAAAGCTGGAAGCAGTTAGTTTTTAATTACAACAAAAAAAAAGGTGTACCAAAAAAAAAAAACAAAACAAAAAATTAAAACAAAAAGAATTAAAAAATGTTAACCAGTTCCCTACCGAGTCATTGTGAAATGACGTCGGCAGGAACTGCTCGTCGATCCGGGCCGACGTCATATGACGTTGGCCGCCTCTCGCCACTGCTGCGGGCCCCTGGGGGCCCACAGATCGCTCGTCTGCTGGGGGGGTCGTGTCCCCCCCAATCGAGGTAAAGAGCCAATAAAATTGGCTCTTTACCACGTGACCGGATGTGTCCAATCACAGCCGGTCACTAACGATCTTCTCGTGCACGCCGCTCGTGCGCGCCCCCGGGGGCGCGCAGCACGACGATCGGAGCTGAGGCTTGTCCCTCGGACAAAGCCCAGCTCCGATCTGTGTAAAGAGCCAATAGATTTGGCTCTTTACCACGTGACCGGCTGTGCCAATCAAAGCCGGTCATGTGATGTAAACAAACCGCGGTAACAAGCTGTTACTGGGGTTCTCCCTGTTACACACCAATCGTGTGTGACAGGGAGATTGTGGTAACAGCTCGTTACCGCCTACTGTACACCAAGCACACTGATCACCCCCCCAATAAAGAGTACCTGTCACCACCCCATCAAAGTACCTATCACAGCCCATCAGAGTACCTGTCCATCAAAGTACCCGAGTACCTGTCACCTGTCCATCAAAGTACCCGAGTACCTGTCACCATCCCATATGAGTACCCGAGTACCTGTCACATGTCCATATGAGTACCCGAGTACCTGTCACTTGCCCATCTGAGTACCCGAATACCTGTCACCATCCCATCTGAGTACCCGAGTACCTGTCACCATCCCATCAGAGTACCTGTCACCATCCTATCTGAGTACCCGAGTACCTGTCACCAACCCATCAAAGTACCCGAGTACCTGTCACCTGCCCATCAGAGTACCCAAATACCTGTCACCAGACCATCAGAGTACCCGAGTACCTGTCACCTGCCCATCAGAGTACCTGTCACCTGCCCATCAGAGTATCCGAGTACCTGTCACCAGCCCATCAGAGTACCCGAGTACTTGTCATCAGCCCATCAGAGTACCCGAGTACCTGTCACCTGCCCATCAGCGTACCCGAGTACCTGTCACCTGCCCATCAGAGTACCTGTCACCAGCCAAACAGCGTACCAGAGTACCTGTCACCAGCCCATCTGAGTACCCGTGTACCTGTCACCAGACCATCAGAGTACCCGAGTACCTGTCACCAGACCATCAGAGTGCCCGAGTACCTGTCACCAGACCATCAGAGTACCCGAGTACCTGTCACCAGACCATCAGAGTACCCGAGTACCTGTCACCAGACCATCAGAGTACCAGAGTACCTGTCACCAGACCATCAGAGTACCCGAGTACCTGTCACCAGACCATCAGAGTACCCAAGTACCTGTCACCAGACCATCAGAGTACCCAAGTACCTGTCACCAGACCATCAGAGTACCCGAGTACCTGTCACCTGCACATAAAAGAGAACCTGAGTACCTGTCACCAGCCCGGCAAAGTACCAGAGTACCTGTCACCTGCCCATCTTTTCAATTTATCGCAAAAAATAAAAAAACCCAGAGGTTCTTAAATACCACCAAAAGAAAGCTCTATTTGTGTGAAAAAAATGATACAAATTGTGTTTGGGTACAGTGTAGCATGAGAGAGTAATTGTCATTCAAAGTGTGAGAGCGCTGAAAGCTGAAAATTGGTCTGGGCAGGAAGGGGGTATAAACATCCGGTATTGAAGTGGTTAAAAAAACATAAAAACAAAATATAAAAAAATATATATATATAAAAACTATATATATATATATATATATAAAATATAAAAAGAACATCGCCTTGGAAACCGCCTCAGTCCGCTTATCGCCCGGATCCTTAAAAGGACGGAGAGCCCTTTATCAGAATTGTGGTCGCCTGGTTCAGGCGGGCCACTGGTGGGTCCACAGCAGGGGACGTCCACTTCTCCAGCAGGGTATCCTCAAAAGGATAACGCAGAGAAAAGCGTTTGGGCATGGCGAAATAACTGTGAGGGCATTGCCATTCCTTATAGACAAACTGATCAAAATATGGCAAATAAGAGAACACTTTAGGAGCCCGGGCCGGCTTGTGTGACCCAAAAGCGTACACCATCTCCTGCATTGCCCCAGCCGGGCCCAGTCTCAACGTCTCACGGACAGCTGCGACCAGTGAGCCCACCAGGGCCCTCTCGCGCCACTGTGGCCCCCAAGGACTCTTCCTCATCGGAGAGATCCCTGAGCTCGCCCTCCGACAGCTCCATGGGGGTCCCCGTCACCGCGGAGCCCCCCTCTGGCTCTGAGTCCTCCCCGGAAGATGGGGGAGGGATGACCGTTTTCTCGCCACCCCATGGTCACGGATCGGCTCCACTCGGGAGAAAAATTCCTCCAGGATTGCAGATTCCAGGATTCCGGAGACCTCTGAAGTGGAAGCACCCGCTTCAGCCACCATTGCACCGCACCCCGGACACCTGCAAGGCCTTAAAACTCTTCTATGGGGAGGTGCTGCTGCTACTGTATGTCCCCCTGCTGCTGCTCCGTGTGCCCACATGTAGGAAGCGCTCCGACAGAGGAAACGGCGCCAAGAGGCCACAGGACTGCCCCCGCAGCAAGCCATACACATTCCAGCACATGGCGGACCATGCAAACATGGCCGCCGTGTGCACTAGAGGCCGAGCATGCGGCCGGCCACAGGAAAATGAATGAGGGGAATGGGGGGGGGGGAGAGGGGGTAGGGGAAGATGAGGCCCACCTACACCCCAGGGAGAGGTGGGAGGGAGCGTACTCACCAGTCCAGATGGGCGTAGCGGGTTGCCACCCGAGACAGACCTGCCACCCCGCCATTTCGGGGGTAGCTGCCAGCCATGCGACACCCCTGACGGGAGCCCTCGGAGCTGGTCCTAGGTGCGCTGGTGGTTGACGTTTAACCCGCTAGTCGCCCCACATGGAACAGGGCCCGACGTGGCCTACCCCATGTGCAGCTAAGGGTTGGCTCGCGTCCGTTGGCCGCGCTGGGGAGAATTCCTGGATCTAGGATATCCAGCCTGTCACCCAGCCGGCTGCTTGATTGCAGTCTTCATCAGAAGTTTTGAGAAAAGAAAACAGGAAAACAAACGGGGAACCGCAGGTCCCAGCAGGGAGCCAGGTCCTACTCCTTGCACTAGGCAGAAAAAACTGAGTTGCTTAGCAGGGCGGAGGGGTTATACCAAGTGAGAACTGCCCCCTGGGAGGAGCTGTGTCTGTTTTAGCTGAACTGCCTTCTCCCTATTCCACTCCAAGTGAAAGGTGGATAACCCCCACATGTCATGAAGATGAAGATGCTGCGTCCGTCAATGAATGAAAGAGAAAAGTATTTTTTCATGTAAACAAAAAGTGTCAGAAAAGACCTGTTGGTTCAAGTGGTTAGAAGAGTGGGTGATGTTGGGCAAAAATGTCAGGACGGTTCAACCCCCCCCCCCCCCCCCAAATTACACCATTTTGGAAAGTAGACACCCCAAGCTATTTTCTGAGAGGCATGTTGAGTCCATGGAATATTTTTTTTTTTTTTTTATAATCAGATTTTTTCTGAGTTTTCACAAAATCCAAAATGTAACAAGACAGTAAGAAAAAAGGTTGACAATACATACAGTCCATAACACAAATAAAGAACAAGAAATAAAATAAATGAAAATACATTAAAATAAAAGGGGGTAAATGCACCCTTCTGCAATACTGTGGGAATATTGGCCCCCACTGGGACGCAGGGTAAGCAGGACCAACGCTACATCTCAATATGAATGCACACAAATATAGCAATAGGACCACACACAAGTCCGAAAGGATGGACTCCTACCTGGGCAGCCCCCCCCCCCCGGGACCCGGGCCGGCGCAGCCAATACACAACTCCCCCAAACCGTTCCATGGAATATTTTATTTGTTTGTCATAAGTGATTGAAAAATGACACAAAAAAATATATTGCTCACACATGCCATGGGTATGTGTGGAATTACACCCCAAAATACATTCTGCTGCTTCTCCTGAGTACGGGGATACCCCATGTGTGAGACTATCCACGTACAGGACCCCGAAAACCAATCACCCCCTTCAGCATTTCTAAGGGCGAAAATGTATGCCTTCACTCCTCACTACCTATCCAGGTTTCAGAGGCCATGAAATACCCAGATAGCAGAAAAAAAAAAAAGCTATCTGCTGAGAGGCATGTTGAGTCCATGGAATATTTTATATTTTGCCACAAGTTTCAGGGAAATTACAATTTTTATTTATTTTTTTTTTACACAAAGTTGTCACTGAAATCATATATTGCTCACACATGCCATGAGTATATGTGAAATTACACCCCAAAATACATTCTGCTGCTTCTCCTGAGTACGGGGATACCACATGTGTGAGACTTTTTGGGCGCCTAGCCGCGTACAGAACCCCAAAAACCAATCACCGCCTTCAGGCTAAGGGCATAAAATGGTGATTTTACTCCTCAGTACCCATCAAATTTTTGGAGGCCCTGAAATGTCAAGGTAGCACAAACCCCCCCCCCCCCCCATGACCCCATTTTGGAAAGTAGACACCCAAAGGTATTTGCTAAGAGGCATGGTGCGTATTTTGCAGCTCTCATTTGTTTTGAAAAATGAAAAACATTTTTAAATTTCAAAGCTATGTGACAAAATGTGAGATCTGCAAAATACTTCTCAGCAAATAGCTTGGAGTGTCTACTTTCCAAAATTGGGTCATTGGGGGGGGGGGGGGGGGCTTGTGCCCTCCGGGCATTCCATGGCCTACGAAACTGATAGGTAGTGAGGAATAAAATCACCTTTTTACACACTTTGAAAGCCTGGAGGCGGTGATTGATTTTTGGGGTCCTGTACACGGCTAGACTGCCAGAGAGTCTCACATATGTGGTATCCCCATATTCGGAAGAAGCAGTAGAATGTATTTTGAGGTGTAATTTCACATACACCCATGGCATGTTAAAGCAACATATCATTTAGAGACAACTTTGTGAAAAAAAAACCATTGTAATTTCCCTGAATAATGTGCCAAAATATTAATTATTCCATGGACTCAACATGCCTCTCAGTAGATAGCTTGGGGTGTCTACTTTCCAAAATGGGGTCATTTGGGGGGGGGGGGGGTTGTGCTATCTGGGCATTTCATGGCCTCCAAAACTGAGATAGGTAGTATGGGATGAAGGCATTCATTTTTGCCCTTAGAAATCCTGAAGGCGGTGATTGGTTTTCAGGGTCCCGTACATGGATAGGCTCCCAAAAAGTCTCACACATGTGGTATCCCCGTACTCAGGAGAAGCAGCAGAATGTATTCTTATGCTCTTGATCGGTTAAACTATACCACTTGCTGTGTATATGTATGCCAATATTGGACACTGTATATGTCTTATTGCTAATGCCTAAATAGGCCTTTTATTATGTACTAATAAATTGTTTTTACACAAGCATGTAGTGTCATTGTGCTCATGTGGGGTGGTAGCCAGTCCTTTAAAGTCCTATTTCACTCTCCTGACGAAGTGTGTCCTTGGTTTGGAACACTTTGAAAGGGTTTTTTTTTATTTTGTACAAAGCAGCAGAATGTATTTTGGGGTGTAATTCCACACATACCCATGGCATGTGTGAGCAATATACCATTTCAGTAACAACTTTGTGTAAATTTTTTTTTTTTCGTCATTTTTCAATCACTTATGACAAAAAAAAATATTCACTTTGCTCAACATGCCTCTCAGCAAATTCCTTGGGGTGTCTACTTTCCAAAATGGGGTAATTTGGGGGGGGGGGGGGGGGTTGTACTGTCCCTCCATTTTAGCACCTCAGGAAATGAGATAGGCAGTCATAAAATAAATATATGTTAATTTACTCTTTTTTTTACCCGAGTCATGTGGCTAAATGCATTTTGGCAAACATTTATGACTAAAATTTCGTTTATTGTATTTTTGTAATAACAAAGTTGAAAATATCATTTTTTTGGTCAAAATGTCAGTTCATTTTTTGTTTATAACGCAAAAAATAAAAAGTGCAGTGGTGAACAAATACCACCAAAAGAAAGCTCTATTTGTGGGAAAAAAAGGATGCAAATTTCGTTTGGGTACTGCATTGCATGACTGCGCAGTTACCAGTTAAAACGGCGCAGTGCCAAATTTAAAAAAGTGCTGCGGTCCTAAAGCTGGAAATCCTTCCTGGGCTGAAGTGGTTAAGTGAAGAAATGGCTCAGCTTAAAAAAGTAGTATTAAAGCACAGATTAACGCTAAATTATCTGTTTAGATATTCGACTGTTGTATATACATTTCTGATAACGAGGACATTATTAAAGGGCATCTTGCTAAGATAAAGAGAACTACAGAATGAGCCCGGAGATATTGCTAAAGATGGATGGAATCCCTTCAAGGGATTAGGAGGTTTTGGTGATTTTCTATATGGCATAGCAACATGGTTACAGAAATTAGGCACTTACATTGTGATGTTCCTGTTTCTCATACTTGTTATTTACTTCATCAGGCTGTGCCTCTGTGTGATCACCCACTGTACCAACAGATGGTCCACCAGCCCTAATGAACCTATTATTCTGAGAAAATTAGGAGAGAGCTGAACAGGACGCCATCTCTCTGTGCCAACGTAGCAGTAACTACTGGCAATCGGCTGAATGTAACGTGGAGAAGAATGGTGTCAAACAAAAGGAGGGAAATGACATGGACTTTCACTGTATTGTTCATTTAAGCACAAGAGACTCCATGTCACGCACCTGGTGGTGGAGTCTGTCTTGTGCAGGAAGCAACCACTCTTACGGCCCAGGTTCGGGAACCCCTGGTAGAGCAGACAGAGGATTCGGGAGCACAGGGGGGCACAAGAGTTGGACGGGTTCACTGGTGATGGTGTGAAAGGTCCAGTAGAGGCTTTTGCAGTAGTAGAGTAGTGATGCAGGCTGGGGTCGGCAACTGGCTGGCAAAGTGGTACAAAGGGAACAGGCAGAAGGGTCGTTAGGTGCAGGCAGGGTCATCAACCGGCAGGCAGCAAAGTACACAAGGATCAGGCAGAAGAGTTGTCGTGGGCAAGCTGGGGTCGGTGCAGGCAGAGATCAATCAACGTCAGAGACAGGCCAGGTCACAGGAACAGGAAATCAGGATACAAGTCACTCTAGAGCACTCACACTCTGTAGAACGGACAGCACTGGTTGCTGGGTGTTGTCAGCCTAAATAGAGCCATTTGACGCCATTGCCGGCACGCGCACAGGTCCCATTCCAGGCACAAATTATTTTCCTAACATTGCCCCCCCTCAAGGGGCAGCCTCTGGATGTCTCGCTGGGTACCAACTTCCAGGCTGTTTCTCTTGAAGGCTTGAATTAGCTCCGCGGCATGGATGTTTGCCTCTTGTTCCCAAGAGTCTTCCTCAGGGCCGTACCCCTTCCATTTCACTAAGTACTGAGTTGCGCTACCCCTTTTCCGGCAATCCAGGATGGCCTCAACCTCAAACTCCTCCTCTCCATTTACTAGAACTGGTTCTGGGGGGCCTACTTCCATCCCGGGAAGGGGTCTGGAGGAACTGGCTTCAGCAGAGATACGTGGAAGATTGGGTGAACACGTAAAGATGAAGGTAGGACCAGTTCGTATGTCACCCTATTGACTTTTCTCTTCACCGGGAAGGGACCAATAAATCTAGAGCCCAACTTCCGATGGACAAGCCAGATTCAGGCTCCAGGTGGCCAACCAGACCATGTTACCCGGTTGAAGTTCCAGCTCACCAACCCGCTTTTTCTTGTCGAAGGCTTCCTTACTGAGTTCTGTAGTTCTGGCGAGCGTATCCTGCAGGAGCTGGTTGTTTTTTTTTAAAAGAAATTTAAGGTTTCCTGTACCGCTGGTACTGTGCTTTAAGGGGCCAAGCCCGGTAGGAAGGTTGGGTGAAAGCTGTAGTTCGCCCAGAACAGAGACGGTTTGGTGGCCGAGTGGATGGTGTTGTTAAAGGCGAACTCGGCCAATGGCAGTAGTGAGGCCCAGTCGTCCTGAGAGAACGAGGAAAAATGATGAAGATATTGCTCCAGGGTCTGGTTCATTCTCTCAGTTTGGCCATTGGTCTGGGGGCGATAGGCCAAGGAAAAGGACAGTTCAATCTCCAATGCAGAACACAGGGCCTTCCAGAACCTGGAGGTGAACTGGGCCCCGCGGTCCGACACAATGTTGAGTGGCACTTCATGGAGTCTGATAAGGGAGTGTATCCCTTAGATGGAGGTAATTCCACAATAAAATCCATCGCTTTCCGGGTCCAAGGGAGTTCAGATACCGGGAGTGGATTCAAGAGACCCCAAGCTTTGGCCTTGTCAGTTTTATTTTGATCACATATAGCACACGTGCTGATGTACTTCCTGCAGTCTCAGCTAGTGGCCACCCAAAGGGACGTGAGAGCAGTTCAACTGTTTGCGAGCCCCAAAGTGCCCCGCTAATTTGTGATCATGTCACAATCCTAATACAGCGGGACGTTGCTCTACCGGGACAAAGATTCGGTGACCGTAACACCATAGACCGTCTTTGACCAACAGCATGGGATCTAAGGGGCCGGTTGAGCCGGCAAGGGATAGTCTGATCTGTGACAGCAGATCCTCCTGAGAGAGCAGGAAGAATTGTATCCGAAGGGGTGCAGTTGCCAGGATCACTGAACATTCAAGAGAGGGCATCTGGCTTAACGTTTTTGACCCTGGCCTGTAGGTCAAGTGAAACAAGAATCTTGAGAAGAAAAGGGCCCAGCAGGCCTGGCGGGGGTTTAGTCTCTTGGCAGTTCTCAAATACTCCAGGTTCTTGTGATCTGTGTATATCAGGATGGGGCAAGTAGCCCCTTCAATTAGGTACCGCCATTCCTCAAGTGCTGATTTAATTGCCAGGAGTTCTCTATCCCCCACGTCGTAGTTTTTCTCCAGTTCAGATAGTTTACAGGAGAAAAAAAAAAAAAGGTGATGGGATGGAGCAAGGCCTTGGAACCTCTGGGAGAGAACTGCCCCTACAGCGGTTTCTGAAGCATCCTCCTCTAGGAAATACGGCAAGGCTGGGTCAGGGTGCTTCAAGATGGGTGCTGTTGTGAATAGTCCCCTCAGAGTCTGAAAGGCCGTTTCGGCCTCAGTGGACCACTGGAAAGGGATGTTCTGCTTCGTGAGTTGTGCGATTGGGGCGATGATGGCAGGGAACCCCTTTAAGATCTATAAAAGTTTGCAAAGCCCACAAAACGGTGGACCCCTTTCCTGTCTGTGGGTGCCGGCCAGTCTAGGATAGTAGAGACCTTCTGCGGATCCAACGTGACACCGGTCACTGAGATGACTAGATCGAGAAACTGAATGCTTGACTGTTCAAAGGCACATCTCTCAGCTTTGGCATATAACCCATGCTGCCGGAGGCGGCTCAGGACCTTGATTACATGCTCACAGTGTTCCTCGATGGAGGAGGAGAAAATCAGAATATAATCTAGGTAGATGATAAACAAGTCTAGGTAGTCCCGGAACACGTCGTTCCCATAGTGCTAGAAAGTTGCAGGGGCGTTACACAGGCCAAAAGGACATGACCAGGTACTGGTAGTGCCCAAAATGAGTACGGAAGGCGGTCTTCCATTCATCGCCTTCCTGGATACGGACCAGGTTGTACGCCCCAGCAGGTCAAGTTTAGTAAAATGGTGGCGGACCCCAGCCTTTGAAAAATAGTTCTGGTACCAGGGGTAAGGGTTAACGGTCTTGACCGTAATCCGGTTGAGCTCCCAGTAGTCGATTCAGGGGCGCAAGGAGTAATCTTTTTTCGCAACGAAAAATATGCCAGCCCCTGCAGGGGATGTGGAAGTTCGGATGAACCCCTTTTCTAGATGGTCATCCAGATAGGCCTTGAGGACCGCCAACTCAGGTTCCGAGAAGGGGTAGATCCTCCCAAAGGGCACTTCCGCTCCTGGCAAGAGCTCTATAGGACAGTCATATGGACGTTGGGGGGGGGGGGGGGGGTTTCTCAGCCCTCTTCTTACTAAAGACGTCCAAATAACTGTGGTAAGCTGAAGGGACAGACAGATGGGTTTCGGTATCAGAGACTGAGTCCAGACAGTGCAGGATGGGCTTGATTTCTTCCCGTTTTGAACAATGCTGACAGCAGTACTGGGATTGGAACTTGGTGGTCCCGATGGTCCAATCTATACTGGGGCTGTGTGCCGGAGCCAGGGCAGGCCCAAGATGATGGGAAACAGAGGGGATGCTATAGCATCAAGAAGAACCAGCTCCTGGTGACCATCAGCCAGTGGTGGCAGGTAGAGGAGCGGTCTTATGGGTGACCATGCCAGATTTAATAGGGGATCCGTCTGCCAGGCGGATGACGATTTTATGGGTCTTCGGCAGAAGGGGGATTTGATGGAGGGCTGCGAAAGTCTCATCCACGCAGCAGCTACATGCTTCGGAATCAATTATGGATTGAACCTGGATAGTCCCTTCGGGGAGCTGCAGAGAGAGAGAGATCACAGGGTGAGATACTAGACTTGGTAAAAGAGGTAAATTACTAGTAGCGACTGGTGAACACTTACCGTGCTTGGCGGGACAGAATCTGACCATGTGTCTGGGTTCTCCACAGTATAGGCACAGGTTCAGCGATAATCTCCTTTCTCTCTTCTCGGGGGTGAGAGAGGGGCGTAGAAGCCCTATCTGCATTGGCTCTGAGGTATCCGGAGGAGAGGAGGTTGCCAAGGCGAAGGGAGTCGGGTCTTGGGTAGCTAGGAACCCGGGGTAGCATCCAGGTGGGGCGCAGAGATCCTGGGGCGCTTTTGGCTTGACGCTCCCAGAGGCGCCGGTCGATCCGGATAGCCAGATTAATGAGTGCATCCAGAGTTGGAGGTAGCCCCACGCGGGTCAATTCATCATTGAGAGATTCGGATAGGCCCAAACGGAATTGGTAGCAGAGTGCGGCATCGTTCCACGCCGTATCTGCACTCCACCACCTGAATTCCGCCACGTAGTCCTCAGCGGAGCGGCGGCCCTGCTGGAGGGTGTTTAATGCAGCTTCCACGGTGGCCGTCTGATGGGAGTCCTCATAGAGCCGAGCCATAGCTTGGAAAAACAGGGCCAGAGTGGAGACCTCTGGGGCTCGCTGCTCCCACAATCGGTGTGCCCAGGCCTGGGGCTCTTCCTTTAACAGAGATATGACAAGTCCCACCTTCGTAAGTCCCACCTTCGTAGCTTCGCTGAAAGGTCCAGTAGAGGCTCGTGCAGTAGTGATGCAGGCTGGGGTCGGCAACTGGCTGGCAAAACGGTAGAAAGTGAGCAGGCAGAAGGGTCGTCAGGTGCAGTTAGGGTCGTCAACAGGCAGGCAGCGAAGTACACAAGGATCAGGCAGAAGAGTTGTCATGGGCAAGCTGGGAGTCGGTGCATCAATCCACGTCAGAGACGGGCCGGGTCGCAGGAAAAGGAAATCAGGATACAAGTCACTCTAGAACACTCATACACTGTAGAACGGACAGCACTGGCTGCTGGGTGTTGTCTGCCTAAATAGGGCAGTTTGGCGCCACTGCTGGCGCGTGCGCATAGGCGCACAGGTAGCGTTCCAGGCACAGATTCTTTTCCTAACACTCCATTTTGTTCACGTTGCTGTAATGTGTTCTGTGACCATCACTTATCACACAGAAACAACTTCTGATAGAAGCTCTCTCTCTTTCTTTACTCCCCCCTCCCCTCTCAAATGTTTTACTTTTGCAATTGTTCTATTCGCTAGCTTTTAATAATATATTTCTATTTGTTAGTTTTCAATAACATATCACACCGCCCCTTTCTTATCTATATATAAAACATGTAATAATACATTTTGTCAGAACGAACACTTTAAACACAGAGATTTGCGTCCTGTGAATCTGTTCCCGCAATTGCAGAACTAACTTTTATTTTTAAAATCACAACCAGAAATTTCCCATAACACCACTAAAGACTGGCCTGCCTCTGCCACAAAACACAAGTGAGAACCTTCCTAGGCATCGTTAGGTATTATCAAAGGTTCATCCCGAACCTTGCCACACTGGCAGCACCCTTAACTGACCTCACCAAGGAAAAAAGCTCCTCTGTAGCAATTAAATGGAATTCTGAGGTTGAAGCAGCTTTCCAAAACCTGAATGAGGCGGCTATGTAACAAGCCTGTGTTGGTGGCCCCAGACTTTAGCAAGGAGTTTGTAGTCCAGACCGATGCCTCCAGTATAGGTCTGGGGGCTGTTTTGTCACAACTGGTAGGCGGAGAACACACGGTGGTCTATTTGAGTCGGAAGCTGAACCTGGCAGAGCGAAATTACAGTATTGTGGAGCGAGAGTGTTTGGCCATTAACCACTTCAAGACCGAGCCGCTTTTTGGAGTTTGGAGGTTATCAGTTAAAAACAGTTTTGTTTGCTATAAAATTACTTAGAACCCCCAAACATTATATATATTTTTTTTTCTAAGACCCTAGAGAATAAAATGGCGGCCATTGCAAAACTTTGTCACACCGTATTTGCGCAGCGGTCTTAAAAGCATGATTTTTTTTGAAAAAAATCAGTTTTTTTAGTTAAAAAATAAGACAACAGTAAAGTTAGGTAAATTTTTTTCCATATTGTGAAAGATAATGTTACGCCGAGTAAAATGATACCAAACATGTCATGCTTCAAAATTGCGTCCGCTCGCGGAATGGCGACAAACTTTGCAACATAAAAATCTCCATTGGCGATGTTTAAAAAAATTCTACAGGTTAGCATTTTTGCATTACAGAGGAGGTCTAGGGCTAGAATTATTGCTCTCGCTCTAACGATCGCGGCGATACCTCACATGTGTGGTTTGCACACCGTTTTCATATGTGGGCGGGACTTATGTATGCGTTCGCTTCTGCGCGCGAGCTCGCAAGGACGGTGCGCTTTAAAATTTTTTTTTTTTTTAATTATGTATTTTACATTTTTATTTTTACAACTTTCTTTTTTTTTAAAAAAAAATTTTAACATTATCCTTTTTTTCAATAGTTTTAAAAAAAAATTTTTTTTTCTTTCAACATTTTTATTTTTACATTTTATGTATTAATTTTTTTTTTTT
>BLSH010318249.1:87035-106631 GCA_018402905.1 Glandirana rugosa | reverse complement strand
GTGTCGGTACAATTGGGTAGGTCGGTACGTACGGTGAGCATGGATGGATGGATGGGTGAGCACGGCTGGGTGGGTAAGCATGGATGGATGGCTGGGTGAGCATGGATGAGCATGCATGGCTGGATGGGTTAACATGGCTGTGTTAGGATGGCTGGATGGGTTAGCATGGATGGATGGATGGAAGGATGGAAGGATGAGTGGGGGAGCAAGGACTGGGTGAGGATGGGTGGGCGAGTATGGATTGGGAGAGGGTGGGTGAGTATGGATTGGGTGAGGATGGGTGGGTGAGCATGGATTGGGTGAGGATGGGTGGGTGAGCATGGATTGGGTGAGGATGGGTGGGTGAGCATGTATTGGGTGAGGATGGGTGGGTGGGTGGTGGATGGATGGTGGGGACTGGGGGTGCACACTGTCACTTAGAAGCGCTGTGGGCATTACACAGCGCCCACAGCGCTGCAGCACCTCTGCTGGCTTGTTTACATGTGATCACACAGTCATTTGACTGCGCGATCACGTGGTAAAAGGCTGCTCACAGTGGCCATTCACCGCGATCCGTCATGCGCCGGGTCCCCTGGACCCGACGGTCACGGATGTTCCCGTGTGCGCGCCCCAGGGGGCGCGCGGGAAACGCATTCATGGGAGAACGTCAATGTACGTCCTCCCGGGGTTAAGCAACCGCCCTGCAGACGTATTTTGTCTATAGGGCGGTTGTTAAGTGGTTAAGCATGTCTGTCACAAAATACACTTTTTCCCCTTCATGCATTGTGGACACAATTTACGCTGTGCATTTACACTCGCTGAGGCCATCAGTCACAAGAGGGTTAATCTCTGCAACAGCCAGCGCACCCTGGTCTATAGGCAGTTCAGCAGATGCCTCTCCTGGCACGGCAGAAACCGTGTCCACCACACCTTTACTCACAGAAATTTACTTCAGCTCTACTATTAGTCTCTTGGCCCAGTCATCCCAATAGTTTATGCGACATAGCACTGAATCCGCCCAAGGAGACATAGACGGACCAAGAGGCTCAACGCCATTATCAGAAACCTTATTAGAAATGCATTGCAAATTGTTATTCCTGACTTCTGTGGTTGCTAGGGGCAACTGCAAACATTTCTTAGTGGTCACTTCTGACATCTCTGGATGCAACAGCACATTTTCAAAACACTTGTCTTCCTTCTATACAGCAGACTGCCTGAAGACAAGTACTTATCTGTTCTCACATTACATAGCATTAACTCATCTTTTACACTGCGCAGCAACAAGTCCTTCTTGGAAGAGGATCTCCCCACCTGACTTGCCACCACTTCGCCGGCATCAAAATGATCAGTCTCTTTCATGTGATAAACAGGAACAGTCTTACCATTCCAGGCGGCAGGTGTATGAAACGTCACTTGAGGGTGTTGTCCCTCTTTGGTTGTGCTCTCACAGGCAAATGCCTCCACCTGGTTGCTGTTACCATTGGCAACAAGAAATTGGTTGGGCCTGCAATGCTGCCCTGCAGACACCTGTACATAAAAATTTTCACGAGTTGCTGTGGGAGATCCCTTTTTCTCTGTAGAACTTTTCCTGACGCCTTTCCCCAATCCGATCATAGGGTGAAACAACAGATGTTTGGGCATCCCAGCCCTCTTTGTGGGAACAGTGGGCTACCTTTTCATAGCAGCTCCACCATCCAGACGGCACCTCATTTCTTGTTACCATGGGAGACCGCACGCTCCCTGCAGAACTTTTCCCCTTTGACCGCCCCATCTCTGCAGTCAAGGACATCGTTCTTTTTGAAAAAAAAAATCTGCTGTACTGTCCCTTTAAGGCTGAGAGACATCACACATCTCTTTGCTCACACAGCAATAGAAATATAGTCTCTGGCACTCACGTTTCTAGCATGCATGCGAGGATCTGGATCAGTGCCATCCGTGCCCAAAGCATTTTCCTCCACCAACTGTAAGGGGTTCACTCCAAGTGTAGAGCTTTAAGGATGCCACAACTCGCTTTTCTCAGTTTGAGGGCTGGTTTTGCCCACTTTTATTTAAAAGAATGTTCAAAACAAACAGTAGGTTCCCTCACAGGGGTATTCAGCATTTCAGTCCTGCTACCGAAATGAACGATATTCAGCCCTCCTGGCTTATAAACAATATTCAGCCCTCCTCACTTAGTAAGTGCAGCTCTCATGCTTAGGCCTTCCGCTTTAGGCCTTAGTCAGTCTCCCACAGACTGGACGCTCAGCACCTCGGTGAGTACTGCAAGCACCCTTGTGCTACACTGGCTCCCACCGCTCTCCTAGGTGAAGCCCTTTCTGACTCCCATGCCCAGACCTCCTGCAGGGTGGAGTCGTCTCCAACTGGGAGCCTAGAGCCTTGGTCTGGTCATTACTTAAAGCCAAGAACCCAGCTGAATCATTAGTGAACTTGGCTGTTCACTAGACCTGGATCCTGGCAGGGTACCGCCCTGCTACAATCAAAAAAAATAAAAATAATAATAATAATAAATATATATGTATATATATATAACATTATCAAATGCGTTCACTTGGAGTGGACTGGTGAGAGTCTGACTTGTGTTTTGCCAGCCACCGTGGCAGAGCTGGTTCCGGCCCTGGAAGTTCTAGTCCACTCAAATCCTTTTCCAGCTGATTGAAATAACCAGAGTTCTTGGTGCAGCTCACCCTGGGATTCAGTATGCTTACACTAAGACCTTAAATTGTTGGTTGCTCTAAGGACTGCAAAATGAAAAGGTTTGCGTGTTTGTTTTGTTTTTTTGTAAAATATATTTTATTGGTTTTCAAAGTGCATACATGTTATAACATTCCGCCCGCAAGTCGCGAAGACCCAAACATGGGTCAAACAACTTAACACAACCGTTGCAACAGTTGCCTGCGTGGTCAGAAATATTACATATACATGTATATCCCCCAACAGGGGGGAAGGATTATGTTCTAATATTGCAAACTTGGCATTACTAATAGTTTGAAAAACAACGGTATTCCTCCTGTCCCCTCCTCCATCTCCCCTCCATAGTAAATTACCCCAGAAACCATATAGTCAGTTACCAGATCAGTCAATCACACCATCAGGCCCTGTTTCTCTCAATTCCCTATCATCTCTAATTCTTATGGCACCAACAGGAGCTGCAGGCCTTTTACCCCCCCCAATCAATCAGAGACTGTGTCTGAAGATCCAACCACGCCCACACCCTCTAAAATTTGGCCAGGGCTCCTCTGTTTAAGTATGTGGCCTTGTACAGTGGTATCACCCTATTTACTAGGGTTTTCCAGGAGCTCAGGGTAGGAGTAGAGGCACTCTTCCACAACAAAATAATGTGCTTTTTGGCATAGAAAAGCAGCAGAGTAAGCAGTGTCTTTATGGCTCTTGTAGCAGCTAGGGTACCCACCAGGTGTAGAAGGCAGACCTCAATCGTGAGAGGAATTGAGATGGACGTCAGTGACTGACTACACTCCGCTATTCCCTTCCAATAGGATTGAATGAGGGGGCATTCCCAGAAAATGTGCATAATATTCGCCTGCGGCATAGAACACCTCCAACATTGCGAAGATTGGGTCCCAAGCATCTTTGCTAGCCTAGCAGGAGTAAGATAAATCCTGTGCAAAAGTGTGTAAAGAATTAGCCTATCTCTGGCCGACACTAGACACTGGAATGGGCAGTCCCACATATCATACCAGTCATTGTCATCCAGGCTAGGTGCCACCCCCACCCAGGCCCCACTACACTAATCCATTTCCCTGGTCTTATGGGTAAACAGCTCCCTATAATGGAAACTGGTTTGGTTAGTGATTCACTGTGGGTCAACAGCTCTAGGTCACCAGGTTCAATTTCTAGGATGTCACAACTAAAATTGAGAAGAAAATGCATGTCTCAACTGAATCAATCTGAAAAAGTGTGAGTTCAGTAGACTATAATGTTCTTTTAGTGCATCAAAGGTCATAAGGGTTCCATTTAATATAATATGTCTTAACGTCTTTATGCCATATTTAGTCCATATGACTGGGTCGGGGTAGCCATAAAAATGTTCTAAATTAGGGTTCCGCCACAAGGGCAAATTAGGAGAAAACTTAGATGTCTCAGACAGCTGCAGCCCTTGAGCTATCGACCAGGCCCTAATTGTCGCACGCATAGAAGGGGTAAGCCTATATGGGGACTTTTGCCCCCTGTAGACTAAGTGTGCTAGCGCCTCATATGATCCCACACAGGCAGCTTCCAGAGACACTGCGGCATCATCCTCAGGAGACGTCAGCCAATGGTGGGCCACCGTTAGCTGACCAGCCTAAACAGAAACAGAAGTAGAAATTAGACATTGCAAGATCCCCCTCTCCCCATGGTCGCTGTAAGTTCATCATTCAAAGACGGGGTGTTCCTCTATGTTATATAAAAAACAACATAGAATCTATGGTTCTGAAAATTGATTTCGGTATCCACACTGGAGAATTTCTAAGAACGTACAAAAGTGAGGGGAGGGTTCTCATCTTAATTACATTAATCCTTCCATAGAGGGATAATGGATGGGATTTCCAGCCATGCAACTTCCTATTTAGAACAGCTATGAGTGGAGACACAATGAGGCCTATAAAGTCAGTCACTGAATTAGTCACCTGGAGCCCTAGGTATTTTATCTGCGTGACCCATTGTAGGGGTATTGTCGGGTCTGTCTGTCCAATAGCAGGGGAGGATTGCAAGGGAAGAATTTTTGATTCCGTCCAATTGACCTTGAGGCCCAAGACTACCGTGAATTTTTTAAGGATCTCCAAAGCTTCCTGCAGCGAGGGACCAGTATCCTGTAGGAATAACACCAAGTCATTCGCATATTGAGCAGTCGTCTCTATGAGAGTTCCCACCCTAATGCCCTGTATGGAGGGGGAGGAACGTAGTGCGATTTCAATAGGCTCCATGACGAGCACAAAAAGCCCAGGGGAGAGGGGGCATCCCTGCCTCGTCGCTTTGGACACCGAAAAGGCATCCGAGACCTCGCCATTAAGGAGGATGGTCGCAGTGGGGTGGTCATACAACAATGCTATCCACTTAAGAAAAATTAAATGGGGCCAAACCCCATGCGTTGTAGGACTATTGTCATGTACTGCCTATCTATAGAATCAAATGCCTTTTCCAGGCCAAAAAAAGCTATGCCCCCCCACATCTCCCTCCCTACTCAACTGCGTATGCGTGTATACTCTGGGAATGTTTATGACTGTGGCCTTATTGGGCATAAACCTCGTCTGGTCAGGGGAGATCAAGTGGTGCAGCTCCTGCATCAACCTGTTGGCTAACATCTGTGTGAGTATTTTTAGATCCATATTGAGTAAGGCTATAAGCCTATAAGAGGAACAGTGAAGGGGGCCCTTGTCCGGTTCAGGCAGGTTCTCTCCTTTCCATTCTCCCCACCCCCCTTTTTACTTCCTCATGACATCTCTTATCCCCTCTGGTACCCCCCCCCAACTTTATCTTGACATCTCTTATCCCCTCTGATATTCCCCCCACCCCCCCCTCCTCCTCTTTGCCATCCTCGTCAACCCGCATCCCATCTGGCCAATCTCATATATATACAATTATAGCCCATTCGTTCAACATCATATTGACACTTTGTTATTACTCCCTAATTCATAGATAGGCGGAGCCTTGCCCCTTCCACCTGGCCACCACCACCCCCTAAGGCCACGGCTCCCGTCATTCAGTGCTGGGGGCGGGTCGTGGCGGGTTTGCTTGCCTGCGATTGACAGCTCATGGAGTGCCGCCTCTCTCCCCCCCCCCAGCTGTCACGGCCCCGCCATACGCGGCAGGTACATAGCGGGTTCATACATGTGCCTGAGTCATCTCAAACCAGCTCCTCTTCTTCATTGTATCCCCCATTTTCCATACCTCCCATCCTCTTCCCCTGCTCCCACACATTAAATCCACATCCAGCCAGCCTTCTCCCCCCCCCCCACCTCTCTACTATCCCCACTCATCAGCACTCTACACTGACACCTACACAGCCAGTGTCAATGATTTGTAACATCCAGCTGCTTGATTATTATTGTTGTTTCTTATGTGCTCTTTATTCTCATCCTTCACTCACTTGCTGACATAGACAGGCGGTGCTGTGCCTCTCCTGGCCGGCCGCCGCCTCTACACACAGCTGTCTCCCCGCCTTCCTGAGCTTTGGATGTGCTGCGGTGGCGGGGGGGCCGCGATTGGCTGCCCGCCGGCCCCGCCCCCTCCCCTCTCCGATATGGCGGGTGCTCGCCAGACATGGCGGAGGCCTGATGAAGGAGCACGTATGCTCCGAATGTGCGCCAACAGCTGTGTACCAGTGCCAACCTCTCCTACACCAGGGATCACTGACACCTGTGGCTGCCTCCCCGCCCACCTCCCTGGAGCTCCAGAGACCACCAGTGCGGCCAGACACCTGTGCTGGCGGGACACCCACTACTCGGACCATCCTAAAGGAGACACCCTGGACTTACTTCCTACTACATGCTGGTTTACATGCATGATCTTGTAAGTGCATTTTTAATAAAAATTGATTTTACCATTACTACACCTAGTGGTGCGCCGCTTTTTCTTCTCTCTACTATTACAGAGCCGCTTGTGCTCCGTTGGCTGGCTGCCCCACGGATCCCCCCCTTCTTCCCTCCTAGCTGCCTAGGACCCTGAAGCAATACATTTCTCTTCCTGTGCCTGGCTCCATCTGCTGTGGTGACATCCCACAAGCGCTGCATCTACTCTAATAACTATCATCAGAAGCTCCTGCTGGCTGCTACGGGCTCGTCCCAGCATTGTACCACCCCAGGTACTCTTCCTCTGTTCCCTTTAAGGGAGCCCCTCTTCTCCACAGAGGATCCCCCCCCTTTTTTTTGTGTCATTCCCCCGGGCTCCCTCTCGTCAGTAGGAACCGCTCTGCACTTTACCACCACTCATTGCTGGATCCCCTCCTATGCCACATCTGTGTCATGCTTTGAACCCGGTTGCAGAGACACAGTCCCATACTATATGACTATTGTACTATCATTGTATGTCATCTCCCCCTTTCTTCCGTAATCCTTGGAGACTCTCGACCCTTCCTTCATTTGGTCTACCATTGGTTATTACCTGCTGCATGTCTACTTGTGTATTAACTATTAATAGGCTGTATGATATGTGAGACATGTATACGTATATATATTGTACCTATTTGCTACGAAGTGTTCATACTATATAACTCATATTTGTATACTCTTACTTGTTCCCATACCAATTCGGTGCCTAGCTGTACCATTTCATATATTACATGGCTCATTATGACAACGCCAAGCTAATAGAAGCCATTGAGGCGGTTAAACATGATTGTTTAGGCAATCTATACACACTATTCCCTGCCAATATCTCTTCTCTCCGGGATACACTGTCCCCAAGACCACCCATGGTAAACTGTGTGCCCTTTTTAGGCGCATTGAGGATAACATCATTTCCATCAACTACCATTGGTGGGACAAGTTCTTTCTATCACAATACCTCAAACTCCAGATTACCCCCAGAGGACTCAGAATCAAACATAGATGCTCCTTCCTATCTGCAGCCCTCCAGAAACAATGGGAATACATCTCAGAATTTTGTACTCACAAATGGATGGGAGTAATCATTGAACAACGAGCAGATAAAATTCAGGAACTCACTACCAAGGCTAGGTCGCTCATCAACACACTCATCAAAGAGAGCCCCCGCCTACCACAGGGCTGGCTACATACACTCAAGAAACATACTAAAAGAAATGATGATCTAATTGAAACGAAACTTGCCAAAATACGCAGAGACGTGGATGACTACACATACCAGAAGGTTTTTGACTGGAAAAAAGACAAAACATCCAGGAACAAACAGCTACCATCCCTCCTCACCATCAACGTACCCACACCTCCTCACCTCAGGACCCACCCCAACCATCTACGCCCCCAGAGGAAGGCTGTCAACCAAGCAGCCAAATATTCCTCCACCTCCATGGAAGAATTACACCCAATCTAGACCCAATAACCTCCTCCCCCCACAGAAGGACAGTCAGCCCAGACTCAGGAACCCGGCTCCCAAACCACACAAGCCACCCCCATCACACAAACATCCCTGCCCAACTGCATCCTACTCCAGCACCTCTCATAATGGGATCCCCTCAGAATCCTACCAGACACACTGCAGCCTGCTCACAGGACCATAACACCTCAACAGAACCCCCACCCTCCAGTGGTTCCGAACCAGCCTGCATATCCAGCCATCCATGGCGCCTTACCACTAAAACTACTCCGAACCTATCCAATACCCCTACACCCCCACAAAACCCACCTTCACCACTGTGTGATCCTTTTTAGTCCCCATCTCCCCACCTCCCCAAAAAAGATCAAGAGAAGAGGCAGAAGAGGGGGATGGAACAGACGCAAAAAAGAAGAAGCAAGGCCCAAGACTGAGACAGTAAAGATCTTCAACCTTTCCTCTCACAACCTCTCTGAAGAAGAAATCTCGCTGCTAAACAAAGGCCTTTCATTTGCTCCTTCGGCTCGTCCCAATCCTTTCACCCTTTTCGTGGATCTCAACAAATTCACCCGAAATCTCACAGTGAAACGGTACTTCAGTATCAAAGAGGCCAAAGATAAGGCATTATCCTTCCAACATTCCCAAGACGTTATCAATTCCACCCACACGTCCAGCATCCACCCTCAGTGAGGAAGAACTGGACCTCCAAGCCCTAGAACTTCTGGAAGACCAGTACATAGATAATAAAGATCTCTATACCACTCTCTTAACTCAGCACTTAGCCACCTCCCCGCCAGTCCAGCACACCAGCTTTAAACCCAAATCCATCTTCAATCCCACACATACAAAGCTTCTCCCAGGTGGTATACTCAGATATCCAAAAAATGTGTCAAGCTCCCGCACACCAATCCATCAAACACTCCAACCTAAGGCCTACAGAAAAAAAAGCCCTCAGCTTGCTCTGTCAGAATCATAACCTTAGCATTAAACCAGCAGACAAGGGCAGGGGCATTGTGATACCGGACAAGGATGTCTACCTCCAAGAAGCGCACAGACTATTATCGGACCACAACATTTACGCCAAACTACAAGGAGACCCCTTACCACAATTTAGCTCAGAGGCAAAGACCCTGGTTACAGATGCCCTCACTGAAGAAATGATCAACAAATCTGAGGCATCTTTCCTTCACAGAGAATACTACTCCACACCATATTTTTACCATCTGCCCAAGGTCCATAAGAACCTCGAGAACCCCCCAGGACGTACCATTGTGGCAGCCATGGAGAGTGTTACTAGTTACCTCTCCATGTACATTGACCACTTTCTCCAACCCCTGGCTCAAAACCTACCCGCCTACATAAGGGACGGTCTACAACTTCTAGACATACTACAAGCATACACCTGGGACCCCTCCTATCTATGGCTGTCACTGGACATATCATCTCTTTGCAGCTCCATACCACATGCAGTAGGCCTGCGAGCAGTACAACACTTTCTGGACTTAGACCCACTCATGAGTCCCAGACAGGCCCAGTTCATACTGGAAGCCATCAATTTCTGCCTCAATCATAATGATTTCCAATTTGACAGTCAGTATTACCTGCAGATCTAAGGCACAGGCATGGGAGCCAACTTCGCACCCAGCTATGCCAATCTCACGATGGGTCTCTGGGAACACCTTCACATATGGCACAATAACCCTTTCTCCAAACATATCATTTTCTTTGGCCGCTATATCGACGACATCCTCGTCATTTGGGATGGCCCTCGCATGCTAATTGAAGAATTTGTTACATACTGTAACAATCCACTTGGCCTCTCATTCACATCAGTCTGTGACCCAGATCAATTAGCCTTCTTGGACTTGGAACTTTGCCACATTGAAGATACCATATACACCAAAAATGACACGAAACCTACAGCAGGCAACTCCCACCTTCATTATACCAGTTGCCACCACCCGAAATGGATCTCCAACATTCCCAAAAGCCAGTTCTGCCGCCTCCGAAACACTATTGTACCCGTGATGAAGATTATCAAGCCCAAGGACTATTACTTCAAGAAAAATTCCTCGAAAAGGGTTATCCACCCCTCCCCTAGTGCAAGACGCCTTCACACTATACTCAACAGCACCCCCCAGCAGTCACTCCAACAAGGATCAACCACAATCAGTCAGGTTTATCACCACATTTCATACCCAACACAGGAAGATGGAAAACATCCTCCACAAACATTGGGGAATCCTCCTAGAAGACCCACATCTGAAAAATACCATCACAGACGCTCCTACCATTACATATAGAAGGGCTCGTAACATCAAAAGCCAAATTGCTCCCAGCAAACTAAAACCGGACACCACCAAAACTGATCCATACCACACTTGAATATATGAAAGGCATGCACCAATGCCGAAAGCTCAACTGCCTCACCTGTCAATATGTCCAACATGGCCTCAAACAATTTACCACAAAAGGAAAAACCTACATCCTTAACGAATTATACACCTGCTCCACAGACTTCGTCATGTACTGCCTCTCCTGCCCATACGGCCTCCTCTATGTAGGCCGCACTATCAGACCCTTGAGGAAAAGGTTTGGGGAGCACAGAAGAGGCATAGAGGAAGGAAAAGACAAATTTAGTGTCCCCAAACACTTCAAGGAATACCACCAGCAGTCCACCACAGGACTCCATGTTTGGGTACTCGAAGCCATCTCCAGTAAGCTCCCACAAGCTGAGCGTTTCAAACACCTATGCCAGAGGGAAACCTTCTGGATCTACACCCTGGATACCCTATCGCCTGGTGGAATGAACGAGGACTTAGAGATTCAATCCATCCTCTAGATCACCTACTCCTCAGCCAACTCATGTCCCTCCCCCCACCCGTACCTTTGTCTCATTATGTCAGACCACTGCACCCACACTCACACCACACGCATTGCCCACTTACTATCCTCCCCTGTGGCCCCATATCCTAATCCCCCCCCCTCCACGTCCAGCCTAACCCCTACTTTCCCCTCTGACCTAACCATACATATACCAGTATAATCCATCTCCTCCTGGTACAAACGCCGCCTGGCACTTACTCCAGTACCCACTCCCCCCTCCTCTCCTTTCCTTTCTCCCCCCCACTCACATTGGTATTCCTCCCCCCCCTCTTTTACTTCCTCATGACATCTCTTATCCCCTCTGGTACCCCTCCTCTCCCCCCTTAACTTCATCTTGACATTTCCTATCCCCTCTGATATATTTCCCCCTTCTCCCCCCCTCCCCCCCTCCTCCTCTTTGCCATCCCCGTCTACCCGCATCCCACCCGGCCAACCACATATATAAACAATTATAGCCCATTTGTTCAACATCATATTGACACTTTGTTATTACTCCCTAATTCATAGATAGGTGGTGCCTTGCCCCTTCCAGCTGGCCACAACCACTCCCTAAGGCCACTCCTCCCGTCATTCAGTGGGTTGCGGCGGTTGGGGGTGGGTTTGCTGGGCTGCGATTGTCAGCCCGTGGAGCGCCGCCTCTCCCCCCTCCCCTTTCTTGCCCTCGCGGCCCTGCCATACGCGGCAGCTACATAGTGGGTTCATACATGCGCCTGTGTCATCTCAAACCAGCTCTCCTTCATTGTATCCCCCATTTTCCATACCACCCATCCTCTTCCCCTGCTCCCACACATTACATCCACATCCAGCAAGCCTCCCCCCCCTTCCCCTCCCCGCCTCTCTACTATCCCCGTTCATTAGCACTCCACACTGACACCTACACAGCCAGTGTCAATGATTTGTAACATCCAGCTGCTTGATTATTATTGTTGTTTCTTATGTGTCTATGCTCTTTATTCCCATCCTTCACTTGCTCCCCTCTCTGGCCCTCGCGGCCCTGCTATACGCGGTGGGTTCATACATGCGCCTGTGTCATCTCAAACCAGCTCTCCTTCTTCATTGTATCTCTCGTTTTCCATACCTCCCATCCTCTTCCCCTGCTCCCATCCAGCTGCTTGATTATTATTGTTGTTTCTTATGTGTCTATGCTCTTTATTTCCGTCCTTCACTTGCTGACATAGACGGGCGGTGCTGTGCCTCTCCTGGCCGGCTGCCGCCTCTACACACAGCTGTCTCCCTGCCTTCCTGAGCTTTGGATGTGCCGCGGTGGCTGGGGGGCGGGGCCGGAGGGCCATGATTGGCTGCCCGCCTGCCCCGCCCCCCTCCCCTCTCTGATATGGCGCGTCCTCGCCAGACATGGCAGAGGCCTGAAGAAGGAGCACGTATGCTCCGAACGCGCGCCAACAGCTGTGTACCAGTTCCAACCTCTCCAACACCAGGGATCACTGACGCCTGTGGCTGCCTCCCCGCCCACCTGCCTGGAGCTCCGGAGACCACCGGTGCGGCCAGACACCTGAGCTGGCGGGACACCCACTGCTCTGACCATACTGAAGGAGACACCCGGGACGTACCTCCTACTACATGCCTGTTTACATGCATGATCTTGTAAGTGCATTTTTAATAAAAATTGTTTTTACCATTACTACTACACCTAGTGGGGCGCCGCTTTTTCTTCTCTGTAACATAAGGTATATAGTCCACTTGACTATTAAAATATATACAGCCTGGTATATATACACACACACAGTGTATTGAGTGTGCACTATATATTGGTGCATTTGGGAATGTACAGTATATAGCACACTACTTGGTGTGTTGTCTTCAAATATATACAGTCTAGTGTATACAGATATACACACAGAGTATTGAGAGTAGACTATATATCAGTGCATTCGGGAGTGTACGGTATATAGTACAGTGTAGTGCGGTGCTAAAAAAAAAAATATATCATGTCAGAAAGGCCTCAAAGGAGAGGCAAACGCTCCCAGGCCACTAAAAGAGGGTAGCAGCCTCTGTGTCTTCAGTGAAAAGAGACGGACGTGGTGCATCCTCTGCAGGTGGGTCACGCTTGTCCTTTTTTTCTGCTGTTGGACCTGCTATTGAGCCACAACATGCAGAAGAGTTGGTGGAGTGGATAACAAAGCCGTCCTCATCCTCCTCATACTCTGTCACCCAGGCTCGTACAAGTTTGCCTTCGAACGCATCTGGCAAAGCGGCCTATTCCACTGGATCCTTGTCCACAGTTACTCCTTCTGTAGCCCCACCATCATGCACAGAGGAGTCACCTGAGTTGTTCGACCATAGTGTCGGTTACATGCTCATGGAGGAAGCGCAGCAGTTTGAAGGCTCCGATGATGGTTCCCAGGTTGAGGAAGGGAGTAGCGTGAGCCTAGAGACGGGGTGCCGCAAAAGGACAAGAAACTAGCAGTGATGTTCCTCGAGCTGCAGCATACTGCCAAGTTTGCTCCAGTGACAAGGAGGGAGGGGATGATGAGGACACGGACTGTACTTGGGTGCCTGAAAGAAGAGAGGAGGAAAGGGAGGAGGAGGCCCAACTCCAACAAGGCAGGATGTCCTCCAGGGGCCAGCTTAAGGGTAGCAACCCAATTGCATCAGCCCACAGAGCTCCACAGGTGCAGGGTGCTACTGCCTCCCCACGACTTCCAAAATTTCTTTGGTGTGGGCATTTTTCAGCACATGTGCAATAGATTGCACCATTGCAATCTATGTCTAAAGCGGGTCAAGCGCGGCCAGGACTCCAGCCGCTTGGACACTACTGTCTTGACAAGACATATGACGACCAGCCATGCAGTCCGTTGGCAAGAGTACCTGAAGAACCCACACCAGAAAACAAGGTGGACTCCTCCTTGCTCCTTAACTGGGATCTCAACCCCTACTATACCTGCAGTCCTCTGCAAAACCTGCACTGCGAGGAATGAAGGTATAGCAATGCGTGTCACAACTAGTACTTGCAGCCAGCAATCTGCTAGCAGTACATGACCAGGTGAATTCAGCAGGCAAATATCCCTACCCCAATTGCTGAACCATAAAAAGAAATACAGTCCCAGCCACCCACATGCTCAGCGTCTTAATGCTAGCTTGGCCAAATTGCTTGCTCTCCAACTGCTGCCTTTTCAGCTGGTAGACTCTGTGCCCTTTCGTGAATTTGTGGAATGTGCTGTCCCAGAGTGACATGTTCCCAAAAGGGATTTCTTTTCACATAAGGCCATTCCAACTCTTTACCATCATGTGAAAGGCAATGTTTGAACAGTGCGGTCAGCAGCAGGGTTCATATTACCGCTGACTCATGGTCCAGCTGGCACGGTCAGGGACATTACCTTTCCTTCACAGCGCACTGGGTAACTCTGTTGGCAGCTGGGAAGGATGCAGTACAGGGTTCAGTTTTTGAAATAGTTCCGCCACCACGCCTCCAAAAAGCTGGTGGTGATTTTTCCACTTCCGCCTCCTCCTCCACCCCCTCCTTCTTCTACCTCTGTGGCCTCTTCTGCAGAATTGTCCTCTGAACCTGCAGTGCTCCCTAAGCGTTCAAGGAGCTATGCAAGCAGTCAGGCTAAAAGATGCCATGCAGTGCTTGAGTTAGTCTGTCTTGGGGACAGGGGCCACACTAGGGAAGGGATTCTTTCAGCCTCTGCGGGGGCAGGCTCAGAGGTGGCTGACGCCACGGCAGCTTGAGCCAGGAATGGTTGTATGCGACAATGGCACCAACCTTCTCTCTGCCCTCCGACTGGGACAATTGACACATGTTCCATGCTTGGCACACGTCTTGAATTTGGTGGTGCAGCTTTCTTGACCAGGTACCCAGGCTTACCAGATATCCTGAGGCAGGCCAGAAAAGTCTGTGGTCATTTCCGGGGTTCATACAATGCCAGTGCCCAGCTAGCTGACATCCTGTGGGAATTCAACCTGCCCAACAACCGCCTCATTTGTGACATGCCCACCAGGTGGAACTCAACATTAGCAAAGCTGCAGCGACTGCACGCACAGCAGAGGGCCATCAATGAGTACCTCTGTGAGCACGGCACCAGGACAGGCTCAGGGGAGCTTGGCTTTTTTTTGCCATGTCAGTGGCTAATGATCAAGGATGTGTGATGTAGAAACCAGCGCCTACCCTTATCTCAAACTAATAAATTAACATATAAACACACCGAATAATGTGCTAAAAGTGAAATAGATATAACCTGTGCGGTTTTTAAATATATGGAGAGGGGGCTGCTGTGTTTAGGAAATACCTGCTGGAAATCTATTGGAATATAAATCAGCGCCCGTCCCTCTAAAAGGTAAATCACACTAAAAAAGTATATATAATAAAATATATCTAGAATGCATTATACAAAATAACATTGTGAACAATCAATAAATAAATCACATGATATGAAATGAATGTGTATGATAGCCAATGATTGATATACAATACACAACTGGGGACTGCTGTACTCAGGTTAACAACCTGCCCTGAAGTCAAAAACAACGGAAAGAACACCAGTCCAAAAATTCATATGTCAATGGGCTAGTCCTTAATTAAAGTGAAAAGTGCTTCAAAGTGATGAGTGCTGTAGATAAAGTGCAAATCCGTGCTCCAACAATCAATAAATGTGTAGTGAAGTGACACACATTGGATGGTGACCCCCTTTGTGCCCGCACTCACCAGAGAACGTGGACCCACTGCTTTTCAGTCAGTGGGTCTACAAAAGCCAGATTGTGGTGGGGGCTCTAGATCCCGGACGTCAAATAGATCTCAATGAGATTATTCCTTTCACTGATGCGATATCCAAGGGCACTCAGAAAATAGAGATAAGGAAAACCATAGTGTGTACTGTACGATAGATCTTTTATTGCGCAAGTTTACAAATCATACTTACAGAACCCAACTAGGTCTTCAGCATATGTAATAAACAATCCTGACAATCTTAGCAGCGATGGCGTGCGTTCCAGTGAGAACCACCGCGAGAACCGGAAGTGACGCGAGTTGCCTGTGACGGACCGGAAGTGACGTCAACGCATTTCGCTCGTTAATTGAGCGTCATCATGGACGATACTACGGTCCCTCACATGCGCCTTTATATACCAACTCTCAGATCCGCAATTGCGGAACCTTCAAGATGATGATGATGTAAAGCTTCCTGGGCGTCCACCACAGACAACAAGCCTCCAACGCCGCCATCTGGTGGTCAGACAGTGGAAAGCATGCATAAAAAGCAGACATATTGGTTCTATTGCTAACCGTACATAGAATTAAAAACAATAAGTAAATATTAAACAATAGCTAATGCTAAAAGCCCAACTTTAATATGACATGTAATATAACTAAAACATGTCTAACTAAACAAATGTATAGGATAAAATTCGAAGAAAGCTAAAAATATGTGAGTGCATGTGTTGTGACAAGTATCAGTCGTTGCTGAATATAAGCAAATTTGTGACTAGCACAATAAATGCCTATGAGGATGGGATGGATGTAAATGGTTTTAAATGTTCCAATGGGTGGGGGCCTAGGGAGGCAAATGAACTAGAGATATATGGTCATGTTGGCAAGAATAAATTACTGGAATGCCACCCTGATGGTGTGCTGAAAAAAAGGGGGGGGGGTGGTGAAAAACCTGACTATGGGTGAAAAACCAGAATGGGATGTATTCATGAATATCCAGGCCACCAGAGTCTGGCAGAGGCCATTCTGTACTGGAATAAGGGGAGGGGAAAGTGTGAGGTGAATCCTCACAAGGTTACCAATTAGACAAAAAGCAGTTTATGTCCAGGTCGATGTTCAAACCACAGGGCACCAAAGTGGACATTCTGTGGATCCACTGGGTTTCATTCTGGGAAATAGCTTGTACTAAATTACCCCCTCTCCAGTGGTGTTCTATTCTATCAATTCCACAAAAACTTAGCAAAGTGGGATCTCTGTTGTGGACTAGTCTAAAGTGGTTTGACAAACTGTGATGCCTAAACCCTTTGATGTTTTGAACATGTTCTCCGAGTCTGACTCGTAGCTTACGAGCTGTGCGTCCTATATATTGTAAGCCACAAGGGCAAGTTAGAAGATATGTGACATGTGTAGTGTCGCAAGAAATGAATTTTTTAATGTTGTAGGTTTTCTTTGTGGCTGTGGACGTGAAACTGGCGGTGTTCCGTTTTCTAAATTTGGAGATTTTGCAAATTGTGCACCTTCCACAGCTGAAAAAACCCACTCTATCCAGAAAGGTGCAGGTTTTGCGAGGAGGATCTACCACGTTGGGTGCTAATTTAAGTCTTAAGGAAGGGGGTTTTTTGTAGCTAAAACGAGGATTTGGTGGCAATAGCTTTAGTAATTCTTTATCTCTCATAAGGAGAGGCCAATGTGTTTTAATAATTCGTTCAAATTGTCCAAATTCTTTAAAATAAGATGTCATAACCTTGTGAGGATTCACCTCACACTTTCCCCTCCCCTTATTCCAGTACAGAATGGCCTCTGCCAGACTCTGGTGGCCTGGATATTCATGAATACATCCCATTCTGGTTTTTCACCCATAGTCAGGTTTTTCACCACCCCCCCCCCCCTTTTTTCAGCACACCATCAGGGTGGCATTCCAGTAATTTATTCTTGCCAACATGACCATATATCTCTAGTTCATTTGCCTCCCTAGGCCCCCACCCATTGGAACATTTAAAACCATTTACATCCATCCCATCCTCATAGGCATTTATTGTGCTAGTCACAAATTTGCTTATATTCAGCAATGACTGATACTTGTCACAACACATGCACTCACATATTTTTAGCTTTCTTCGAATTTTATCCTATACTTTGTTTAGTTAGACATGTTTTAGTTATATTACATGTCATATTAAAGTTGGGCTTTTAGCATTAGCTATTGTTTAATATTTACATATTGTTTTTAATTCTATGTACGGTTAGCAATAGAACCAATATGTCTGCTTTTTATGCATGCTTTCCACTGTCTGACCACCAGATGGCGGCGTTGGAGGCTTGTTGTCTGTGGTGGACACCCAGGAAGCTTTACATCATTATCATCTTGAAGGTTCCGCAATTGCGGATCTGAGAGTTGGTATATAAAGGCGCATGTGAGGGACCGTAGTATCGTCCGTGATGACGCTCAATTAACGAGCGAAACGCATTGACGTCACTTCCGGTCCGTCACAGGCAACTCGCGTCACTTCCGGTTCTCGCGGTGGTTCTCACTGGAACGCACGCCATCGCTGCTAAGATTGTCAGGATTGTTTATTACATATGCTGAAGACCTAGTTGGGTTCTGTAAGTATGATTTGTATACTTGCGCAATAAAAGATCTATCGTACAGTACACACTATGGTTTTCCTTATGTCTATTTTCTGAGTGCCCTTGGATATCGCATCAGTGAAAGGATTAATCTCATTGAGATCTATTTGACGTCCGGAATCTAGAGCCCCCACCAGAATCTGGCTTTTGTAGACCCACTGACTGAAAAGCAGTGGGTCCACGTTCTCTGGTGAGTGCGGGCACAAAGGGGGTCACCATCCAATGTGTGTCACTTCACTGCACATTTATTGATTGTTGGAGCACGGATTTGCACTTTATCTACAGCACTCATCACTTTGAAGCACTTTTCACTTTAATTAAGGACTAGCCCATTGACATATGAATTTTTGGACTGGTGTTCTTTCCGTTGTTTTTGACTTCAGGGCAGGTTGTTAACCTGAGTACAGCAGTCCCCAGTCGTGTATTGTATATCAATCATTGGCTATCATACACATTCATTTCATATCATGTGATTTATTTATTGATTGTTCACAATGTTATTTTGTATTATGCATTCTAGATATATTTTATTATATATACTTTTTTAGTGTGATTTACCTTTTAGAGGGACGGGCGCTGATTTATATTCCAATAAATGATCAAGGATACATGCACTGTCCTGCCACCATTTGAGGAGGCCACAAGGATGGTGAGCAACGACAATGCATGCATCAGTGACACTGTCTCACTAATATTCCTTCTGGAGCACACGCTTCATGGAATCATGGACAGGGCACTTGAGGCAGAACATAGGGAGGAAGAGGAGTGCTTCCTTTCCTCTCAAGGCCCCCTTTATGCAGAGAGCATTCCTGCAGAGCCGCCAAACACAGGGGAGGAGGAGGATTTTAAAAAGGGATCAAAGTCTTTACCAAGTAACTATAGACCTGTTAGTTCAACTTCTATAGCTGGGAAGATACTGGAGAGTTTAATAAAAGACCACATAGATGAGTTCTTGTTGGATAAAAAGATTTTAAGCAACAGACAGCATGGATTCATGAAAGACAGAAGTTGTCAAACAAACCTGATTTCTTTTTATGAGGAGGTAAGTAAAACCTTAGACAGAGGGGTGGCTGTGGACGTGGTATACTTGGATTTTGCAAAAGCGTTTGACACCGTTCCCCACACACGGCTAATGTGTAAGGTAAAGTCTACAGGCTTGGAAAGATCAATTTGTAAATGGATAGAAAACTGGCTAAAATCCGAATTCAGAGAGTAGTGGTTAATGATTCTTATTCTGAATGGTCTAAGGTTATCAGTGGTGTACCCCAAGGTTCAGTGTTGGGACCCTTGCTTTTCAATATATTTATAAATGATATAGGGTCTGGGATTAAAAGTACAATTTCAGTGTTTGCAGATGACACTAGGACGTTCCTTCAATAAGGTGACGTATCGAACCACAGTAGACGTTTGTGACTTTAACATGAAAATTAGGG
>BLSH010318249.1:60887-86380 GCA_018402905.1 Glandirana rugosa | reverse complement strand
CGTCCTACTCAAGACGTTGAAATGGGAACATTACACCTAGTTCTTCCCAACGGTCGGTCATTACTAGGGAGAGGAACTATGGTGCTTAGGATCCCAGAAAAGCGTCCGAAAAGTCCTAGTCTCTCGGGTACGTCGCATTCAAACTCCTCCGTACTCTCAGGAGACCCAGTGACTTCTACTGTAATAGTCGTTGAGGGAGGAGGGTCGGTGCATGTTGAGGAACCCAAAGACCCCGAACTTTCGGTACTAGGGAAATTCTAACGACGAGGTGTAGGTACGACTGTGTTAGTATCAATGTATCAATCAGTCCAACTTTTTTCTGTGTTCAGGTAGGCTGGGGTTTTTTGCCTTCCTCTGGATCAACTGTGGGTGAAGGATTGTATATGGGATTATTTGGTTGTATGTGTGTGTGTATGTATATATGTATGTGTATATGTGTATATACATTTTTTTTATTTTTTTATTTTTTTTTTTATTTTTTTTGGTTGAACTGGATGGACTTGTGTCTTTTTTCAACCTGACTAACTATGTAACTATGATTGTGTCAGCATGGATGTGGAGCAGCAATCTTAAAGGGATCATGGCTTTCAAGCCCCAGAAACCCAAGGAGTTGTACGTGGCTGGGAGGAGGGAGTTGCTGATAATGTCATCTTCAGTGACCCAGAGGACTCTCATGCCTCCTCAAACTTACGCTGCATGGGCTCTCTGATCCTGAAAAGCCTGCGAAAAGACCCTAGGATTCGTGGTATCAAGGAGAGGGATCATTACTGGCTGGCAACCCTTCTTGATCCACATTACAAGGGTAAAGTTGCAGAACTCATCCTGCCTGCGCAGAAGGTGCAGAGGATGAAACATCTTCAGGATACCTTGAAGAAAAGTTTGTGCAATGCCTTTCCAGACCCTGGGAGTTTACCATGTCCTGCTGCTGGCCCTGGACAACGTGTTTCTGAAGCTTCAGTCGTTCAGAGTGGTGGAGAAGGTGGCCGGTTGAGCGATGCCTTTAAATAATGTTTCAGCCCTCAGCACCCAGGCCTGATGGGTTCAAGCAACCATCATCAGTGTCTGCATTATATGGTGCAGGAATATATAGGAGCAAGAGCAGACTTGGAGACCTTTTCAACTGAGCATCCACTTAGTTACTGGGTCTTGAGGATGGACCACTGGCCAGAACTTGCTCAATATGCAATTGAGCTACTGGCCTGTCCTGTATCCAGTGTGCTTTCTGAATGGACATTTAGTGCTGCTGGAGGGTTTGTAACCGATCAAAGAGTGCGCCTGTCCACAGACTCGGTTAATAGGCTCACATTTATAAAAATGAATCAGTCCTGGATCAGCAGCTATCAAGCCCCTGATGCTGATGCAACTGATTAAATTTGCTAGAGATCTGGGGTCCCTTGAAGAATGCCACTGCTCCTATTCCTCCTGTCCATAATTTAGAATTATATGTTGTATTTATGGCACCACCAACACCCAAGGCCCAATTTTTCTGCACCTGATTTACAGGGGCATGCCATAACAATTTTTAAAATAATTTACATCAGGCCCAGTTTCTCTGTCCAACAAGAGTAACTGCAAGGGGTTACAGTGTTCTGGCACCGCCAACATACAAGGCCCACTTTTTAGCCACCTGTTTGATTGGGGGATTTCGTCACAATTTGTAAACTAATTTAAAACTTCAGGCCCAGTTCCTCCGTCCAACAAGAGTAACTGCAAGGGGTTACCGTGTTCTGGCACCGTTAATACACAAGGCCCAATTTTTTGCCACCTGTTTGACTGGGGGATTTTATCACATTTTTTTAACTAATTTACCACAGCAGGACCCGTGCCGAAATAAACAAAAAAATGACACGTGGTTCCCTCCAAAATCCAAACCAGGCCCTTCAGGTCTGGTACAGTATGAATTTTAAGGGGAACCCCATGCAAAAATTAAAAAAAAAAATGGCGTGCGGTTCCCCCCAAAATCCAAACCAGGCCCTTCAGGTCTGGTATGGAATTTAAGGGGAACCCCGTGCTATTTTTTTTTTAAAAAATGACGTGCGGTTCCCCCCAAAAACCAAACCAGGCCCTTCAGGTCTGGTATGGATTTTAAGGGGAACTCTGCGCCAAATTAAAAAAGAATGGTGTGGGGTCCCTCCAAAAATCCAAACCAGACCTTTTTTCGAGCAAGCAGCCCTGGCATGGCAGGAGGGGGTGGGGATGAGCGAGCGCCCCCCCCCCCCTCCGAACCATACCAGGCCACATGCCCTCAACATGGGGAGGATGCTTTGAGGTTGCACCCAAAGCACCTCGTCCCCATATTGATGGGGAGATGGGCCTCATCCCCAGAACCCTGGCCGGTGGTTGTGGGGGTCTGCGGGAAGGGGGCTTATCAGAATCTGGAAGCCACCTTTAATAAGGGGGCCCCCAGATCCCAACCCCTACCCATTCACCAAAAAAGATGTGTAGTATAAAAAAACAATAGGCAGTTTTTGACAAGTCCTTTATTTTGTAAAATAGCTCTTTCTTCTTTCTTCCTCCATCTTCTCCTGGCCCAGTCCTTCTTCTGGTTTTCTTCCTCTTCTTTTAGTCTTCTTGCTTTCTCTCTTCATCTTCAATCTTCATCTTCTTTCCCCGCCGCCACTCTCTTCGCTGCTGCAGTCCGGCCCCTGCGTGTCTTGCCGAATGGGCGGCCTTCACGGTGACAGTACTTTTATAAGAAGGGGTGGGGCCACCCAGTGATGTAACTGCGTGAACCCGCCCCTCCTGATGTCAGAGGGGGAGGGTGAGCCATTTACGTCATGGGAGGCCCCGTCCCTTCTTATAAAAGAAGATGAAGATTGAAGATTGAAGACGAAGATAGGAAGCAAGAAGACCAGAAGGACCGGGCCAGGAGAGGATGGAGGAAGAAAGAGCTATTTTACAAAATAAAGGACTTGTCAAAAACTGCATATTGTTTTGTTTTTACACTACACTCCTTTTTTGGTGAAAGGGTAGGGGTACAATGTACCCAAAACCTATTCACATGGGGGGGGGGGGTGGCATCTGGGGGCCCCCTTATTAAAGGGGGCTTCCAGATTCCGATAAGCCCCCTGGCGGGAATGTGCTTGTGGTGTGGAATCAGTATCACCTTTTTTGTAAGCTTTCTGTCAGGTTTGATCCACATGACAGAAACACGCAGCTACAGGATCTCACAAAAGTGAGTACACCCCTCACATTTTTGTAAATATGTTTTTATATCTTTTCATGTGACAACACTGAAGAAATTACACTTTGCTACAATGTAAAGTAGTGAGTGTACAGCTTGTATAATTTTGCTGTCCCCTCAAAATAACTCAACACACAGCCATTAATGTCTAAACCGCTGGAAACAAAAGTAAGTACACCCCTGAGTAAAAATGTCCAAATTGGGCCCAAAGTGTCAATAATTTGTGAGGCCACCATTATTTTCCAGCACTGCCTTAATCCTCTTGGGCATGGAGTTCACCAGAGCTTCACAAGTTGCCACCGGAGTCCTCTTCCACTCCTCCATGACGACATCACAGAGCTGGTAGATGTTAGAGACCTTGCGCTACTCCACCTTCCGTTTGAAGATGCCTCACAGATGCTCAATAGGGTTTACGTCTGGAGACATGCTTGGCCAGTCAGTCACCTTTACCCTCAGCTTCTTTAGCAAGGCAGTGGTTGTCTTGGAGGTGTGTTGGGGTCAATATCATGTTGGAATACTGCCCTGCAGCCCAGTCTCCGAAGGGAAGGGATCATGCTCTGCTTCAGTATGTCACAGTACATGTTGGCATTCATGGTTCCCTCAATTAATTGTAGCTCCCCACTGCTGGCAGCAGTCATCCAGACCATGACACTCCTATCACCATGCTTGACTGTAGGCAAGGCACAATTGTCTTTGTACTCCTGACTTGGTTGCCACCACACACGCTTGACACCATCTGAAGCAAATAAGTTTATCTTGGTCTCATCAGACCACAGGACATGGTTATAGTAATCCATGTTCTTAGTCTGTTTGTCTTCAGCAAACTGTTTGTGGGCTTTCTTGTGAGTCATCTTTAGAAGAGGCTTCCTTCTGGGATGACAGCCATGCAGACCAATTTGATGCAATGTGCAGCGTATGGTCTGAACATTGACAGGCTGACCCCCCCACCCCTTCAACCTCTGCAACAATGCTGGCAGCACTCATACGTCTATTTCCCAAAGACAACTTCTGGATATGATGCTGAGCATGTGCACTCAACCTCTTTGGTCGACCATGGTGAGGCCTGTTCTGAGTGGAACCTTTCCTGTTAAACTGCTGTATGGTCTTGGCTACCGTGCTGCAGCTCACTTTCAGGTTCTTGGCAATCTTCTTATAGCCCTAGGCCATCTTTATGTAGAGCAACAATTCTTATTTTCAGATCCTCAGAGTTCTTTACCATTAAGCGCCATGTTGAACTTCCAGTGACCAGTATTAGAGAGTGAGAGCGATAACACCAAATTTAACACATATGCCTGCTCCCCATTCACACCTGAGACCTTTGTAACGATTCACATGACACCGGGAAGGGAAAATGGCTAATTGGGCCCAATTTGGACATTTTCACTTAGGGGTGTACTCACTTTTGTTGCCAGCGGTTTAGACATTAATGGCTGTGTGTTGAGTTATTTTGAGGGGGCAGCAAATTTACACTGTTATACAAGCTGTACACTCACTATTTTACATTGTAGCAAAGTGTAATTTCTTCAGTATTATCACATGAAAAGATATAATAAAATATTTACAAAAAGGGGTGTACTCACTTTTGTGAGATACTGTATATTCCTATGTGCATAATTTAACCTCTAATGGAACAGTAGTATAATCACTATTAAATATGGTCCAAAGAATCAGATTTTAATAGGATTCACGCTAATGGTAATGGGCAGCTAAAGCATGCACGTGAATTAGAGAAACAGTGTCCATGAGTTAACACGCTGGTCTTTGGTGCGGAATACGCCACGTATGTTATTCATTGTATAGGGTTTGGCACGGTTTTCGACTCCATGTGTGTTTCATTGTTAACTGGGTTGCACGCATCTTCACGAACCT
Organism: Glandirana rugosa; assembly: GCA_018402905.1. NCBI lineage: Eukaryota > Metazoa > Chordata > Amphibia > Anura > Ranidae > Glandirana > Glandirana rugosa. The sequence continues at coordinate 81,327 of BLSH010318249.1, read as the reverse complement.
TTCAGCGGGAACTCATGCATGCTGCCTTCGCTCGTTCATGAACATACACGCCCCTTTCTATTGTATCTTTTGATTGTGTGCCATTGGTTGTTGTTTTGTGTTGAGCTTACGTCATGTGACTGCTTTGGAGGTTGATTGGCTGGTGTCGTATAGTCATCACCTCCCACTGTAAACCCCTGTTTTGCAACTATAAAATAAACAAGGAAGCCTGAGTCTGGCACTTTTGACCATCGACAGTGAAACAGCCTCCTTCTGAATTACTGGTTGATATCTAGCGCGCTTGGATTTCCTTATACAAAGAGAGCTTAATACCGTACTATCAGTACAATGGGGTAATATTAAGATTTCCCTGGCATTCAATGGCGAGCCAGGAAAGTGTGCTGACGGTGGTTTAATTTGCAGCGGAACCGAGAGGAGGGAGCGAGTCCCGGTTCAGTACATCAAAGGCCGGCCATTTGGTAAGACAAACTTTTTTCAGTTTTTGAAAATTTTTGCTGTGCTGAAGACAAGGTTTGGTTTTCTCTTTCCGCTGTGTAAGTTAAACTCTGCTTCTTTTGCATTTATCTCTTTTTGTAAAACGAAGGAGTTGGGTAACTTGGGTTAGGTCTATTAATTGTGGAATAATCTATACTGTAGTCCTCTATAGATTTCCATTTAATTCAACCTAAAAGTGTACGAGTGAATGTGTATTGAATGATCTGTGTACTGTGTGCTCTGAATGGTTGCCCCATGTATTGAGTACTATGTTATATGTGAGTAACGTTTTCAGTTTCTGTGTATAGTAAGTTTTGATAGTATAACAATAGAATATCAGTCTGTGTTGGTTTCAGCAGCATATTGTTTTACCAAGCATTTGTTGTTAGACGGCTACTCATTTCTGAGTCTGAGCTATCATTGTAGTGTGATCAAGTGAGAGTGTTTGGGTCTTGTGCTGTGTTTGCTGGCGGGTTGCGCCTTTTGGTTTAGCAGTAAGATTGTGTATTTGCTGAGCTTGGATTTTGTGGACTTAGAAACAGTGTTAGTAATAAGAGATTCTGTGCTTTTTAAACTTTTTTTTAACTCCAGAGCTGTCCGTTTATAGCGTAACTCCTTTTGTTAGTGAAACTGGTGGTTGTAGATGCTGAAGTTTTTAAATTGAGCATGGACATCTCAGTCTGGTACTGAGTTTCTGTTTTATGTGGCGAATTACGCCACACAACGGAGAACCAGTATTCAGTGAAGATAGTTAATGTCTATGCTCTATTTCATATCTAAATTCTGTTTAAATTGTTTTTAGTGTTATATTTTGTTCCCACACCAAAATCCACATGTTTTGCGCAACCTATTTGTTTTTGCATTTTTTTACTGTGGTTGGGGATTCTCAGTAACCACCATGTGTTTAGCGCCATTTTGTTCCCACCATGTGTTTAGCGCCATTTTGTTCCCACCACATGTCTGGCGTCATTTTCTCCTAATACTGAGAGCCACGAGTTTGTAATACCTTGCCGCTATTTTGTGTTTTGTGTATCAGTCTGTGTTGGTTTCAGCAGCATATTGTTTTACCAAGCATTTGTTGTTAGACGGCTACTCATTTCTGAGTGGTGTAGTCTCCATTTTGTTTCTAGTCGCCATCTTGGTTGTACTACAAAGAACCACGTAGCTGAAACGCCATTTTGAATTCTGTCACATCATAATTTTTTTTTTTTCATTTTTGACAGATTTTACGCTTTTGTTTAAAAAGAACACCTTTTTTAAAGAGTCATTATGTGATTTATGTACTGAATTTCGATTCTGAGTGGAGCCTCTCCATTTTTAATTGAATTCCGGTATTCAATGGCATTTTGCAGTTGTTTTTAGCCAGCCTTGTATATATTTTTGTTTAGATTTAACGTTTTAATATAGTTCATCTGTTTTTTGTTTCATCTTTGTTTTTGGATTCAGCTGTTTTGTATTTCTAACGTTTACAGTTTTTGTGTAGGCATTTTAGTTTAAGCAGCTCTTTCATAGGATTCTGTCTCATTTTTGTGGTATATCCATCCTTTTTCAACGGTACACTTACAATGTGGAGTATAAATGACCCATTCTTGTATTGGATTCAGTTTTGATAAAAATGAGGTTTGTTTTGTGCTAATTTGCGGTTATTGTTATAGAGATAGTGTTTTCTGCATAGTTTGAGTTTCAGGTAGAGACATTATACTTTTCAGTGTGTGATCGGTACCGGCATCTAGATTCTTTAGTATAACATCAAGGGATAGACTGAAGCCAAGGTTTGTATAGTGAGGATTTCATTGTACTTTCAGGGTTGGTTGTCTGCACGGGTTAGGTCGAAACGAATTTGTGTACTTTGGGGCAGTCTACGTGAAACGGGAGAAAGCGACACGCTTGTTTCAGCCTTCAACATGTGAGGAACATATTCTGAAACCCGCCCCACGTGTAACCGTGTCAGTACGAGTGGTAGTTGCTGAACTGTATAGTCGTACAAATCCACCGGGTTGAGGTTTCTAGCTGACAGGCAGAGAAGCTGTGTATACTAATCGGAGTCGGAAGCAAGCTAGCACTGTGAAAGAAGGCACCCGGCAGTGTTGCTCCTAAACTAGGTGCAAAAGTCGATTTGAATTGTCATGGGCAATGTGCCGTCCATGTTGCAGAGGAGAGGTGAGGCCTCTCAAAATTTTCCAAACAGCTTTGCGGTACATAAAGTCCGCGTTTGGGGCTCGGGCTGTGAGACCCCTCAAAAAGTGGAATAGCTGGTCCAAGGGTACTGGTTGGTGTATCCTGTTGGAAGGTATCTTTGATGTCTGGAGATGGGAGAAGTTCATTACTGAATTCAGGACCAGGCTCCAGACAACAAAGACGTTACATATAGCGCAATTGTGGCTTCAGAGGTTCTATCATGGTAAATCAGCAGGGTGTGCAGAAGGCGGTTTTTAGCCGGAAGAACCGCATTATGTACACTTGGCCTGAAGAGATAGCTGAGTTTAGCAATCCGGTTAGGGGAGCAGAGGAAGCTCTTTCTGGGCTAACTTTGCTAAGACGAGCCGGATCTGCGAACACTGAAAATGCTACCGTTTCTCCTGGTTATTCTGCTGTTTCTGTACTTCTGTCCCCAAACTCTCAGCACAGTACAGACTTTGACTCTGTTAATACTCTCACACCTCCAAACTGTCTCTATCCCTCAACCATCTGTTAAAATACCTGAAACCTCTCTTTCTAATTCCTTTCTTAACTATGAGCGTTTTTCCAAGGATGACTTGTATGCATTGTGTGAGGCAAGAGGAATTAACACAAGGAACAGGAAAGGTGCGAAGTGCCTAAGGAAACTCAGGAAGTACGATTCCACTACACCTACACTGTATCCTTCTTTGGGAAATCTTATTTCAGACGTAGCTGTGGGTGAGACTGTACACATTCGTTCTCCAATGAAACAACCACTACCACAGTACACCCCTGTTTCTGAACCTGGTACCTATCTAGTCCGAGTTCAGCAATACGAAGGTGCCCCTAATGCTAATGGGGAAAGGATAAGGAGAGGAAGGGTAGTTTGGCATGTCCCTTTTACATCCTCAAAAATCAGGAGCATGCTGGCCGAACTCCACGGGGGTTTGCAAGAATTTTTGGGCAGAATCAGTTCAGTTACGGCACGAGCGGAACGGATTGTGCTCAGATTCTGAGGGCTAAAATTGGAGATGAGATGGCAAACACAATCATATTTAGTTGCGGTATCACCACCGACGAACAGACAACGTCAGGGGGGAGGGAATTTTGCGCAGTCCTCCTTGGAAAACTTCCAGACCTGTATGGTGCAACCTCCACTACTAATGTAATGTAGCCAAAATTCAGGGGAGGAATGTGCCCGTTTCTGGCGTCGCCTGAAACAGGCTGCATTGGATGCAGACCTGGAAGTTGGTCCAGACACACCAGCCAAGGGTGAAAGACTCACTGCTAGTCACCTTATGTTAAGGGCTAAATTCCTAGAAGGCATCAACACAAAAATTTGAGACCGGTTACTTTTAGCCAGACCCAAATTTAATGAAATGTCCATGCCTGCCATCCTATCCACTCTTGCTGCTATAGAGAGAGAGAGATGGATAGGACATCTAAATTTTTTGTTTCCCAAGCCCCCTACCCAGAACGAACGGTAACACAACCACCGGAATGAACACGCTGAGGGCCTAGAGACGACAACCAGCGCAGGAAAGAAAGGGTTTGCTATGGATGTGGTAAGCCAGGACACATTAAGCGCGAGTGCCCAATTGAACCAGCAAGGCCTCATGGTAAGTGGCAGTTCATACATGAAGAATCAGAAACTTTGATTGTAAGTATAGTTAGCAATGCCTATGGTTCAGAATAGGACATCGGTAAACCGGCGTCAGCCCACATCAATTTGTTAATCGAGGAACTAAAATATCCCCTCCCTTGCCTCATTGACACCGGAGCTGCCCAAACTATTTGAAGATCTCAAAATCTCAGAGGCAAGGTCACCCTCTCAGGGGAAATGACTCCAACCACAGGTTTCACAGGTTAGGCAGCGTCTTTGCCAATGACTGAACCTCTCCATTACAGGCTAGGACAGCACACGGAAGCCGTTAGGTCTGTACTGGTATCGGATGATGTTCCCATTAATCTTTTAGAAGCTGATATTTTATCAGATATACAGGCGATCATCGAATACACCCCAACAGGTATTGTGGTAAGCAACGCCCTATCAGACAAACACTTATGTACGTTGGTAGCACTACCATATCTAACGGAACCAGGTTGTTTCATTGAGTTGGATGTATTGTTGGAAGTGGACCCAAAGCTCTGGGTGGTTGATAGGTATGATGTAGGGCTTCTTCCAGTTCCGTCAACGACAATGAACAACAAACTGGGGAGCATTTTACCCCGATTACCACAGTACAATTTGAGTGTGACTCAGATGGATAGTCTTAAGATCCAAAATAACCGATACCTACAGGTAAAGGTCCTCACTCCCATCAAATCACCTTGTAACACTCCCTTATTTCCGGTCGCTAAAAAGACAGCTAAAGGCCAGGAAACTTAAGGGCTCTGAACAAGATCATTGTCAGTGATGCTCCATTGGTGCCTAACCCACATACTTTACTATCCTCAATACCACCAAATGCAAAGTTTTTCAGTGTCATTGATCTAACCAGTGCTTTCTTATCGGTGACACTGGATCCCCAGTGCCAGTACCTTTTTGCTTTATCATTCCAGGGTCAACCATTCATCGACCTGAAGGAGCGCAGGCGCTGACAACGCGTTGCCGCCTGTACACCAGCCCACTACCAGATGTGATGACACCCGTGTTTGCATCACAGCCCCCAGAACCAGGAAGCGCTGGGAGCCACCGACGTGACCTGGAACAGGAACACTGTCCTCACACGGCTTCTCCTTTTACCATCACCTGGGCCAGCATGGCAGTTTTCACTACCCATAGTGTGCAATGACTTATACTGCAAAGCCTGCATGACTCATTGTTTGTGAGTATTTTTATCTTTGTCCTAATAAATTTTATCATACGGCTACACTTAGAGGCGCTGTGTCTTTCCTTTTTTTTCTTCTTCAACAACTAACTTGGACACGTCTCCCACAGGGGTCAGTGACCAGTCCCTCGGAGTAAAGTTGCAAACTTAAGATAGTTTTGGATCAATGGACCCCGATAGATTTAGAGGTTGTATTGCTACAGTATGTGGATGATCTGCTGCTCTGTTGTCCCACATGGGAGGCCTGTTATCAGCATACTGTACCATTGCTTAATCATCTGGCATCCACGGGCAACAAGGCTAGTAAAGAGAAATTCCAGTTTTGCCAAGAGTGTTATCTTCTTAGGTCATTGCATTTTTCAGGGTACCCGACATCTAACCACCCAGAGAATCTAGACATTGGAGGACATCCAGAGACCCCGGAACACTCGACAACTTAGAGCCATTCTAGGACTTGTCAATTACTGCGGAGATTGGATCCCCAACATTTACTCTAGACTGGAACCCCTTTACGCATTAACCTCAAACACCCTTCCAAGTGTCTGATGACAGCTGGGCAATCCTACAGCATCTGACCCAGGAACTCTCCAAAGCACCTGCTTTAGGTCTGCCCAACTATGACCTTCCCTTTTTATCTTTTCTGTCATGAAAGTAAGGGCCATGCGACCGGAGTATTGACCCAATTACATTGGCCCAAGTACCCGACCCATCATGTACCTGTCAACTGCTTTAGACCGAGTCATCCGAGGCTCTCTGGGATGTGTGCAAGCTATGGCCACCTGCGCTGTATTGTTACAAAAAGTAGGTGACATAGTCTTGGACTCCCCGTTGACATTCTATACTCCCCATTCAGTGCTGGAGATTTTAAATCAGGTCCAGACTAAACATCCTTCCGCTGCTAGATTGACTAAGTACGAAGTGGCTCTTCTAACACCTACTAATCTTACGCTTAAACGATGCACCATTTTGCACCCTGCATCTCTTCTTCCTGTAAAAGAGGAAGAAGAAAAGGGGGGGGAGAGAGGTGTGGAAAATGACAATTTTCAAAATTTTACAACTAACAACACTAATCTCTCTACCTCTCACCAATTTTCCCACCTAATAGGACAACAAGAGGAGGAAAGACATGACTGCCTCTCTTTGATGGAGTGGGAATCGGCGGCTGTCAGCCCGGTGAAGGAGTCTCCCATCCCAAATCCCAGACGCTAAGAACCTTTTTGTTGATGGTTCCAGGTATTACACCCCAGATGGCAAACCACACATGGCTATGCAGTGACTACAGCCAGTGAAATTGTGGAAAAGGGTTCACATATGTCCGCACAAGAAGCTGAGTTGTGGGCACTAGCATGAGCCTGTGAGATCCATAAAGATCAGAGGATCAATCTCTAAACAGATTCAAAATATGCTTTTGGGGTGGCACATGATTTTGGCCCTAATTGGGAGGCAAGATGGTTTTTGACTAGTTTAGGGAAGCCAGTGGAACATGAGAAGTTAATAGACAGACTGTTCATTGCTTTCTGCCTGCCACACGAGATAGCCATTCTGAAAGTGAAGGCTCATACTACTGACACGACTATGGAGGCCAATGGGAATGCCTTGGCAGATAAAGCTGCCAAGGAAGGTGCTCTGAACCCTGTGGTTAAGACTCTGATGCTAGCCATCCCCCAGATGTGCCACTAGAGGAATTTAAGAAACTGCAGTCCCAGGCTGAAATGTAGGACAAGATGGACGGCTTTGGGGGCTACACAGGGTCCAGATGATATTTGGAGTCTTGGTGGTAAATGGTGTCTACCAAGATCACTCTTTCCAATGATGGCTCATTCGGCTCATTATCCTGGTCATCAGTCAAAAATGGTTATGTGTGCACAGGTGGAGGAGCATTGGATTGCCCCTGGCTTTACCACCGCAGCTGCTAACTTTACCGCTACCTGCTTGGTTTGCGCATGGTACAACTGGGGTAAAACAGTTACAGTACCAAAATGGCATTCGCCCTGACCAGACTATCCCTTTCAGCGCATACAGATAGACTATATCATGCTGCCAAAGAGTGGAACGTACGAGCATGTCTTGATCTCTGTGGATATGTTTTCCGGTTGGCCGGAGGTTTGGCCTGTCTACAGTGCTAATGCCACTACCACCACAAAAAAGATTCTGTTTGAAATAGTTTGGCGCTGGGGTCTACCTGAAACAATTGAGTTGGATCAGGCTCACACTTCACTGGTCAGATTTTTTGCTGAGGTATGTAAGGCGCTTCACATCAACCAGGGATTGCATATCCCATACCATCCCCAAAGTAGCGGTAAGGTTGTACGGCTAAAATAATCAAGAATTATCTCAATCATGGCTGATACTAAAAAGCCATGGCCTGAATGTTTCCCCATTGCTCTACACCCTGTTACAAATAATTATGCAAATTCTATTTCAGTGTCACATAGATTAAATATTTTGTTTTTCAGTTTAACTCATGGATGGCATTGTGTCTCAGGGCTCTTTTGATCACTGAAAACAATCTCGGACATGTTTTAAGGCTGGCCGCAGGCTAGCCTGGATTTGTGGGAGGAGTCTGGAGTATATAACACTCCATTCTCCTCCCTGTCAGCGTCGGCTGGGCTTGTGGTCTGGCAAGCGGCCGGCATGACATCACTTCCGGTTTGTCGGGAACTTCCGGTGTCTCGGGGTTACGAAGGATAGTAAGGTCGGGGCCACTTCAGCTTGCGGGGAAAGCTCGGAAGTGGTTTCAGGTACAGGGGTCTACAGGGTGGGAGAGTATGGGTATCGCCGTACCTGCGGCTGGGCATTTCATGGCATCTAGGGAGCCGCTGGTTAGTAGTTCAGTACTATTAGTCATTACGGGGGGCAGGGGGGGTTTCACTGGCTACAGTAAAGAGGTGTGTGGGAGAGACAAGGATTGGGGGGTGATGGCGGGACAGTGTTCGGCTTCACGGTTGATCGGGGTATTAGTAAGCAGCGGCTATCATATTGGGTATGTGTTATTTGGGAGTTATTGTTATATGTTTCAGTGTAAATGCAATTGTTTTGATCTGCTTTGCTTATGGAGGCTCTTACGCTGTTTTCACACAGTTTCATGTCAGTTGTCTGCTTTCGTTTGTTTCATGTCATTTTTTGTCTGCGTTTTAGTTGCAGTATCATGTCAGTATTTTTCTGCGTTTTAGTTGCAGTTTCTTGTCATTATTTGTCTGCATTTTAGTTGCAGTTCATGTCGTCATTTGTCTGCATTTTAGTGGCAGTTTCATGTCATTATTTGTCTGCGTTTTTAGGTGCAGTATCATGTCATTATATTTATGCGTTTTAGTTGCAGGGTCATGTTCATTATTTGTCTGCGTTCTAGTTGCTTGCGTTTTAGTTGCAAGGTCATGTCATTGTTCACTCTCTGCATTACAACATCATGTCATCATATTAACGGTCTCGTCTCGGCGGTATCATGTCATTGTTGCTTCACTTTCGCTGCAGTTGTTATGTCAGTAGTTGTCTGCGTTTTTTGTCGCTGCAGTCATGTCGGTCTTTTCACCTGAGTGCTACGCCAGTGTCTTATATTCATTATCTGCCTTTTCAAGGCAGTATTCATGTCATTTGTGTCTGCGTTGTGCTGCAGTTTTTCGTGTTATTATTTGTATCATGTCATTATGGGTATGCATTTCGCTGCAGTTTTTTATGTCATTATTATCTGTTCGCTACAGTATCTTTTTACTTCAGCAGTCGCTGCAGTTTATGCGTTACATATTTTATTATTTTTCATCAGGTGCATTACCAGCTGTCAGGTAGTGCGATTGTGCGTGGTCTGGAGTGTTCAGGTACAGGTGTGTTAGGCTACATTTTTCTTCTTTCTTCATGTCGCAGGGGGAGCAGGATCTATCACGTCTACGGATCCATACAGGCTGAGTTTTCGTTTGGTAAAATGTTATAGAACATATTATGCTCGCCTGTATAACATACGTCATACGTGCACGTTTCATTCAGCATACTCTTACTTTACCCACCACGGTCTGTGGGTACGTTAGCCCTGAGTGTTCGTTATTAATTCCTGTATCAGCGCTACAGGTTACTCGGGCTAAATAAGGGGATAGGCTACACATAAGGGTGGTCGTGTTAGGGGTTGCACGCGCTGGAAGGTGGCAGTCATTTATGCGCACCATAAAGTTCATGCACAGGGTTCAACGATGGGTAGTGTCGAGGGGTTGTTTACCCGTATGTTTTCTTTCCTCAGATTGATTGTCGCATGTATCAGATAGCAAGGACTTGGCTTTCATCCCTCCGACCCCAAGAGGTGGGTCAGAAAATGGGAGTACCCAGTCGATGAGGAACTGGACCATTCCTAGGCTCATAGCAGAGTTACGGCAAAAAGGCATCCCTTTCCCAGCCTCAGCTAGGAAAGCTGAATTGTTTAGGTTACTGTTTCCATCGCAACCCATCGCTTCTACCAGCCAAGAACACGCTTCGGTTCATAATTCATTGACTCAGATTCATGCTGTATTGAAGACGTTGGTCACTTCGATGTCTCAACTGCAGGATAGGATGGAAGTAATAGAAAATCGGGTGGCTAGGGATCAAGCAGTTGAAATTCCAGCAGCTCCTGCTTTACCTAGTGTCCCTGTAGGTAACGTTGTCGTTCCCTCTCCGGTTGCAGCTCCATCAGTTATCAGTATTACCTTCTGTATCCCTGGCTCATTTCATCACAGCCTGTATTAAAAAAGACATATTGGAGGGGAAAGATGTAAATTTGGCATCTCTGCTAATTGCTTCTCAGGATGTATCAGAGAATAAATCATATGCTTGCGAGGAGGTCTCTGTGGTGCTTAAGGCTAAGGACCCTAGGCTTAACCGGAAGCTTAATGTGGCGGAATTTGTTCTGGCATTTGGTATCTTTAGGGATATTATATGCTTGGTCAACCCTAACAGAAGGGAAGAGTTCGATATTTATCTACACAAGGTGGTAGACTTAGCCCACAAATATGGGGGGTGTAGTTTTTATGACTATCACAGATCATTCTCAGCCAAGGTTGCGGCTACTTGGGCCCAGTTGGAGTAATATCGAGTTATTCTGCAGGCATTTTGCCAACCAAAAATCCCCGGTTTGTGGCAACTGTCAGTCCACAGCCCACATGTCAGCATGGTGCCCTTCGATTGAGGCGCACGGCCACGTCGGGGTGGCCAAGCAAGGCAGCGGGGCAGCGTCCACAGGGCCTTTAGGACAGGTGGATAAGTTAGGGAGGCCTATTCACTATCTTGGCAAGGCACAAGTATGTAATAATTACAATCAAGCTGGTTGTAATTACAATCAATGTAGGCTCCTGCATGTCTGCTCCAACTACTTCAGGGCACATCCCAAGACTGCGTGCTTGGTGAGGTCAGCTACTTCATGACTGAGCCGGGTCAACGTCCCTCTGTTAGGGCATCTTCTTGAGAATCATCCGTCTCCAGTCTTCAGGCAGTTTTTGATGGATGGATTCTCAGTGGGTTTCCATACAGGGTTAGTGACGCTTCCTATGCAGTCTTTCGAATGCAGGAATTTGTTGTCAGCAGATAGACTCGCTGGGGTGGTAGATGAGTTACTGGAAGTGGAAATTTCGAAAGGATTTGTTATTGGCCCTTTCATGGTTCCTCCGTTTGGTATGTGGAGGGTCAGCCCCATAGGGGTGGTCTGTGGAAATTTTTCGAATAAATATAGTCTAATTTATGATCTGTCTGCGCCTCATTTCTCCCATATACCGAGTCTCAATTCACTCATACCATCGAAAGAATTTTCATTAAAGTATGCTTCAGTGGATTTAGCCATTCAACATATCTTGCAGTTAGGAAGGGGCACATGGTTGTCCAAGGCAGATGTGGCGGATGCTTTCAAACTGCTGCCAGGCCCGAATTGTGGCAATGGTATGGCATCAAATGGCGGGATAGATGCTATTTTGCCACAAAGTTAATGTTCGGTTCAAAAAGTAGTCCTTATTTATTCGATTTATATGTGCAAGCACTTCATTGGATTTTAAGGAACTGCCAAGGTTGTGAGCGGGTAGTTCATTATTTAGACGATTTTTTTATCCCCTAAGGATTTAGACTCACTGATCGGGCTGTTCTCGGAATTGAACGTTCCTTTAGCAGCCCGCAAAGTGGAGGGGCCATCCAGGGTCATCAATTTCCTGGGTATAACCTTAGATTCTGGTAGTATGGTGGCAAGTCTGCCTGAGGAGAAGCTTCTGAGGATTCGGGAGGTGGTTCGTAGTTTGGTTCGATCATCAGCATGTTCAAAAAGGGATCTTCAGTCCCTGTTGGGCATGTTGAATCGTGCCATGAGGATTATCCTTCAGGGGAGATCATTTATATCCAGGTTATTGGCTTTGTTACCATTATCGCAAGATGCGGATACAGTGATCAGGTTACAAGCAGATGCCAGGGCTGATTTGGTCATGTGGGATCAATTTCTTGCTAATTGGAATGGTATCTCACTGCTCATTCCGCAGCCAGATAATGATTCGCATAGGGTCTTCTCTGATGCGGCAGCATCCATGGGGTTTTCTGCCATATATGGTGTTCAGTGGTTTGCCGGGCGGTAGCCACCTGAGGTGTTTCAGTTGCCAAAATTTGCTCAGTCATCAGCACTTTTTGAGATCTATCCCATCGTAGCAGCCGCAGTCACATGGGGGTAGAGTGGACTGGAAAATCAGTTATTTTCTTCACCGACAATTTTGCGACGGCCAGTATAATTAACAAAGGGAGGTCAGGGTCATTGTTAATTATGTCTTTCATGCGCAGGTTGACCTGGTTGGGCCTCACGTATAAATTCCATTTTCGGGGTGAATTCATCGGGGGTAGGTTCAATGGTGCTGCAGATGCATTGTCACGTTTAAATATGCAGGAATTTTTCTTACAGCAGCCGGGAGCCGAGCTGGAGGGCAGAGCAGTACCGGGTTACCACCAATTGATCATGGACTAAGCAGGTGGTGGGATCAGGCCAGAAAATTTGCCAATAGTTCTCTGTCCAGGAACACCTTGAAGGCTTACAACACGGGGTGGTCGGTTTTTCACAGATTCTCTGAGCGTTATCCGTGTGTGGCTCCTGGGGATGTCAGTTACATCATGGCATTTGCAGCTCACTGTCATAGTGAGTTAGGTTTATCTGCAGGCACAGTCAAGCTGTATTTAGCTGGCATACAGCACTTTAGATCTTTACATACACCTGATGCCCCGTCTATTTTTGCAGCTCACCCATTGAAGGCAATGTTGGAAGGGATGCAAAAGTCTCAGGTTCAAACGAGGAGATCACGCTTACCAATCACGGGTAGAATATTTCGGGACATGTCCGACATGTTATCTTCAGCACCTTTTGGGGTGGCTTCAAGTCTGGTGCTGAAGGCCGCAATGTACCTTAGTTATTTTGGTTTCCTTAGGCCGGGGAAAATTGAGTACTGTCCATGATACTTTTTTTTATTTGCACTAACATAAAATTTTTCAGGACAAGCTTTCGGGGTATCTCCCCTTCTTCAAGGTCCAAGCAGTACTCTTAGGCCGGGGGAAGTATCACAGGCCACGTTACATTCTGCAGTATTGCTGAAGAGCAGTCTTACCAAGCAGCAGGATCATTACGCGCTGCGGTTAGGGATTTGTAAAACCAGTCAACTAGGGCCAGGGTTTGTGGTTAAATATTATGGTACTGGTGGCCCTTGGTGTCCGATGGCTGTATTGGATTCACTGTGTAGCTTTTTTGCAGCAGCACCTTCGGATTCCCCGTTGCTCCCCTTTCCTGTAAGTCCACTGTCCTCAAAGCAATTCATTACCCATGTACGCATACTTCTGACCAATTTACACCTGAATCCGAGTAGGTTTTCCGGTCATTCATTTAGGATTGGGGCTGCATCCGCTGCTTCCAAACAAGGGGTTCCAGCACATATTATTAAATAAATGGGGAGATGGAAGTCAGCTTGTTTCCATCGATATATACCAGAACCACATGCAGAGGTTATTCGAGCTTTCAATACATTGTTAAAGTAAATAGAAATTGTCAATATCTGCAATAAATCTTTTCATACCTATTTCGTGTCTTTGCCCTCTTTCAGGTATACTGGTCAGCCAGGTCAAGGCACACTTCAGGCCTGGCATGTTCGATACGTCATCCAGTCTGTTAAGAGTCCAACCACAAGTTTTAAGGCTAGCCTGGATTTGTGGGAGGAGTCTAGAGTATATAACACTCCATTCTCCTCCCTGTCAGCGTCGGCTGGGCTTGTGGTCCCCACCCACCCGAGTCCCCAGGGCAGAACCAGTCAGGTTACATAGTCCATCGGTTTGTCAGCAAATTATTATAGGGTATGCCCTCTTTCAGGTATACTGGTCAGCCAGGTCGACGCACACTTCAGGCCTGGCATGTTCGGTACGTCATCCAGTCGGTTAAGAGTCCGACCACAACTGTGATAATTAGATTGCCAGGTGAGCCCAATTAAAGGAAAAACTACTAAAGGAGGGTGTTCCACATTATTAAGCAGAGCACCATTTTCAAGCAATATGGGGAAGAAAAAGGATCTCTCTGCTGCCGAAAAGAGTGAAATAGTTCAATGCCTTGGATGAGGTATGAAAACATTAGATATTTCACGAAAATGTAAGCGTGATCATTACACTATTAAGAGATTTGTGGCTGATTCAGGGCACAGACGGGTTCGTGCAGATAAAGGCACATTGAGAGATTTCTGCCAGATCCATGCATGGGATCAAGAGAGCAGCTGCTAAAACACAATTACATAGCAGCAAACAGATATTTGAAGCTGCTGGTGCCTCTGGAGTCCAACGGACATCAAGGTGTAGAGTCCTCCAGAGTCTTTCAACTGTGCATAAATCTTCCATTCAGCCACCACTAACCAATGCTCACAAGCAGAAATGGCTGCATTGGGCAGAAAAATACGTGAAGACTAATTTTCAAACAGTCCTGTTCACTGATGAGTGCCGTGCAACCCTGGATGGTCCAGATGGATGGAGTAGTGGATGGTTGGTGGACGGCCACCCTGTTCCAACAAGGCTGCGACATCAGCAAGGCGGTGGTGTAGTCATGTTTTGGGCTGGAGACATGGGAAGAGAGCTGGTCGGCCCCTTTAGGGTCACCGAAGGTCTAAAGATGACCTCTGCAAAGTATGTGAAGTTCCTGACTGACCACTTCCTTACCTGGTACTGAAGGAAGAACTATGCTTTCCGTAATGAAATCATCTTCATGCATGACTATGCACCATCTCATGCTGCAAAGAATACCTCTGCATCAATGGCTCCTATTGGAATAAAAGGAGAGAAAGTCATGGTGTGGCCTCCATCCTCCCCTGACCTCAATCCTATTGAGAACCTTTGGAGCATCCTAAAGTAAAAGATCTATGAGGGTGGGAGGCAGTTTACATCCAAACAGCAGCTCTGGGAGGCTATTCTGACATCTTGCAATCAAATTCAAGCAGAAACTGTCCAAAAACTCACAAGTTCAATGGATGCAAGACTTGTGAAGCTGCTATCAAAGAAGGGGCCCTATGTTAAAATGTAACGTGACCTGTTAAAATGTTTGAAAAGTTAAAATGTTGTTCAAAGTTTGATTGAAATAGCTTTTGATTTCAGTAAATATGCTGCAAACACAACAAATGACAATTTTCAGTTCTTTGCAACCTACAAAAGTGTTTTGAAACTTACTGTGCATAATAATTTGGAACAGTGCATTGTAAGTATTTAATTAAAAAAAAAAAAATACTGTTATCAGGAGGTTTGTTCGAATAAAATTTGAATTGTACTCTTAATAGTTGATAACATGAGAATTATGCTGACTGTTGTTTACATCAATTTAGGTAAATGAGAAAAATATCATTGGCATAATGAGTCTCTCCCAGACCCTGACTCAATAACCGGTGCACATTCTATTCAACCAGGTGAATGGGTTATCGTGAGAATACATCAGAGGACGGGACTGGAACCAAGATATTCTGAGCTGTACCAAGTCCAGCTGACAACGCCGACTTCTTTGAAGCTTGAGGGATGCGATAACTGGGTTTACGCCAGCTACTGCAAGAAGCTGCTCAACTACATCCCAGAATGAGGAGTATCATTTTTATTTTTATGCTTAGCTTAGGCAGCAGTTTATGCTATATATGACGTGCATATTGGTATGAAGAAATATAAGAAGCTTGCAAAGACGACCAGGAGACATTTGTCTATAGAATTCAATGACACATTCCTAGAGGGTATCATCAGTTATAGTTTTAACGTTAGCTCTGACTCTTGCACTATTCTTGCCAATCCGATATGAGTATCAGGACAATTAGGTAGTCCACAGATGTGTTTTAACCTTAAGTGTGGTACAGAAAGTAGATTTGTAGGATCCATGGTTTGTGAGACAGGTATAATGGTTATGGTCAATCTCACCAATGAAACCAAAGCGATCATCGTGCCAATAGAGAGGCATCTTTGGGGATTCCCCTTATTCACCCAGCTGTGGGAGATGATTTACAATCACCTCCCTTATATATACTGGCGTTCGCTCCCCAGCCATTCAACACTCCCTCTGGCTGCACAGAACACTTGCTTGGCTGTTAGATTCAAGTAGGTTTACACGTGCTGCTCACAGCATATATACCCTCTAGCCTCTGTAAAAACTATTCTGAAGCTTTGCATGTCTATCCACAGAATATACTAATGATGCCAGCAAAGACATTGTTCTTCATACTAAGCCTTTGACTTGCAAAGTAAGCAACATCTCTGCTTTATGGACATGATAATATGACATTTATTGTTTGGTGTAAACCACTCTGACACACATACTTTTTAAATTTTTTCTTACTGTTTCTGTACTGTCATAGATTCTGACTTGTCCATGTTTATGAGGCTTATATGAAAATCCCCTGTGCAGCCTAGGAGAGAAACTATTACATATAACGGCGAAGGCACCAATTGGTATGCCAAGACTTTATGGTTTCCCTATTCATTTACTAAACTATGGTAATTTTACACTCTGTGGGGGATCCCTGATGCATGCTCTTTCTTTGACATCAGGGGCTCTTGGTATTTGCTCGGGGACACCCACCTGGATCCTGTTCTCTGCCTTTTTTATTCTTTACCACTTTTCCTATAACTGGCCCATTGGCAGCTCGGGATTTTGCCCACACCCAGGAGACATCTGTGTGCGTATTTTGCCATCCCTGCCCACCTAGTTGGGCTATGTGATATATACTGTGATATGATATGTAAAATATACGACATAATGTGTACTTGCATAATTACTCTTTTTAGATTCCTACATTACGAGCAGGGACTTCCCTGCAGAAGGAGTCTTTATTAGCTCTGAAATACGTCGGATTTGGCTGGCTACAGCCCCCTGAATGTAACTCATGTAAACTCCTGGACATACCAGTGTTATCTATACTGTATATTGTTGTATTGTACTCAAATGGATCCTAAATTTTAACTATTCTATGCACAATAAAATTTGTCATTTTTACTTTGTCACTCTCTCTTGTCTGTAAGCCTTTAAATTCTATGCTGTATGAGGGAAACTCAGGTTTAATTTAACTTTAGGGATGTGGCCACAGCAGACACACTAATTTTCCTCATACTTCTTTTGTTTCCAATCCTGGGAAGAAAATACCCACCCCCTTGAAAACTCTATTAATCAATTAGTATTATATAGCTAATTACGATGTAACTCCATTTCTAATCATCTAGTAATATATCATTCTAAACATCATACAGCATGGCAGACTATAAGGGCAGAGAGTGGGACAGCTGCATGTCTGGATACCTGAAAAGCTTTGGACAAACTGAACATATTGATTTTGATTTATCTTCATTATTTTTCAATCTAGGTAAAACCCCCCAAAAAATATCTATACTTTACTGGCACATTCAATCTTTTGAATCATACATCAGAGAGGATATCAATCCATATGGACTCAGAGTACAAATTTTCCCCACCTTCGAGGATGTAGATACAGATTTAAAAAAAGAATGGGAAAAGATATTGAAAAAATGCTCTAAGGAGCTAATGTCACTACTCATTTTTACTTACAAAAAACAAATGGGTCTGTTGGATTTGGAGCTGGACAGTATTACTGCCCAGCTGCAACCCCTAAAGACTCAAGGGTTGCACGGAGAAAGAAAAAGCCCTACATAAAAAAACTGGATAACTTCAATAGGAGTATCCTCATTAAAAAAGAGAAAAAAATCTTGAGGGATTGAGTTTCCTTCAAAGAGGGGAAAGCCTATAAATGGAACATAGGACAAAATAGGCAAATTAAACCTGGGAAGATACAGAAAAATCACACATCCAATAGATCTGATGTTTCTATGAACTCTTCTTTTTCCTCCACGTCTTCACAGATTTCTACTAAACCTAAAAACCGTTTCAAAAGATTAAGAAATGGCGATGGAGCACTTGATCACACGGCTAAAAAACCTACGATGGATCAAATTCCAAACACAAAATCTCAAACACTTGGATATACTTCTTCTATGGTATCAGGTAACACACAGGGTGTGGTGACTGCTTTATCCTCTACTGTTTCTATTTCTTCTACTAATGGCACTGTGGTGAACTCTGACACACAGACTCAGTATAACACAACAGGGGACACCTGTTCAACCCCACTTCCACAAAGCACGCCCAGCCACCTTTTTCCACAGCGCCCAATCTCCAACACCTCAAAGGGAGGAAATGGGGGTCCAACCATCAAAACAAATCCCAAATGAACATAGTCAACCACTCTTCACACAATCTCATTACCCATGAAACACAGATTTTATCCAAAGGCCCTAGTTTCTGTCCAAAGAAAAACATCAATACAGTATATTTGATCTAGTGAAGGATTTGCAACTGTTTGCTAGAAAATTAATCCTAAAGCGTATGTAAATCAAAGAGAAACCAAACTCAATACAACAATTTAAAGAAAAAGAAAATAAAGCCATTGATTACCTAATATCCCTACTTGAGGAAAACGAAACCTCAGATCTGATCGATTATACAAAAATGTGATATAAGTGAAATCAATAAAACTTCACCCTCAATTCCCTGCCTTAAAAATAAATCTGACATCTTCCCTCCTCTATGCTCCAACCCCAATGTAGCTGCGTTCCTCAAACTAGTTACCAGAGACATAAAAAAACTCCTCATACCTAACATAAAAGCAGACAACTTAACTAAAAATGAGAGAAAAGCACTACAAAACCTGGCCAATAACCACTCTTTCACAATAAATCCATCTGATAAAGGGGGTAATGTCCTCCTAGACAATAGTCAATATGTATCTATGTGCCAAAAAATTCTAGATCATGCCAATTGGTACCGTCCCATAACCTCACCAAATATTGAAACATTCAACAGACAATGTTACGATTTGGTTGACTCAGCCTTCAGTGATGGTCACATCATGAAACAAACTTGGGATTTTGTGCGTACCAAATTCCCTAGAATTCCAACCTTTTACTCCTTACCCAAGATTCATAAAAATGCTTGAGAGCCACCTGGAAGACCCATCATTTCAGGCAATGGGGCTTTAACTGAAAATCTGAGTCAACTAATAGACCAACATCTCAGACCATGCATGGAAGACCTTCCATCATATATCAAAGACACAATATGTTTTCTACAAATAATTGACAAAATTCAACTATCATCACAGGCACTTTTAGTAACGATAGATGTAGAAGCCCTGTAGAGCAGTATATCACATTCTTTGGGTGTGGCTGCTGTCAGACATGTACTCGCAAATAGGCAACACAAAGACTGGCCTTTCAATGAATTCATCCTACAAGCACTAGAATTTGTGCTTGAACATAATGTTTTTCTTTCAATGGATCCCACTACCTCCAGGTGCAGGGGGTTGCGATTGGGACATGCTGTGCCCCATTGTATGCCAACCTGTACCTGGGGGAGTGGGAAAAAATGGTGCTTGGTGATGAGCAGCTATCAATGTACACGGACTACATCACCACGTTCTGGTACATTGATGACCTGTTCATCATATGGGAGGGTCCATCAGACCTACTGTCCATTTTTTTGGAAAGCATCAACAAAATGATTTCAATTTAACCTTTACCATGTAATTTGACCAGATGGAGGTTAACTTTCTTGATGCCACTGTAAAATGTGTTGTCGTGTTGTCTATGCCGCAAACCTACGGCTGGAAACACGATCTTGCATGCCTCCAGTTTACTTCCTAAACCCCTTCTGAGGTCCATACCTTTCAGCCAGTTGCTCTGATGAGACATCCTTCCAACAAGAAGCCCTTAAACTTAGAGATTGGCTAATGCAACGGGGCTAATCCTAGACATGTCTAAAAAAAGCAGCCAACAAAAGTCGAAATTAACTTTTATACAATAGCAATAAAAAACAGTCTGGAAAGAACGACAACACATGTAGAATCATTACCAAATTCTCGAATCAACACCTACAAATTAGAAATCTTAAACAAAAATACTGGCACAATGTCAGGAAAGGACCGATCTTTGCCTTTCCGCGGTGGTGGGCGCGCCTGTGCGCGTTCGCACGTGCGCGCGCACGCGCCGGAAACGGCGCCTGGCGGCTCTATTTCAGTCAGCAGAGCCCTGCAGCTGGTGTTGTCCGCTCTACAACGTTCCCTGAACCTGTGAAACCCCCGGTGACTACTTTCGTGTGATTTCCTGTTCCTGTGACCCCGGCTTGTTCCCTTGGACCTGTTGATATCTGCCCGCACCTGACTCCGGCTTGTTTACGACCATCCGCTTGCCTGCTCCCACTGTACTTCTGTTGCCAGCACGTTGCCGACCCTGCCTGTACCCGACCATCCGTTTGCCTGATCCCGTTGTACCGCACCGCCTGCCAGTTGCCAACCCGGACTGAACCACTACTCTCCTGTCTTGCACGAGCTTCCTGGGACTTCTTCCAACCACCTGAAGTTTGTCCAGCCCTCGTGCCCCCCTGTGCTCCAGAGCTCCCTGTCCACACTACCAGGGGTTCTCGAACCAGGGCCGCAAGAGAG
>BLSH010318249.1:5138-39581 GCA_018402905.1 Glandirana rugosa | reverse complement strand
TTTTGTTCATATGCTTACCGACACACTCAGGCCAGATTTACAAATAAGACGTGTTCCATGTCTGTTCAGAACACCCTAGGTACGGACCAAGTAAAATTGGTGAAGGAATGACCCGTGAATTTGGGGGGAGGACGTGTCTGGTTAAAAGTCCAAAGTCGCGACAACGTAAAACTTACTGTTAACGCGCCAGCACGCTGCAACATGGGTTTATTTTAACTACAGGAAAAAAAGGGTGTTTATCTCGAAAGAAAACCACCATAAACTAGTGGAGACGCCAAAAATAAAAAACGTTACCAAAAATATGTAGAAGAATATAAATCGGCCAAAACCGATGAATAATTGTTTGTTTTATTTTTTATTTTTGGATATTTATTAGAGCAAAAAGTAAAAAATATTGTTATTTTTTCAAAATCGTTGCTCTTTGTTTGTTTATGGCGCAAAAAATAAAAACCGCAGAGGTGATCAAATACCACCAAAAGAAAGCTCTATTTGTGGGAAAAAAAGGACATCAATTTTATTTGGGTACAACGTCGCACGACCGCGCAATTGTCATTCAAAATGCAACAGCGCTGAAACCTGAAAATTGGTCTGTGCAGGAGGGGGGTTTAAGTGCCCAGTAAGGAAGTGGTTAAAATGAACCAGGCATGGATCCCACAAGACTTGTCTGTACCTTGTGCAGAATAAACATTTAGACCGGACTCACACAGCCATTCGTATACTTGTTTTTTTTGAATAGGCCTCAATATTTTGGGGGCTACCCCAATTATAAAAAAAAAAAAAAAAAATACAGTGTTGGCTACCTCCTCCTCGACCACCGCCACTTCCACCTACACTGCCATGGTCACGGCCTAGTCAACCTCTAGGCTCCTACTCCACATCCACCCCCCCTTCCCATTTTTTTTATTTGATTTTAATTTATTTTCCCTATCCCCATTTTTTTGTAGGGCACTTGCCCTACTCTTACCCCCATTTTACTTCCTTTTGCAGCCCTCTAGCACTTGCCAGGACTTTGTTACAGCCATTTTTGTGTCTAAAAGTTCTGGTCCCCATTGACTTCAATGGGGTTCGGGGTCCGGGATAACGTTTGGGCAATGTTCGGTGCCGAACCCGGACTTTTTTCCAAAGTTCGTTCGGATCCTCCGAACCCGAACGTCCAGGTGTTCGCTCAACTCTAGTAATAACATCATAGGCTCACATACACTTGCTGTTCATTTGACTTAGGGTCTGCTTTTTGGTTTTTGATGTAACTGCTCTTATATTTACCTCCAGGAGTCTTGTGTGTGCGGTTATGATGCGGTACCATGTTGTTTTTTTGTTTTTTTTATTTCATTTCATTTTTATTTTTACATATATTTTTTTCATTATGATTGTTTGTTTTGGTTCATTTTCTCTGGTTTTCTTACTTTCCTCCTTTATGCACTTAACTTCATATTCACTCTCCTTCTCCCTTTCATCCCTATTTCCTCTCTTTGGTCTGCCTCTTTGTCCTGGTTGGGGCCACTCGAGCGGTACCCGGCACACGTAGGCAGTCCGTATCTCCACTATCCAGGTGGAGAGTGAGGTGGGCTTCACTTTACAGATTTTGAGTTATTTGGCCCAAGGTGTCATGACCGATGGTTTTCTGTCTCCCCTGGGGTGTTGCTAGGCAACATCCCTCTGCACTAACGTGTGTCGGTGGGCGGAGGACGCGTGAAGCCACCCCGAATCCCCTGCCCCCCAGGGCGGGGGCGGGGCTGCGTGCCCTCTGCTCAGGGGAGCCCATCCCACTAATGTCGACTTGGCGCAATCATTGCTCCAATAAAGAGGCACCTGTGGGGATTCTCCTTATTCACCCAGATGTGGGAGATGATTTACAATCACCTTCCTCATATATACCAGCGTTCGTTCCCCAGCCATTCGACACTCCCAGTGGCTGCACAGGACGCTTGCCTGGCTGCTAGATTCAAGTAAGTTTACACATGCTGCTCACAGCATATATAGTCTCTAGCCTCTGTAAAAACTATTCTGAAGTTTTGCTCTTCATACTAAGCCTTTGACTTGCAAAGTAAGCGACGTCTCTGCTTTATGGACATGATAATGTGACATTTATTGTTTGGCAAACCATTCTGACACACATACTTTTTAATTTTTTTCTTACTGTTTCTGTGCTGTCATAGAGTCTGACTTGTCCATGTTTATGAGGCTTATATGAACATTCCCTTTGCAGACCAGGAGAGAAATTATTACATATAAAGGCGAAGGCACCAATTGGCATGCCAAGACTTTATTGTTTCCCTATTCATTTACTAAACTATGGTAATTTTATACTCTGTGGGGGATCCCTAATGTATGCTCTTTCTTTGACACCAGGGACTCTCGGTATTTGCTTGGAGACACCCACCTGGACCCTGCTCTCTGCCTTGTTTATTCTTTACCACTTATACTATAACTGACCCATTGGCAGCGCATGATTTTGCCTGCACCCAGGAGACATCTGTGTGCGTATTTTGCCATCCCTGCCCACCTAGTTGGGCTATGTGATATACAGTATCTCACAAAACTGAGTACACCGCTCACATTTTTGTAAATATTTTATATCTTTTCATGTGACAACACTGAAAAAATTACACTTTGCTACAATGTAAAGTAGTGAGTGTACAGCCTGTATAACAGTGTAAATTTGCTGTTCCCTCAAAATAACTCAACACACAGCCATTAATGTCTAAACCGCTGGCAACAAAAGTGAGTACACCCCTAAGTGAAAATGTCCAGATTGGGCCCAAAGTGTCAATAGTTTGTGTGTGGCCAGCATTATTTTCCAGCACTGTCTTAACCCTCTTCGGCATGGAGTTCACCAGAGCTTCACAGGTTGCCACTGGAGTCCTCTTCCACTCCTCCATGATGACATCACGGAGCTGGAGGATTTTAGAGACCTTGCACTCCTCCACCTTCCATTTGAGGATGCCCCACATATGCTCAATAGGGTTTAGGTCTGGAAACATGCTTGGCCAGTCCATTACCTTTACCCTCAGCTTCTTTATCAAGGCAGTGGTTGTCTCCACACTTTTGGTCTCCGTGATTGTACTCTTCGCTGGTTCTCCTACTTATCCAACCGCACCTTTAGTGTTACTTCCAATTCAACTTCCTCCTCTCCTCTTCCTTTCTCTGTTGGGGTCCCCCAAGGTTCTGTCCTTGGACCTCTCCTATTCTCAATCTACACCGCCTCCCTGTGTAATTTGATAGCCTCCCATGGCTTCCAATACCACCTCTATGCTGACGACAGCCAAATCTATTTCTCTACCCCTCCGATTACTCGTGCCGTCTCCTAACATATCACTAATTTACTAACAGATATATCAGCCTGGATGTCACACCACTTCCTCAAACCCAATCTATCCAAAACCAAACTTATAATTGTTCCTCCCCCATATGCCCCTTCCCCTGATCTCTTTGTAAAAATGTATGGCACAACTATAAACCCATCCCCGCATGCCAAGGTCCTAGGTGTATTTCTGAACTCTGAACTCTCCTTTAAGCCCCACATCCAATCACTGTCCAAATCTTGCCGCCTCAACCTCCGCAACATCTCCAAAATACGCCCCTTTCTAACCAACCTCACAACAAAGCTCTTAATCCACTCCCTGGTCATCTCTCGTCTCGACTACTGCAACTCCCTTCTCATTAGCTTACCTCTACATAGGCTATCCCCCAATGCATCATGAATACTGCTGCCAGACTTATCCACCTTACCAATCGCTCTGTGTCTGCTATTCCTCTCTGTCAATCCCTCCACTGGCTTCCACTCACCCAACAAATTACATTCAAAATACTAACAACTACTTACAAAGCCATCCACAACTCAGCCCCCAGTTACATCACTAACCTAATCTCTAAATACCAACCTATTCGTTCTCTTCTTTCTTCTCAAGATCTCCTGCTCTCTAGCTCCCTCATCACCTCCTCCCATGCTCGCCTCCAGGACTTTTCCAGAGCCTCACCAATCCTATGGAACGCCTTACCGCAAACAGTCTGATTATCTTCTACTCTATTAGCTTTTAGATGATCCCTGAAAACCCTTATCTTCAGAGAAGCCTATCCTTCCCACACATAACAAGTGTATTCTCATTTTCTCCATCAGCTCATCCCCCACAGTTATTACCTTTTGTCCCTCTTGACTCTCCCGTCTAGATTGTAAGCTCTAATGAGCAGGGTCCTCTGGTTCCTCCTGTATTGATTTGTATTGTAATTGTACTGTCTGCCCCCATGTTGTAAAGCGCTGCGCAAACTGTTGGCGCTATATAAATCCTATATAATAATAGTAATTATCATGTTGGAATACTGCACTACTACCCAAACTCTGAAGAGAGGGGATTGTGCTCTGTTTCAGTATGTCACAGTACATGTTGGCATTCATGGTTCCCTCAATGAACTGTAGCTCCCCAGTGTCGGCAGCAGTCATGCAGCCCCAGACTATGGCACTCCCACCACTATGCTTGACTGTAGGCAAGACACACTTGTCTTTGTACTCCTCACCTGGTTGCCGCCACACACGCTTGACACCATCTGAACCAAATAAGTTTGGTAAGCTGGGTGATGGGGGAGATAATGCCTGAGAAGTTCCAGATGAACTTGTGGTAGAAGTTGGAGAATCCAATGAACCGTTGGACCCCCTTCTTATCAGTAGGTGCAGGCCAAGACAGAATTGCTGAAACTTTTTGTGGGTCCATCTCAATCCCACTCGGGGAAATGATCAGTCCCAGGAATTGGATGCTCTGGCACTCAAACTCACACTTTTCTGGTTTGGCATAGAGCTTATGCTGGCGGAGGCGGCAGAGAACATCCTTGACATACTTCTGATGGATCTCAAGTGATGGTGAAAAGATGAGGATGTCATCCAGATAAGCAGTCATGAAGACATCAAGGAAGTCCCTAAGGATGTCGTTGATGAAGAACTGGAAGGTGGCCGGAGCATTGCACAACCCGAACGGCATAACTAGATATTCATAATGGCCAAACCGGGTGCGGAACGCTGTCTTCCATTCATCCCCTTTCCGTATGCGGATCAGGTTATAAGCTCCTCTTAGATCCAGTTTTGTGAAGATGGTAGCGGAACGCAGTCTCTGGAACAGTTCTGGCACCAAGGGAAGGGGATAACGGTTCTTCACCGTAATCTTGTTCAGGTCCCGGTAATCAATACAGGGTCGGAGTGAGCGATCCTTCTCCACGAAGCAGATCCCTGCACTGGCTGGGGACATGGAAGGGCAGATGAACCCTTTCTGCAAGTTTTCGTCAAGGTACTCTTTTAGAGCCCTCTAATACCTTTTTGGATAACGGGAAGATCCATCCAAAAGGAATTTTTGCTCCAGGAAGGAGCTCAATCGGACAGTCATAGGAGTGATGTGGAGGGAGTGTGTCTGCCCCTTGCTTACTAAACACGTCTAGTATTCGTGATAAGCTTTGGGCACCTTCTGACAGGGCCTCTGGTCAGAATCCAAACATATTAGAGTTGGGGAAGGCAGAACAGGTGTAGGGAGGTGGTGTATCTGGCAGTAAGCGGACTGGAACTGGAGTAGTCTGGAAGTCCAGTTGATCCGGGGGTCATGGGCTTGGAGCCAGGGCAGGCCTAAGATGACCGGGAACAGTGGCGAGGCAATTGCGTCTAGCCGGAGGAACTCGCTGTGGTCAGAGAGGGTGGTGGCCAGCAGAGGAGGCTTCTCCTGGCTCACCAGTCCAGATTTGACACGGGACCCATCGGCCAGGAACACCAAAAGTCTCTGTTTCTTGGTTTGGAGGGGGATTCCGTGTTTGGCTGCAAAGTCCAGGTCAATGAAGCAGCTACACGCCCCTGCGTCCACAATGGCCGTGGCAGAGACAGCTTTTCCAGGTAGTTGGAAGGAGATAGGAAGAGCTAGGTGGGCCGGTCAGTGGTGCCTGCTCCATTGAGGAGCCTAAGAGTCCCTTTCTTTGTTTAGCTGGGCACCCATTTACATAATGGTCGGCCTCCCCACAGTAGAGGCAAAGGTTGGCTTGGAGCCGGCGGGAACGTTCTTCTATGGAAAGCCACAAAGCGGACCGGGACTGTACTGGCTTCTCCTGCCGGCGTTCCCGCAGGCAGCGGCCATTCTGGATACATAGGTAAGGTCTTCCAAAGCACTCAGAGCCCCCACCCGGGCTAGTTCGTCCTTAAGACCTTCCGACAGTCCTAGATGAAACTGATACCGTAGGGCGGCATTGTTCCAGCTAGTATCCGCACTCCAGTGACTAAAGTCTGTGACATAATCCTCAATGGCTCTGCCGCCCTGCCGGAGTGCATGGAGAGCAGATTCAGCTGTAGCAGAGCGTTGGGGGTCATCATAGAGCTGGGACATCGCCTGGAAGAATGAGGACAGCAGGGCATCTCTGAGTTCCAACAGGTGATGAGCCCAGGCCTGGGGCTGGTCCTGTAACAGGGATATGACAAACCCCACCTTGGTAGCTTCTAACCTGAAAGTCTGTGGTTGGAGTGCAAAATAGAGCTGGCATGCATTGTAGAAGGCTCTGTACTGGATCAGGTCTCCGGAAAACCTCTCGGGGGTTGGCACCCGGGGTTCAGGAGCAGGTAAGATGATGGCAGGATCCAAACTCGCTGTAGGTGCGGAAGTGAAGGCCAGGACTTGCTCCTCGAGAAGGGCATGTTTCCCTTGTAGGGACCCGATGGCTTGTGTGAAATCCGCGAGGCATTGGCTGACCTCTTGTAGGACAGAGGCCCCCCTTGCAGGCTCAGTCATGGCTGTCTAATACTGTTACTTATCAGGTAGGGAGCCTGATGGCAGGGGATGGCCCTGATGGGAGGGGAGTGAGACAGTGGCCACAAGAGCACGGTGAGGTATGAGTGCCTGTGGTAGTCCAATGGTGTCCACCAGCAGGAGGTCAGCAGGGTCGCTGGAGATGGAGATGACCTGCGGGGTATAAGGTGCAGTCAGATGGAAGCTACCCAGTTGAGCTGGAGAGGCTTGCGGAGCTGGAAGCTACTGAGGTCTGGATGGCGGCAGGCACAGGAGCGGAGTCAGGTGAAGCAAGTTCGACAATGGGCTGGCAGCGAGCTACAGAGGAGCAGACAGAAGAGTGGTTGAAACAAGCTGGGATCAGGTGCGGGCGGATAGCAGGAGAGTCGTGGACAACCGGGGTCGGTAAACGGGTTCAGAGCAGGATATCAGGTCGCAGATTAACACGGGTAACACTGTAGATCAGACAGCACCCGTCTGGTGCATCAGCAGGGTTTAAATGGTTTGTTTGGTGCCGGGATTCGCGCAGGTGCGCACATGCGCCGTTGACCACCAGCAAGCAAGGAGATTCCACTGACAGGTCCTTCCTGAGAAGAGCTGCGCAGGGGGGCTTCCTGACACCTGGGCATGGTTCCCGTCTTGGACAGGGTGGGGAATCGAGCTGATGAAGCGATTGAATAATTTCTCGTCCATTGTGCATGAGATGTTCAATGAAACCGTTGAAGCAGTAAGGGAAATTACCCAGGAACAGAGACAGATAAAGACCCTTGACTTGATGGAAAAGATGGCACTTGATTATCTTTTAGCATCCGAAGGGGGTTTCTGTGAATTCATAGGGGAGGACTGTTGTACCTGGATTGCAGATACCAGTGACAAGGTCCAGGCCCATATGGATAAGGTTACTTCACTTCAGGGCAGAGCCAGAGCTATAGGTAGTGAGGGTTGGAACCCTTTCAAAGCTCTGGGTAGTTTTGGGAACTTTTTGTTTTCCATCGGATCATGGCTAAAGGAAATAGGAGTATATATTCTTATGCTGTTTTTATTTCTATTCCTTCTATACACTGTGGTGAAGTTCTCCTGTTGTCTGATCGACCAAGTCACCCAAGCCCGGGCAGATGACCACATCCTTATCGCGGAGCCAAGGCTACCTGAAACTCGACCCATGTATCAGATGCCAAGGAACCCAACCCAACCAACAACTCATCATCTCCTACCGTCCCTCTAAAGGTCATCCCCCGCACAATGGAAGTCTACAAGTCAACACGCTATCAGAATTTGTTTTTGGAATTTGTTTTGAGTTTTTACATTCGCTTTTGGAAAATTGCTGTTAAGTTTTTGTGTTTTTTGGGGGGCGTGGCTTGGCGAGCGAGGAAGACGGACGCATGTAAGGGAGGCACCGTCTGGATGAAACAAAATCCAGAGGCATCTTCACGACAGCAGCCTTGCTCTGAGGTAAAAACATTCCCATCCCCTCACCAAGACCCTAAGCTACTGGAGGATACAAATTTGGGGCAAAAAAAACAATCTTTTCTAGAAGCGGACTAGGCCGCATTTCAAGCCCGACGGCACTCCCGCATAAGCGGCGCCTGCTCCCAAAGACTGAAATAGGCACACTCCGCCACCAGGGCCCCAGCGCAACACCCTATACCCTCAAGCCATCCCCTAAAAAGGAGAAGTAGCCCTTTCTCCAGAAATTAGGGGGGACACCGCCCGATGACAGCCTAAACCCCACGTTCCGTCACTCCACATCCGCCCAAGAGCCTCACCTTGGCCGACACCGCCTACCACCGCTCACCAAAGATGGGGAAATCAGACTCTGCACGCTCCAGATCACCCAGGGCGCCTGACACGCAACTGAGTGCAAATGTTCCAGCAATGTTCCGCTCTGATCGGTTAGCGCTGGAGCGAACACTGGTCTGGATCCTTGAGGTGCAATGCGCGTTCCACGGCATAGGTAAATAACCGTCCACCGGGAGGGTCCCTGTATTATGTGCAGATTAATCAGCTTGGCAGGAATGCGCATATGGTGTGGAATCAGTATCGCCTTTTATGTAAGGAGTATGGTTTGTAAGCTTTCTGTCAGGTTTGTTCCACATGACAGAAACCCGCAGCTATATTCCTTTGTGCATAATTTAACCTTTAATGGAACAGTAGTGTAATCACTATTAAATATGGTCCAAAGAATCATATTTTAATAGGATTCGCGCTAATGGTAATGGGCGGCAAAAGCATGCACGTGAATTAGAGAAACAGCGTCCATGAGTTAACACAGAAGCCAGGCCCACACCACAGTATTATAGTGCCAACAGCACCCCCAGCAGCCCCTCCACAACAGGCCATTTGTATGAAAGATCTCAGGGGAATAGCAGCTGATATCAAATCTACACTATATGCAGCCATAGTTGACCTGAGGTTTGATATGCAAGCCATAGCAAACCGCATGGAGGACATAGAAGACTCTGTGGACAGACATGAGACGACCATTACGGCTCACAGTCGCACACTGTCAGCACAAACACTACATCTGAGAGACATGCACAGAAGCATTGAGGACCTGAAGAACAGATGCCGTAGGCACAATATCAGAATCAGAGGGCTACCATAAACGATTGATAGTGATCAGATCACACAAGCAGCATCCTCCATCTTTAATGACTTGCTGGGCAGACCCCCAGAAACAGCCGTTGAGTTCGAACGTATCCACCGAGCCCTGCGTCCCAGGGGGAGGGAAACCGACCCCCCCAGAGACATAATTGGGTGCCTGGTTGACTTCCGTTTAAAAGAAGATATAATGAGACAAGCAAGACTCTGAGGCTGCATTATACACCAAGGCAACGAAATAAAACTATTTCAAGACCTCTCCCCCATAACTTTAACTAAACACAGAGCACTAAGACCCCTACTGGACATCCTCAGGGATCAAAATCTCCCTTACAGGTGGAAGTTTCCCTTTTGCTTACAAGCAGGCACAGGAGCCAGAATAGCTTCCCCCAGACACCCAGAAGACACCCCTGAGTTTTGCGACACGCTGGGGATACCACGTGTGGCCATTGAAAATTGGTTGCTGGATCACATCCACCCCCCACTGCACCAGGAAGAACCAATGGAGACAAACAGGAGAGACTCATCACCCACACACGGAAGATGCAGACGCATCTCCAATCCCTCTCCTCCTCCATCACACAGACGCCCACCCAGAGATGGTAACATCCCGGCCTCACCGGCACATAGGAGACCTAGACGAGATTAATATTTCCCCTCACTCTTAAACCGGAACCCATGAATCAATGAAGCTTGCTGGCCCTACAACCAACCACAGGTCATCTCTCTACATCCTTCGACCCCACCCTACATCTCCAAGGGAGCCGCAAACTCCGCTTATTCACCTATTCTTCCCCTCTCGAGAGACTCATCGCTCCTGCCTTTCTTTCAAACTCCACCAACACAAGACACTTCCCTCCCTGAACATGCCTTTACCTTCTGCTCCCCCCTATTTGTTTCTTATAATTTCAGACTCAATTCCCAAGAAGGAAAACTACAGATACCATCTGGGAGCCATGTAGCTTATCCCCTCCTTCACAGCCGAAAGTCCTACGGTGAGACCAGCAAGCTCTTCCCCCCCCCCCCCCGTGAAGAAACAACAGACTAACAACCCACGCTGTTCAATGGTAAGATCAAACTACACTACTACTTCACCCACACTTCAAACATACCCGATTGCAGGGGCCATGATCACCAATAACAACAGCAGTGGTCATCTGGGACCTCACCCACCAGGGCAGACACTACTTCGTAAAGCTGTGGGGATAAGGACTCTGTGCAAATCTTGTACACTATACTACAGACTACCTACTCCACAGGTAACGATGCTCCTACGAGTCTCTACCCAGCAGACATATACTCCCACCAGTTCCCCATGTTTTTGTACAGTCTAGTCCTCTCTGAACTTTTGCCCTGTGCTCCCCCTCCCGTTACCTTGCTCTTCTGGGAACGTATATATGAAACCGACACCAGGAATGTTCAATGAACCCCCCCCCCCATACCTATCCCAATACGCTACCCCTTAACTTCAACCCAGCTAATGAAAGAAGACACAGACTATGTTGTACTATTCTTGGTGGGGTCAGAGGGAACATTATATGTCTACTACACCACAGTTCACCCCCTGACCTGGGCGACAATGTTTGTTACTCATATTCTAAGCCCGGATTGGAGACTTGCTCCCTGGAGCGGCGGGGGGGGGTGGGGACGCGGCTTCCCCATCCCCCCCCACACCCTCACATTTACGGTATGCACCTGTTGATACCTGTTGATGTCTATATTCCTTCATATTTTGGTCTTCATTGCCTGTTATTGCACGTGTTCATTGTTCTATTCATTGTTTTACTGTAACAAGTTAGAGGGGCCTCACCTCCTCCACTGGAAACTTAGCCTCACGATGGGAGAAGAACTCGTCCACACAAAATTGAAGACTCCCTTTCCTCTGATTGGCTATCATAATCACCCCACCACCTCCCATGAGGATCCCCAGTGGAGAAGGTCAGTTACCCCATTATGTTTCCTTGGTTCTTGTTTACCTCCCTTATGCCCGGTTGGCCGACACTCGGGCCCCCCACCACAATACCGCCCTTTACACTGGCCCGCCAATACAGCTACACCCCAGATTCCAACCACAAGCTATCAGTGGACAACCGACAATTACAGACCAGTGAATTCCCTTGGGCCCAAATGTGAGCACCAGCCACAAATCCAGCACACCTTAGGCTCTCTACAAATCCTTTTATCCCCCTACAAACGTTTTGCCCACACCTACACACACAACGACACCTCAGACCCGATCCAAGTAATACAATACCCTGCAAACTAACCCACCCCGCTTGTGCGCCTCGAAGATCCCGCTTTATAAGTACGTATCTATAGCCATTTCCCCTGCAGGCCTCCGCATTACACCCACATCCCCTTCAACCTTGCCACCCACACCAACCCACACTATCAATAGTGCCCATCGGGCTAATAGCCCCCACACATCTCAACCCATCCATCACCCCACCACGGCCATGCACCTATTTTTTCTTTTTAACGCCTTCATTAGGGCGGATGGAGAAGTGACGGTCCTCCTCAGACTTACCCTCTACTCTCCTCTCAATTCATACATCAGCATCCTTATTGCCTTCGGAACCGACCCTTCCACGACCCCACAACAGTGCAATTCACGGAACTGCGCTGACCTCTAGGCGACACCTGTACATATGGTGAACTAGCCGGACTAGCTTCACCATCGCCTTGTAATCACCCTTATCCCCATTATCTCCAGTTGAGGCTCAAAACAGATTAAGCAACGCAAGCACACACCCCTACCCGCCCTCCTGACCTATCTAAACACCCAACCTACAGCCTGAAGAGATACTCTTCACCTCTCGCACAACTTCGCAAAATGCCAAACATGCAACGCCCCAACACCCATCCCCCTAAGTCTACTCTGAAAATTCTCTCCCTAAATGTTAAAGGCCTTAATACACCCGAGAAGAGATCCCAACTCCTGTTATAACTGAAAAAAGCCAGGGCAGACGTGGCTCTCCTACAAGAAACACACTTTAAGACAAACCATATACCAAAATTGCCGAACAGAGATTACCCCACATTCTTTCATGCCTCTAACCCCATTGCCAAAACCAAAGGGGCCTCTATTCTCATAGCAAAGTATCTCCCACTCGAAATCTCAGACACTCTTCTAGACGTTAATGGTCGTTCCTGCTTCATCAAGGGCAGACTATGGAATAGACCCATAACTATAGCCAACATTTACAGTCCCAACACCGCCCAAACTAGCTTCTTCAATAACATAGCTCTTCAGCTCTCCTCCTTTCAGTCAGGCATTCTCCTACTGGGAGGAGATTTCAATGTCACCCTAAACCCCCTAGAGGACACCTCCTCGGGCACCTCCTCACTCACTTATAAAG
Source organism: Glandirana rugosa (assembly GCA_018402905.1). Classification (NCBI taxonomy): domain Eukaryota; kingdom Metazoa; phylum Chordata; class Amphibia; order Anura; family Ranidae; genus Glandirana; species Glandirana rugosa. Next base: position 26,878 of record BLSH010318249.1, on the reverse strand, counting down.
CTCTCAAATGCATTAAAACACAATTAAACATGCTCTCCCTTCATGACACCTGGAGAACCCTCCACCCACGCACAAGAGACTACACCTATTACTTCGCCCCGCACGACAGATACTCCAGACTTGACTACATACTCATATCGCAGAATGACCTCCCTCTTCTCACTAAAGCTCACATCGAACCACAATTTCTCTCAGACCATAACCCAGTCACGATAATCCTATCCTTCCCTGAACAGACCAAGTCCCAATACATCTGGAGACTGGACCCTTCCCTATTGACAGACCAAGCCACCTTATCGGACATCACAGAGCATCTCCAGCACTTCTTCCACACCAACGACACCCCCGACGTGTCCCGCGTGTCCCAATGGGAGGCTCATAAATGTGTTGTCAGGGGCCTATTTATCCAAAAAGCAACCGCAAAGCGAAAACTTCAAAGAAAGAAAACAGAGGAAATTCTCACCCGGATAAAGGCCCTTGAGAACACACATAAATCCTCGCTAGCTAAACAGACCTTAGAAAGGCTTGAAGAGGCAAGAGGGGAATTACGAGGCTTAATGCGTAAACATATACGAAGACGCTACACTCTCTCCCACAAACTTTTTTATGAACATGGGAACAAGAGTGGCAAACTCCTTGCCCGTGCATTACAAGCCAAAAAAGCCTCTACTTCAATAAGAGCCATCCGAGATACCCAGAACAACTTACTGTCCAATAACGCAGGCATAGCGAAATAGTTTGCATCGTACTATGCAAACCTCTACAACCTCCCCCAAGCTCCCAAGCCAAACGACAATCCCAAGTCCAGAAGTGAGATAATTCAGGAATTCCTATCGAAACATGGTCCATCACCCATCTCTCCAGAGCAAAAGAAAGAGCTAGATAACCCCATCACGAGAACCAAACTCCTCCTTGCCCTAAAGCAAATGAAACAGGGCAAGAGTCCAGGCCCTGATGGACTCTGCTTATCATACTACAAGACGTTCCAAGACACCCTAACAGCCCCTTTCCTTAAAACCTTCAACCACCTAGCTACCCCAAACATCTCCCCTCAAAACTTATTAAATGCTCATATTTGCCTGATTCCCAAGCCCGGAAAAGATGTAGAGAGACCAGCTAGTTATAGACCTATATCTTTGTTAAACACAGACATAAAGATATATGCCAAAATACTCTCGAATCGCCTCCTTCCAAACCTCAACACCACTATAGCCAAGGACCAAGTAAGGTTTATCCCTGGATGAGAAGCCAGGGACAATACCCTAAAGGCAATCAATTTACACCACTGGCTCTCAAAATCCAAGACTCCGGGATTCTTTCTCTCCCTAGACGCTGAAAAGGCGTTCGACAGGGTGGCCTGGGATTACCTCAACATGGTTCTTGATAAACTGGGCTTGGGAGAAAGACTGATTAATAGTATAATGTCGCTCTACTCTAATCCCAAGGCCCAAGTTCGCGCCAATGGCACCCTGTTGGACGCCTTTCCCATTTTTAAGGGCACGCGTCAGGGCTGCCCCCTCTCTCCCCTACTCTTCATCCTCACCCTAGAGCCCTTTTTAAACATGATTAGAGCCAACACAAGTATCCACGGAATCATCACCCAAGGAAAACAATACAAAACAGCTGCATACGCAGACGATATCCTCTTATTTCTTTCCCAACCCATCATTTCTATACCCAACCTCCTTTCGGACCTTGATCTCTACCATTATATTTCACACTTCAAAATCAATTACGCTAAAATCCAAGCATTAAACATATCCCTCCCTGACAATCTATTAGCTCAATGCAAACGATCTTTCGCTTTCAAATGGAATTCAGAAGCTATCACCTACCTAGGCATCCAAATCCCAAAGCATCTCTCTAATCTCTATAACATTAACTTTCCTCCAGCAATCAAAGCCATCGCCACTGACTTGAAACGTTGGGACAAAGCCAACTTCTCTTGGTTTGGTAGGGCAGCTATCATTAAAATGAACATACTACCCCGTCTCTTATATCTTCTACAGACAATTCCCATCTTCTTACCCAAATCATTTTTTGACACAGTCAAAAAAGTGTTCAGAAATTTTATCTGGAACCACAAAACCCCAAGAATAAGCTTTTCACAACTATCCAAAACCAAAACTAAAGGGGGTATCGGCCTCCCCGACATACAAATATATTATCTGGCATGCCATCTGCAGAGAATACTCAACTGGCATCTACACCACCAAACCAAAGATTGGATAACACTAGAACACTCCTTCTCCCAGACCCCAACCTCTCAAACCCCATGGCTAAAGAAAAACCATCGACCATCTGAACTTATTTCCCACCCCACAATAGGCCCTACGATCCTTGCTTTTGACACAGCGAATTTGAAGTACAAAATTTCAGCCAACCCGGGCCCTCTGACCCCGCTCCTCCAAAACCCAATTTTCCCCCCAGGCCAGTCATCTCATCCATTATCAAAATATCAACCTCCAATGGCCCTACGCTTACACCACCTCATGGAAAACGGGGTTCTACGGGACCGTACCCACATCAACGCACTCCTGGAGACCAAACATCTAGACCCCTACAGCTACATACAAATTCAACATTTTATTTCCAGCCTAAAACCTCACAACAACCTAACAAAGGACCCAACTACTTTTGACTCATTATGCATGGATGGGAAACCGCTAAGACATGTCATCTCCCTGTTACACAACATGCTCTGGGAATCTACCCCGCCTAACTCCGGCGGAGCGCAGGATGCCTGGGCACGCTCCCTCCAAATCAACCTCTCTGAAGAGGACTGGTCTACCATATTTCACCATACCCATAAGGGATCCCTGAATGTCTCCATTCAGGAAAACAATTTCAAACTAGCCTGGTGCTGGTATCGGACTCCCACAACGATACACAAATACAACAAACACGTCCCAGACACGTGCTGGCGATGCTCTCAAACCCAGGGCTCCCTTCTTCATATATGGTGGGAATACTCCTTCATTCAATCCTTTTGGAATCAAGTCCACAATTTGGTCTACTCTATGACCACATACCTCTTAAACTACACACCTGGACAGTACCTCCTACACCATCAAGAGGACGCGGACCCCTCTTACCACAAATCTCTAGCGATGGCCATGATCAACACCGCCAAACTTTGCATACCCAGACTTTGGGGCACCACCAAAACCCCCTCCCTGGCAGACCGGTTCAAACAAATTGACAAAATAGCAGAAATGGAGGAGCTTATCGCCCGAAATACCCCAAAATTGTACACAAAAAGATGGGTTTGTTGGTCTCCTAGACCCAAGCGAAGACCCCCTCCCTCCTCCACATCCTCAAAATCCCCCACCAAAATACACGTTCTCCATCCGTATAGCTACACTAGTGTATTCCCTGGGATCACTCTCTCTTCCTACCCCCCTCTCTCCCTACACTTATGCTTCCACTCACCAACTCAATATTTCCATTCCACCTCCCCCCCCCCCCCTCACGCTGGACGCAACGGCCTTAGTGCTTGCTTTCATTACTTGCAAAATCCCATCCAATACCCCCATCGAGTAAGCTGCATCACTCAATTAAAACATTACAGACTTGTTTCCCTGCAATGGATAAGGTCAATGTATGTTTTTACTCTTACCTTCTGTTTTGGTATACCATTGTGACATACATTACTCTCTGTATACTTGTATCTTCCTTTAACATTCAATAAAGCTTTGTTGGAAAAAAATAAAAGTTTTTGTGTTTTTTGGACCATCGAAGACCACATGGCCAGATTGACTTTGACATCTTTTCCAACATCATGAGAATGAGATTTTTATGCATGAAGAAGACTCATTTTAATTTTAAGGAAAAAGGGAATCAGAATTTGTTGAGAGTCATGCGAGAGTATATGACAGAGGAGGGACTGTTGTGGAAATTCTAATGGGATCGATGTCGACATCTTTATTAGGATGTGTTTTCATTTAAATTGTCATTATAGCTCCCTTTGCCAGTTTGCTGGTATTCACTGTGTATAGTGAATATGGTTTTAACCACCAAAGAGGATAGACACCTAGCAGTGAAAACCTTCCATTAATTGGTAACTGCACACTACCCACCTGATCGTCCTGGCCGGCAGGCGCTCTGATCGGATAACGCAGGAGCGAACACCGGTCCGGATCCTTGAGGTGCGATGCGCGTTCCACGGCATAGGTAAATAACCGTCAACCGGGAGGGTCCCTGCATTATGTGCAGATTAATCAGCTTGGCAGGAATGTGCATATGGTATGGAATCAGTATCGCCTTTTATGTAAAGAGTATGGTTTGTAAGCTTTCTGTCAGGTTTGATCCACATGACAGAAACCCGCAGCTATATTCCTTTGTGCATAATTTAACCTTTAATGGAACAGTAGTGTAATCACTATTAAATATGGTCCAAAGAATCATATTTTAATAGGATTCGCGCTAATGGTAATGGGCGGCAAAAGCATGCACGTGAATTAGAGAAACAGCGTCCATGAGTTAACACGCTGGCCTTTAGTGCGGAATACACCATGTGTTTTATTCATTGTATAGGGTTTGGCGCGGTTTTCGGCTCTACGTGTGTAAACTGGGTTGCGCGCAGCTTCGCGCACCTTTCGACGGGAAATCATGCACGCTGCCTTCGCTCGTTCATGAACATACACGACCCTTTCTGTTGTATCTTTTGAATGTGTGTCATTGGTTGATATTTTGTGTTGAGCTTACGTCATGTGAATGCCTTGAAAGTTGATTGGCTGGTGTCGTATAGCCACCACCTCCCACTGTAAGCCCCTGTTTTGCAACTATAAAATAAAGACTGCAACTATAAAATAATAGACTGTTCTTAAAAATTAGGTACAATGGTCTGGCAATTTCTTTGCTGAGTTCTTTAATCACTTGCTGACCGCTGACCGCAGTCTGACGGCGACAGAGTGGCTTGTTATCGCAAACCGCTGCGATAACTAGTGCTGTGAGCATGCGTGTGCCACCGGAGGCGCGCTCACTGTGTCCGGGGGGGCCAGGGAGCGGGAACGGCGGACTCGATCGCCGCCGGCTACCCGCAATGGCCCCCCCGCAGTGAGAGAACGGAGGTCCGTGTAAGTAAACACGGATCTCCGTTCTCATAGAGGGGGAAGGACGGTGATCACAGGCTTCATCTATATGGAAGCCGTGATCATCCCCTTTACCCAGCCAGGGCAGCCCACACACAGTTAGAACACGCCCAGGGAACACAGTTAACCCTTAGAGCGCCCCTGCAGGTTAACCCCTTTACTGCCAATGGCATTCACACAGTAATCAATGCATTTTTATAGCACTGATCGCTCTATAAATGCCAGTGGTCCCAAAAAAGTGTCAAAATCGTCCGACATGTCCACTGCAATATCGCAGTCCCACTAAAAATCGCAGATCGCCGCCATTACTAGTAAAAAATAAAAAAAATAAAAACCCCAGAAATTAATTCTCATCGTCCGTAAACGCGGCAACTTTCGCGCAAACCAATCAATAAATTACCAAAAATATGAGGAAGAATCTAAATCAGCCAAAACCGATGGAAAAAAAAAAGTTTTTTTGTTTTTTTTTGGATTTGTATTTTAGCAAAAAGTAAGACATTTTTTTTTTTTGCAAAATTGTCGCTCTTTTTTTAGTTTATAGCGGTGATCAGAAATGACGCAGAGGGGATCAAATACCACCAAAAGAAAGCTCTATTTGTGGGAAGAAAAGGATGCAAATTTCGTTTGGGTACAACGTTGCACGACCACGCAATTGTCAAAGCGACGCAGTGCCGAATCGCAAAAAGTGCTCTGGTCCTAACGTGGGAAATCCTTCCGGGGCTGAAGTGGTTAAGGACCATCGGGTACAAGCTATCTGGTCCCGGTGACTTATTAACGTTAATTTTCTCAAGCCTATTCCTAATTTTATCCTCAGTTAGCCATGAGGGTGCTTCCTGTGACGTGTCGTGAGCACCAACGTTGTAATTTTGAATGCTTGAGCCCCCGTTTCCTTCGTGAATACTGAGGAGAAAAATAAGCTAAACACCTTTGCCATCTCTCCATCCTTTGTAGCCAGATTCCCTTCCTCATTATTTATGGGGCCAATATGATCTGACCTCCTCTCTTATTTATATATTAAAAGAATTTCTTTGGATTCTTTTTACTCTCCACTGCTATCTGGCTTTCATGTTCTATCTTAGGCACCCTGATTGCACCCTTACATTCCTTATTGCATAACTTATAAATATGGAATGCTGACCGGGACACCTCAGCCTTACATTTTTTGAAGGCCTTCTCCTTTGCTTTCATATGTGCTTTTACCTCTGCATTAAGCCACCCCGGTCTTTTATTAGCTCTTTTACATTTATTTCCCATTGGGATACACTGGCTAATACATTTGTTTAGTCTGTTCTAGAAGCACTCCCATTTTTCCTCCATGTTCATTGTTCCTAGAATTTTATCCCAGTTAACATCTTCCAGCAAGGAGCGTCGTTTATGGAAGCTGGCTCTCTTAAAATTCAGGGTCTTTGTTTCTTATGTTTCTTGTTTGTGTACTTTATACTGAAACTAATTGACCTGTGATCGCTATTACCTAGATTGCCCCTTACTTCCACATCTGTGAACAGGTCTGTGTTGTTAGTAATCAGAAGGTCTAATAATGCTTTTTTTTCTTGTTGGTGCATTTACCATCTGACCCATGAAATTGTCCTGCAAGACATTTGGGAAATGGCAAGCCTTAGCTAAGTGCGCTGTACCTTCCGCCCAGTCTATGCAGTTGTGCTCATAAGTTTACATACCCTGGTAGAATTTATGATTTCTTGGCCATTTTTCAGAGAATATGAATGATAAAACTAAAACATTTCTTTCACTCATGGTTAGTGTTTGGCTGAAGCCATTTATTATCAATCAACTGTGTTTACTCCTTTTAAATCATAATAACAACAGAAACTACCCAAATGACCCTGACCAAAAGTTTACATACCCTGGTGATTTTGGCCTGATAACATGCACACAAGTTGACACAAAGGGGTTTGAATGGCTAACCACCCTCACCTGTAATCTGTTTTCTTGTAATTAGTGTGTGTGTATAAAAGGTCAATGAGTTTCTGGACTTCTGACAGACCCTTGCATTTTTCATCCAGTGCTGCACTGACGTTTCTGGATCCTTAGTCATGGGGAAAGCAAAATTATTGTCAATGGATCTGGAGGAAAAGGTAGTTGAACTGTATAAAACATGAAAGGGATATAAAAAGATATCAAAGGAATTAAGAATGCCAATCAGCAGGGTTCAAACTCTAAGTTGAAACCAAACCATGGTCAGGTAGACCAACTAAAATTTCAGCCACAACTGACAGTAAAATTGTTCGGGATGCAAAGAAAAACCCACAAATAACTTCAGGTTAAATACAGGACTCTGTGAAAACAGATCCAAAACTAACAATAAAGAATACCGAATAGAAAAACTTATCACGTGCAACAGCACTCATGTCACATATGTACTGGAATGTCCTTGCCACTTGCAATACGTGGGGAGGACTACAAGGCCACTGCACAAAAGGATAGCTAAACACGTGAGAAATATCAGAAAAGGGTACCCAAAGCACAATCTATCCAGACATTTTGATGAGATGCATCAGAGGGACCCAAAGAAATTGATCTTTTATGGAATAGACAGGCTTAAGGATAACTGGAGAGGGAGCAACAAAAGAATAGAGGTTTCACAAAATGAAACGCGCTGGATCTACCTCTTGGATAGTCTCAGACCCAAAGGACTGAATGTAGATATTGATTTAAATTGTTTTATCTCCGATTTTTAAAACTTTGTAATAAAATAAGTTTTAGGACTGCAATTAACACTCCTACCCACTACAAACAGGAATCCAAACTATCCAACACATGCCCCTTTCGCTTTTTGATTTTATGAGCCTTCTCGTCCGCATCATTTTTATATTTATATGCACTAAAAACTTTTTATATGAATTTTTTATGTGTACTATTATAGAATATTCGCTAGAACCATTCAAACCCTCCAACGCATGCCCCTTTTATCGAGCCTTCTCGTCCGCATCATAATATATATATTTAATTTTTAATATACACTAAACAACTTTTTATGTGTACTATTTTATAATGTTTGTAGATAGAATATTTTCTCATCTAAGAAGGGCCATAGAACCTTCTCGTCCACATCAATTGCTCACATAGAACTCTCTTTGTGGGTCGTCATAGCTTTCCACCTCAATCTTTTCGTCAACATATACTTCTGAATGTTTATGACCTTACATGAATACATATATTCTTTGCACTTTACCAGTGTTTATTTGATATTATCATAGTATTTTAGCCTTCTCATCCACATCACACACACTTGAAATTGAATAGTTTTAAGTTTTCCCTTTACTATCTAAGACTACACATCCCCTTCTTTATGCTTTCTGGTTCACATCATCTGTAGTTATTTTTATGAGATTTTAGCCTGTTAGCCTTCTCGTCCACATCACATCAATCCAATTAGTTGAACATGAAATCACACAGGACATTGATGCTTTATACAGCCTTTATATAATCTGTATCTCTCTCACCTATGGTTGCTCAGATCTGTACCACTCATTATTGCTATTTTAAAGTTTATATTTTACATATTTACAACATCCAAGACCCATTTTTTACTGTGTAAATTCTCCCGTATATACCCTTTTAAATATATTCTAAGCGATGAAAGTTCATATAAGTATATATTTATTTAATTTTTATCAAGTATGGCACTTTTTAGGAGGAAGGAAGGACACTACATACTTTATGACTTTCTCGTCCACATCACAATATGGCCACTTTCTGGTCTGCCCATCTACATTAGGTTAACACATAACAGTTGAGTTTATATATGTCATGTGGTTATTCTATAAAGGAAGGTTTGATCCTTTCCTTGCTTCCTTCTGGAACGCACGAACGCATGTAGCACAGTTAAACCCTTAGAGTACTCCTTCTTCACACACGAATACATATGATTGGTTCCCACTCAAAATCCTGCCTACTTGGGTGAATATTTAAGACACACTGTTAACTTCCATGGCCATAGCCTCAGACGACGTCAGAGTGACGAAACGCGTAAGGCGTGGCCACACAGCGTGATTGCGTCACAGCCGGCAAGCTGTTCCCTCGTGGAGGAACGCAGAGTCATACACAGGAAAGGGGATCTAACCTTCCTCAAGCAGGCAGAGCCTGCATGACTTTGCAATTGTCCGCTGGAGTGTTTTGTGAACTTTGTTTTAAACAACTTTTCTAATAAATTGGACATTGGTTTTTAAAAATACTACACTATCGTGGATGCTTCTATGTGTATTTTCTCCACACCTTCATCCGGGACCATCTGGAGTGGGACGGTGTTCCAAGGAAGGAGCCGGGACCATCTAGAGCGGGACAGTGTTCCAGGACCCCCAGGGAAGGAGCCAGCGGAAGGGAGAAACAACAGCAGGACATCTGGAGTGGAAGCCGACCAATAAAAGACCCCATTTACCAAATGTGCATCACCCCTGTAAGGGTAAGGAAAATCTGGTAAGTGCGGGCACAAGCGGGGAGCACCAGTGAAGTCACCTTTTGTTCTAACATAGGAGAATTCTGATATGCACTAAAGTCACCTTAATTGTCATATTATCATTTACGGAAGATAGACTGGTCTTTTCAAGTAAATTATCTACTGCAACTGCAAATACACCCAACACCTCCAGCAGGTGTAGCCATTTATAGTAGGAGTCGTTCTTACGGACCATTTTACGGACATTCATGGTGTCTCACAGATTATGAGTTTTATGCGGAATCTCTCATATCCTGTTAGGGTTAACATATAAATGCTTATAGGAGGTCTGTTATATCCTTAGATTATTGAAAACTGTGTTTGAGAAGGAAAAACAGAGATAGTAATTTTACGGACATTTACGGACATTTGTGTAATAACCAACTGTGGGTTAATTTTAAACATATATGCACTTTGTATGTATTGAAGCACTCTATGCACTTTTTGAATTTTAAAAATATTTAAGTTAACTTAATCACTATATATATCACTATATCACATACCACACAAGACAGCGCCACCTCCTGACAAACCTTTTTATATCCATTACTCTCCTCTGCGGAGGAGAGGAGCTGGAGGGCAGCAGTCTTAAAATATCTTTTCCACACACACTTTTTCCACTATCCGAGCGCAGGACTCTCCTCATAATTTGTTTTACAAGAGGCATTGACATCAGTAACAAAACTCGTGAAGGCATGATACATGCCCTAAAGGAGTACGATATCCGAGCAGAGCAGAACTCGGGGTAACCTGACGCTGAAGGGGTTTCCGCTACTCCAGAGCCCAGTGGTTAAAACTCAACGGCCTCATAGGATGGGCATCCAGAGACTGACACAGAAATACCACTGATTGTCCCCTCTAGGCCACAGCAGGAGCAGGACAGCCCCAGATTGCTTGCAACCAGCATAGACTCTCCTCAACTGCAGCAAACGCTACAACGCATCAGGGAGATGGATCCTGTGCTGTACCTGCAGTTTCTGGAATGCCAGGCTGCAGCTGAGAGAGAGGCTTCAGAACGCCAGGCTGAAGGAGAGGAATGCCAGAGGGAGGCTGATTGCCAGCACAAGCTGGAGATGGTGAGACTTCAGCAGCGACAGGCTCAGAACCTCGAATCCTTAGAGCACAGGGACACCTCGCTGCCTGCGAGCCCGGCAGCCAAATTTCCAGGCATGGAAAAGGACAGTGACATTGACGTCTATCTACTGTCATTTGAAAAAACTTGCCGTCAGTACCATTTGCCCCCAGAACAATGGGCCCGGTACCTGATGTCAGGGCTATGAGGCAAGGCCCTGGATGCGTATGTCGACCTGCCAGTGGAGCAGGACGAAAGCTACGAAGCCATAAAGACTGCGATCATTCAAAAATATCAACTAATCATGGAAGTGTACCGAAAATGGTTTAGGTCCCTGCAAAAGGGGCCTGGGGACTCCTATATGGATGTGGTAAGTCGTTTACGTTCCACCTTCCAACAGTGGACTAGAGGCTTGAAAGCCAATTCTTTTGAGTACCTGGAAGATCTCATGATTGGAGATCAGCTGTTGCACATCTGTCCTACAGATGTCCAATAATTTATGTTGGAGCGGAAGCCGGAATCATCCAAAGCAGCAGCAGAACTGGCAGATACCTTTATCAACACTCGGGTATTTGACCCTCGCAAGGCTCCTCCGCATGGCTGGTGAGTGGGAAAATTACACATGACAATCTCTCCTCTGCCTGCCAACCAAGTTCCTCAGCAGTCGGAACCTGCAGTTCATGGTGCCAAGCCCTCCATGACTGACAACCGCAGGTGTTACTCCTGTGGCAAGCCTGGCCATCTCTGAACACAGTACCCTGAGCAGAAGAAGACAACATCATCTGGCCAATCGGCCAACAACCCTTCTGCTGTGCTGTTCGTCAGTGGAAAACCTCAAGGAACCAATGCCAACTTGCAGCCAGTCATCGTGGGCCACCGGACTGTAACGGGCTTCCGTGACACCGGAGCGGAAGACACCTTGGTCAGACCAGAGGTAATAGAGGAAACAGACATCATCCCAGAGAAGTTCTATACCCTCGCCGGAGTTGGCGGGGCCCGTTCCTGCATAACCCGTGCATATGTGTTCATTGATTGGGGTGCTGGAAGTGAGATGAAAGAGGTGGGAGTCTCAGAGGAGATCCCCACTGCTGTGTTGTTGGGTGCTGATTTAGGGACCCTTGTCTCCTACTATGCCCCTGCTAAGGACACCCCCACAGAACCCTCTGGACCGCCCAAGGTACTGTGTGCAGATGTGGGTTTGATATCTGGGCAACCCGGAGAGGGGAAGGGTGAGGGTGAAGTGGAAGTGCAAGGGCCTCCTTCTTCACAGAAAGGAGAAGAGACCCCTTTAATTGTAAAGGTAACCAATGTATGTTCCAATGATGCTGCACCTGTACTTATTAAATGTGATGTTGATGATGATGACAATGTATTACCAATATTGGTGGTCACTCGTAGTTCTGCAAAGGCTGCCAAGGTACAGGCCCGGGTCGCAGAACAGCAGGAGGAGGTCTCTGGGCACTCTCCTTGTTCTGACCCAGTGGACTCCACCTCTGTTGAACCTAAGCAGCTGTCTTTGTTTGCCACAGGATTGCTTGCTGGGACTTGTTGTTCAGCCTTTGAGGCAGCACTGCAGACAGACCAAACACTAGCACAGCTCAGGAGTCTAGCTGATTGCCCCCCTGCAGAGAGTGACCAACAAAAGGTTTACCGGGACAAAGGAAAACTGTACAGGGAGGGTTTGTCTGTAGAGGGAAATGAAGCTGATCTAGGTAGCAGGGAGCTTGTGATACCCAGTCAATTCAGGGGACAGCTACTAAAGGTGGCTCATGAGATTTACCGAGCCAGGCACTTGGGGATCACTAAGACCCAGGGACAATTAATACATAACTTTTATTGGCCTACCAGGCTTGCGGACATGATTACTGTCGGTCCTGTGTTACCTGCCAGTGAGTTGGCAAGGTAGGAGATGTACACAGGGCTCTGCTAAAACCTTTTCCTGTGATTGACAAACCTTTTAAGAGGGTGGCAGTGGATACTGTTGGGCCTCTAGCCATTCCTAGCAGTTCAGGCAAACATTTTATCCTGACAGCTGTTGACTATGCCACACGTTATCCAGAGGCGGTGGCTCTCTCCTCCCTCCGGGCAGACAAGGTCGCTGATGCTCTGCTGGGAATCTTCACAAGAGTGGGATTTCTGGCCGAGCTCATTAGCAATCAAGGCCCCCAGTTTGTGTCTGACTTAATGCACGTTCTCTGTCAGAAAATACAGATGACGCATATCATGGGCAGTCCTTATTATCCACAAACGGCTTGTGCAAGCGTTTCAATGGTACCCTGAAACAAATGTTGCGCACCTTTGTGGAGTCCCAGGGTAAGGACTGGGAACGATAGTATCGCCATTTGAACTTCTGTACGGACGGAGAGTAAGAGGACCACTGGACCTAATCCGTGAGACCTGGGAGGGCAAGATTGCCGACCCAGAGGTCTCGGTTGTGCATTATGTCCTAAAATTCAGAGATAAAATGGAGACGTTGGTGGGGATTGTGTAGGAAAACATGACCCAGGCCCAGAGGCAGAAACGTTGGTATGACTGCAATGCTAGGGAGCGGACATATAACGTTGGTCAGCTGGTGTATGTTCTGCTTCCCTTGCGGCAGAACAAACTCCAAGCAGCATGGGAAGGCCCGTACCCCGTCACCCAGCTTCTGAATGATGTCACCTACTTAGTCAGGTTGGGAGAAGGGAGTAGACGGCAGAAGGCCTTTCATGTGAACATGATCAAAGCCCATCATGAGCGCATGGCCTATGTCATGCCGGTCTGCAGCAGGCCAGAGCCTGAAGAGGCTGATCCACTTCTAGACCTGCTAGCTGACAACTGGGAGGTAGACTCTAAACTCCTGATAAACCCCAATCTTACCCCCACGCAGGTACCTCGGCTGAAGACCGTGCTGGCAGTACATGGTAGTCGGTTTACGGGAAAACCTGGGTGGACAGACCTCGCTGTCCACCAGGTGGACACTGGGGCACATCCTCCCATTAAACAGTCGGCCTATCGCATCTCTCTGGAGGTGCTGGCCGACAGGAAAAGGAAGGTGGAGGAAATGCTGCAGCTGGGGGTGATTCAGAAGTCACGCAGTGCCTGGGCATCATTGTCCTGGTCTCCAAAAAGAATCAGATGACCAGGTTGTATGTGGACTACCGGAAGCTGAATGCTATCACCACTGCAGATGCCTACCCCATGCCCCGGATTGATGAGTTGTTGGATAGGCTGGCGACTGCCTGCTATATAACAATCATGGGTATAAGGAGAGGGTACTGGCAAATTCCTCTGGCCCCTGAAGCTCGGGAAAAGTCGGCCTTCATCACCCCATTCGGTTTGTTCAAATTTACCATCATGCCGTTTGGGATGAAGAATGCCCCAGCTACCTTCCAAAGGGTCATGAACGACTTACTGGAGGGGCTGGAAACCTTTGCCTACCTGGACGACATTGCCATGTTCAGCCCTACCTGGGAGGAACACCTGGTGCACCTGTCATAGGTCCTGGAGCAACTGACAGCTGCCAATCTGACTGTTAAGCCCAGTAAGTGTCAGATAGGCATGAATGATGTCCAGTACTTGGGACACCAGGTAGGAGGAGGCACTCTGAGACCCGAGACAGGGCAGGTTGAGGCCATCCTGGCCTGGCCTACCCCTCAAACCAAGAAGCAGGTTATGTAATTTTTGGGGACAGCCGGCAACTATAGGAAGTTTGTATGTAACTATAGTAGCCTGGCAAAACCTTTGACTGGCCTAACTAAAAAGAAACTGCCCAAGGTGGTGTCTTGGACACCAGAATGTGAGAGAGCATTTCAGGCCCTGAAGGAGGTGCTGGACAGTGCCCCGTGCTACAGGCTCCAGACTTCACCTGCCGTTTCCTAGTGCAGACTGATGCCTCTGCCCATGGGTTGGGTGCAGTCCTGAGCCAAGTGGAGGATGCTGGAGAGGAACATCCCATCCTCTACCTGAGCTGAAAACTGCTTCCCAGGGAAGCATAAGCCACGGTCGAAAAGGATCGTTTTGAGATCATGTGGGCTCTCCAGAAGTTGCAAATGTACCTTTATGGAAGGCACTTCGCTGTGCTCACCGATCACAATCCCTTGAGCTGACTATATTGTGTTGCTGGGGAGAATGGCAAACTACTTTGTTGGAGCTTAATTCTTCAGCAATACGATTTCACCATCCAACATAAAAAAGGCAGCACCCATGGCAATGCTGATGAGCTGTCGCGGCAAGCCGAGCCCGCAGGAGTCTGTTGCGTCAGGAGGGAAATTGCAATTCCCTCCCATGGAACCACAGAAGAGGGGAGGTGTAATGATATCACATGCTGGACAAACTAAAAGCCATCAACCATTTTGTTCAGACATCAGCCATGACAGTTTTAGCCTAACAGAACCCCCTTTGCATAATAACTCACTCCCTCCTCCCTTTTCAGTATGAAATTCCAAAAGCCCACTTTAAAAGGAACAGTTATCTTCGCTAAATGAGTCCCCAGGATGTGTCTGGCAGCCCATTAAACCCACAGAGCATACCATCAAAGGGAGGCTCAGAATTAACAATGGTTATAAAAGGACACTGCAAGCCAAGTGACCTTCCAGAGACCCATATACCTCATGCAAACGTAAGAAATATACACAGGATTCATAAATTCAGGTAGGAACGTGACATCCTAATAACAAGTATATATTCGAACGCAGAATTTTACACTGAACAAATTAAGTCCAAACACCCCTAGGTCCGATCATAGGGGGGAACCACTGGTAACACTTCTTCCTCCCAGATTAATTAAATAGTGGAAACCTGTCATGTTTAGACTTGTTGGAATGCCACTTTCACACTGGACTATAATTCATCAGTTTTGGGAATGCATCTCAGACATATTGCGAGATATGAATATGGGTATAAAAACTGTATATCAGGGAAGGTCTTTATGCATCCTTCACCCTAGACAGCCCACAGACCCCTACCCATGTGAGTGGGCAGGGGCTTTTGGCCCCATCCCTTTACTCCCAGAGAAAAAGAGAATGAACAGGACAGTTGTCAGTTCTCCATTTTACTATCAACTACGAACATCTGAGAACCTGTATGTTAGAAGCCTTCTTTAATCTACTATCTAATATTTCTGTATTAACAATACTAACCAGTATACAAGTGATGGCTCTTAAAAATAATTGAGTTATATATATATTTTATCTCTTCTAGATTTTGAAAAGTAACAAATTATATTTTACAGTCTGTGTTCAAAAGATATATTTAAAGGTTTCAGAAGCTAAGCATTCCTTTGGAGAGCTTACATGTGGTGGTAGTTAGAACAGTTATCTCTTTCCTGCCCCCATCACTAAGGGGATAAGGTTTCAACATGTCTTATAATGCAGAGGTTCAATATGTTTGATGTAAGAATATAAGTTCTTTATATTGTAATATTTCTTGATTAGGATATTCATATGAAAAGGGCCTTTCCTTGAATATAATATATATGTATTGGTACTGTACAGTATATGTGTTATTTGATTTAGATGATAGTTAAAGTTATAGAATTGTACAATAGATTTTGCCCATCCCCCAGGATCTTATGGTATGCCAACATAGTGGATGGTATTGTATTTCAGCATCTCCTCAGGGAGGGGGGCATTAGACTGAGATTTAGGCTGAAAGCTTGTTATTAGATTGTAGGACTACAAGACAAATAATAACTTTAAACCAACCCTTTTTAGGAAGAAGGGAGCTTTGAATTTAAAGAGTAGTAAGGTTTTTGAACAAAGGACTTGGAGAGTCAGACTGCTTGAAAAGACACGAGGAAACTGCTCTCACACACACACACAGACATACACATCTGATTTTATACACAATCTTCATCTCAAGAATATAACTTATACATGTTCTTGTAACATTTTGCTATTTTATTATTAAATCCATTTTTGAGTTTTACACAAGAACTGAATGGACTTTCTTGGGATTTTTCTCACCAATATAAGTTACAAATATAAAAGGAGTGCAGCGCTTCAAAGACTACAGAGTCAGTAATCAGTCCTTATTAGCAACACCACCAGTGTTCATGCAGTGGGAGAACGAAAACATCCACAAAGGTGCTTCAGTGCAAAAATCCTCCATCAATCTATAGATGGCCGCTCACTGCATCAAGTGGACCCTCCAAAGGAGGATTAATCATGCTTCCTTACAATCCTTAATAGAAAAGAGGAGGAAACATCCACTCCAGGACTTATCAAGTCGGTAACCTCCTCACAGAAAGCGATCCCAGGCAGCAGGTGTCACATAAAACATAAAGGACATTCTATAGTGCTCTCCATATTAAAACCACATTTTATTAAAAATAAATATTGCACTTACATAATCAGCACTGTGACCCAGTGCTAGGTGTAACATCCAGTATTGCAAAACAGCATATCAAACAGTGCATTCAGAGCCGGCATCGGCTGCGGGTGACGTCCCTTCCGTTCGTTCGTACGCGTTACGTTCCGGAACTTCCTCAGAGAATAAGGAGGAGACGTTATGCCCCGCTCTATATGCTGTGGGAGACATTACCATGGTAACCCAGCGAAGCTCTCATTATCACTTCCAACAATCAGTCAGTGGCCAAACAGGAAGTCCCGTCAGTGAACATGCAAATGAAAAGCATCACAAAGGCACAACTATTAGAGCCTTCACAGCCAAAAGTACTGTCAGAAAGAAAAAGGCTAAGCATCACAGCAGCCCTTAGGCTCTTATGCTAGCAAATCCAGCCCGCTGGGGCTCAAGAAAAACAGCACAGTGATGCGGCTTGACTCAGTTCGAAAATATAATAATAATAATAAAAAGACTCTGAATGCATAATTTTAAAACAAAATAAGTAAAAATACATATAAGAATTATTAAAGCCACATAATATTGAATGGAATATTGTCCTCTCGTGGAATTTCAGTACGGAGAGAGTCGTATTCCTGGATCTTGTAATTTCGGTTGATGAGGGGGGCTTTAGGTTAATAAACCACTTTAAGCCCACTGATCGTAATGGCTATATCCCCCTGGGGAGTTGCCATCACCAGAAGTGGTTGGGCAACATCCCCAGGGGGCAGCTTATTAGGCTCAGACGCAATTGCACGTGTACTGAGGACTATATACATCAGTCTCAGATTCTGTCAGAGCGTTTCTTACAAAAGAGTTATGAGAAGGAGATTATAGATCAAGAGAGGATTAGGGTTCAAATGATGGATAGACAGCAACTGACTAAAGATGTAGTGATAAGGGAGTCCACTAACGACCATCAGTTTAAATTAGTGTTGGATTACAATATCCAGCACAAACAATTCGAAATAATTATTCAAAAGAATTGGGGTATTTTAAAGATGGATAAAATTCTGGGACCTGTCTTACCAGACCGACCCCATTTCATATACAGAAAGGCGCCATCGTTGAGGGATCGGATTGCCCCAGGAGTTGTTGATCCTCAATCTCAGAAAGAAAGCACGCTGTTTTCCTTCTTGACAGGTTTTTATGCCTGTGGGTGATGTGTCGCCTGCAGGCATTCAAAAAACAATATAAAAAAGCGTAAAGAGTTTGTAGCAACAGCTACTGCTAAGCAGTATAAAATATCCCAACTCATTACATGTAACACAAGTGGTGTTGTTTACATGTTAGAATGCGAGTGCGGGTTGCAGTATATTGGCAGGACATCAAGACCGCTGCATGCCTGCCTTCGAGCAACATAAAAAAGGGACTTGTTACACATAAAGTCTCCAAACATTTTAGATTGGTCCATGATAGAGATCCTAGAAAATTTAAATTCTGGGGTGTTGAAAAAGTCAATAGGCATTGGAGGGGGGGGGTAATTTTATCCACCAACTGAGTCGCCGTGAATCGCACTGGATATATGAAACAAATGTTCAGGCGCCAAAAGGCTTAAATGTAGAGGTTGAGTTAAACTGTTTTATTTCTGATAGATGAATTTAACTGTAACAAATTATGTGCATTTGGAGCGGTATTAACTGCGGGTGTAAAAATATATGTGGCTTTAATAATTCTTATATGTATTTTTACTTATTTGGTTTTAAAATTAAGCATTCAGAGTCTTTTTATTATTATTATATTTTCGAACTGAGTCAAGCCGTATCACTGTGCTGTTTTTCTTGAGCCCTAGCGGGCTGGATTTGCTAGCATAAGAGGCTAAGGGCTGGTGTGATGCTTAGGCTTTTTCTTGCTGACAGTACTTTTGGCTGTGAAGGCTCTAATAGGTGTGCCTTTGTGATGCTCTTCATGTGCATGTTCCCTGACAGGACTTCCTGTTTGGCCACATGGCTGACTGATTGTTGGAAGTGGTAATGAGAGCTTCGCTGGGTTACCACGGTAACGTGTCCCACAGCATAAAGAGCGGGGCATAACCTCTCCTCCTCATTCGCTGAGGAAGTTACAGTTCCGGAACGTGACGCGTACAAACGAAAGGAAGGGGAAGAGCTACATGATGTCACCCGCGGCCGATGCCGGCTCTGAATGCACTGTTTGATATGCTGTTTTGCAATACTGGATGTTACACCTAGCACTGGGTCACAGTGCTGATTATGTAAGTGCAATATTTCTTTTTAATAAAATGTGGTTTTAATATGGAGAGCACTATGGAATGTCCTTTATGTTTTATGTGACACCTGCTGCCTGGGATCGCTTTCTGTGAGGAGTTTACCGAGTTGATATGCCCTGGAGTGGATGTTTCCTCCTCTTTTCTATTAAGGATTGTAAGGAAGCGTGATTGATCCTCCTTTGGAGGGTCCACTTGATGAGGTGAGCGGCCATCTATAGATTGGTGGAGGATTTTTGCACTGAAGCACCTTTGTGGATATTTTCGTTCTCCCACTGCATGAACACTGGTGGTGTTGCTAATAAGGACTGATTACTGACTCTGTGGTCTTTGAAGCGTTGCACTCCTTTTATATTTATTGCTTAACATAGGTGTTTAATAAATTTACCTTGAGTGTACAGCTGCTACTATTATTTCATACCGTTTGCGCTGATTGATTCTATACATCTAATTTAAGTTACAGAATATCGAGAGAATATTCTAATATTTAACACTGTATGACTCATCGACCAATCTCTGTGCAATCACGGACATTAATTGCAAGTATCTTTTCTTCCTTAAATTCTATCTGATCTCTTGTTGCTGTATATTATACAAATTATAAAATCAATCAGCGCAGACAGACAACAATTAATAAGCAGCTGAACACACAGGGTTAAACACAATCAAAGCCCTAAAATGAATAATAAAATTACAACTGCGCAGCACTCAAGGAAAATTAATTTACAAAATCTATTATCAAGTCCATAGATAGATCCATAAAATAATCTTCCTAAGGTGTTAAACACGTGTAATAGATTGCATGCAGATGACTTCACAGGTGAAGGAGAAGTGCCCCCAGGCCCGCCACTAGTAACACCAGCCGCTCACCTTAAGAAATTGATCCTTATTACAGGGATCAATTATCACCTCTGCCTTTTTGAGAAAGGCAAACCCTTCTATGCACAGATATAGACAGAAGCCTGATAAGGCTAAGACCTCCCAGTGCCTCTTCGGCTCGATTCACCCAAAAAATAAAGGAATAACATATAGTGCTCTCTGTAGCAACCTTTATTTTTTTCAGATAAAAAGCTTAATTGCACTCACATTTCCTGGCACTGTAGCCCAGTGCTCAGTTAAACGCAGATCATGTAAAAGCAGCTTAAAATCAAGATAAGACATTTACAGTGTGCGCACATCACTCTGCTCGTACCGGACTGCGGGTGACATCACTTCCTCTTCCTCTTCACCTGTGAAGTCGTCTGCATGCAATCTATTACACATGTTTGACACCATAGGAGGATTCTTTTATGGATTCATCAATGGACTTGATAATAGATTTTGTAAATTAATTTTCCTTGAGCGCTGCACAGTTGTAATTTTATTATTGCTGTATATTATGTCTTTATTGCTTTATAACAACATTTTTAAACCTTATTCTGAAAAGTGTTAATCGTGTCCCTAAAGCTCTTACAGCAAGCTATAACGAACCTGTTCCTTGAAGAGTGCTACTGTTTAGGATAAATCATCTGAATATACCTGTCTGTGGTGGCAGAATGCGTTTCAGGCGATTATTCTAAAAACATTGGTATTGCTAAAATCACGAGTTTCTCTTGCTCAGTCAAACGAAGAAGTGGTGGCAGTGAAAGGGTTAATTGCTTGAATTAGTGCGGTAATAGTCGCTCTCAGGCAGCTGGCACCTAGATTGTGGTCCCGCAAGCTGGAAAATCTTGGTGCTGGATGCAGCTGAGAGCAGCATTGTTACGTTAGTGACAAGCGTGCTGGGAGTATGGCCGGTCCTCTGTCCCGAGTTAGTGAGGAGGGCAGAGATCTGATACCTGCGTTTGTCACACTCTGGTACTCAGATGAGTTGGTGACAGGTACTCGGGTACTCAGATAAGTTGGTGGCAGGTACTTGGGTACTCAGATGGACTGGTGACAGGTACTCGGGTACTTTAATGGGCAGGTTACAGCTACTCAGGTACTCAGATGGGCTGGTGATATGTACTCAGGTACTTTGATGAGCAGGTGACAGGTACTCAGATGTGCTGGTGACAGGTACTCAGGTACTTTGATGGGCAGGGGACAGGTACTCGGGTACTCAGATGGGCTGTGACAGGTACTCGGGTACATAGATGGGCTGGTGACAGGTACTCGGGTACTTTTTGTACAACATAAAAAACCGCGCTCCCTCTAGTGGTTAAACTTTAATTTCTAAGAAGACTTATCTCCTCACAAAAACGCAATAAACCTGAAAATGGTTTAAATTAGTATTAAAATACAACATGTTTTTCATGGGCTCATGGACAGTGGTCGGGTAGATACATGGGCTCATGGACAGTGTCGGGTAGACTCATGGGCTCATGGACAGGGGACGGGTAGTTTCATGGACTCATGGACAGTGGTCGTGTAGACTCATGGACAGTGGACGAGTAGTTTCATGGACTCATGTATAGTGGTCGGGTAGACTCATGGACTCATCGACATTGGACGGGTAATTTCATGGGCTCATGGACAGTGGTCAGGTAGACTCATGGGTTCATGGACGGTGGTTGAATAGACTCATGGGCTCATGGACAGTGGTTGAGTAGACTCATG
>BLSH010318248.1:6806-17545 GCA_018402905.1 Glandirana rugosa | reverse complement strand
GAACGTCAGATTGAAGGGGGAGTCTCCGGGGGTATCGGGAAGTCGGGGTGATTGGAGAGTCTCAACAAGTTGGGATAATGAAGGATTCTCCGGGGGTTCAGGAAGTAGATGTGAAGGAGGAGTCCCCAGAGTCTCAGGAAGTCTACGTCATTTGGGAGTCTCCGAGGGTCTCAGGAAATCAGGGTGATGGAGGAGTATCGGGTAGTCGAGGAGAGGAAGGGAGTCTCGGGAGTCATAAAAGGAGGGAGACTGGGGTGCTGGTCAGGAGGAAGAAAACATTCCCCAGCCTGCCATGAAGAATATCTTCCATCATTGGGGTCAGAGGGAGGAAAATACTGAGGGCTCTGAGGGAAGGAGAGGAGCTGATGGGCTATGAGGAGGTAGTGGGACTAAAGGACTCTGGGAGCCTCTGAGGGTTTACTGCATCTGAAGGACTCTGAGACCCCTGAGGAGGAAGTGTAGATGAAGGACTTGGGGGCCTCTTAGGAAGTAATAGGGTTGAACAACTCTGAGAGGTTAGTGGGGCTGAAGGGCTATGGGGGCCTCTGAGGGGGAAGTTAGACTGCAAGGCTCTGAGGTAAGAGGGGGCTTTAGGGCTCTTAGAGGTTGGTCTCTGATGGTCCTCCCACCACACCTGCACTTACTTTTCCAACCTCTGGTCTGTTTGAGCAATATCACTAAATGCAGGGGTAGGCAACCTGTGGCCCTCCGGCTGTTGTGGGACTACATTTCATGTGAGGCATTACAAGGCTGGCAGTTACAATTACTCTCAGGGGCATGATGGGACTTGTAGTTCTGCAACAGCTGGAGGGCCGCAGGTTGCCTACCCCTGACTTAATGGGTGGACAGTCCAATACCTTTCCATGAAACAGGCTCTGGCAGTGCCCATGCTGGAATTCAGAACCCCAGGAATCCACTGCCACTCTGTACAATGTCCTGAATACAAACATCTCCGTCTTCTGTCCTCCTCCTACCCACACTGGGCTGCCAATGGAGGGAAGAGAACAGACTCTTCCCCACAGCTCTCTACTCCACCAGCATCCTCCTCCTGCTATCCAATCCAATCTTTGCAGAGGGGCACTTTGCTGGGGGAACGTTGCTGGGAATCTTTCCTTTAGTGATTCTTTCTCAAAGTGATTCTCTATACAAGTGATTTGCATGTTAAGCTTTGCCTCATGTGAAGATTTCTTCTCTGTCCCTCCACAGCTATGTCCCAGCTGAGTCACATCCCCCATATCTAGATAAGATAGAGAAGATGGGATTTTATTGTCATTGTAGAAAAAGTTCACAATGAAATGACATTTCTACTCCACACAGTATTCATACATCACAATTCCAACCATGCATTTACCACACGGGATAAATTAAACCAAAAATATAAAAAGTGTCCCCATATTAAAAAACTAAACAAGTAAAATAAAATCAGACAATGTAACTTCATTCATCTCATCCCTGCATTGATAGCCTTGATAGCCCCGGGAAAGAAGCTCTCTTTAAATCTATTTGTCTTTGTTTTAATCACCCTAAAACGTCTCCCAGATGGCAATAAATCAAAGAAATGACAACCAGGATGAGTCGGATCCCTCGCTATTATTTCTGCCTTACAAAGGCAATGAGTCTCATATATTCTTCTAGGGAAACAACTTCACACCCTACAACCTTCTGCGCTGTTCTAAGCACTCTTTTTAGAGCATTTTTATCTGCCTGTGTACAACTAGGATACCGAACTAGGATACACGTTAATGTCCTCTCAATGGCAGAATGATAGAAGGTCTCCAGTATCCTCCTTCCCAAGCCATTCTTCCTAAGGAGTCGCAAAAAGTATAGACGTTGTTGCGACTTCTTAACCACTTGCCAACTGCCTGCCACAGCGTGGCGGCAGCAGAGTGGCTCGTTATCGCAAACCGTCATCACCTGACGGCGGCTGCGATAACTAGCATTGTGAGCGGGGTGTGCGGCGCCGGAGGCACGCTTGCACACTCACTGTGTCCGGGGGGCCAAGGAGTGGATACGGCAGACTAAATCTCCGCCGGCTGCCGCGATGGCCCCCCCACAGTGAAAGAACAGCGGTCCATGTATGTAAACACAGATATCTCATAGAGGGGGAAGGGCTGTGATCATGGCCGGCCCTACCATGGGTCCCAGTGGGTCCATTGGACCCAGGCAGCACTTTGATAGGGGCAGAAAATTGAACCACGGCCGCCTCTCCTCTTCTAATTACCCAGCAAATTGGCGACCAAGATTTTTTTTTACAGCAGTTTTGTGTGCCATGATGACAACTGCATTGCCCCCCCCCCCCCCCCGGAGCTCCGCCTACCCCTATACTACCCTAGCCCACCCTTATTTTGCATAGAGACAAGGTGCTGTTGCATGTAAATATGACTTCCTGATAAATTTGATTTTAGTTTTAATTATCATGATATAAAATAATGGATGTGGGGGCCATTTGGTGGGTGTGATTTTTTGGGGGGTGGGGCAGCATTTCATTCTGGGACCCAGGCAGCACAATGTCTAGGGCCAGCCCTGGCTGTGATCACAGGCTTCCTTTGTATTGAAGCCGTGATCACTCTCCTCCCCCTGCCAGCCCAGCCCCCATACAGTTAGAACACACCCAGGGAACATATTTAACCCTTAGAGCGCCCCCTCCAGGTTAACCCCTTCACTGCCAATGGCATTTACACCGTAATCAGTGCATTTTTATAGCACTGATCGCTGTATAAATACCAATGGTCTCAAAAAAGGGTCAAAATGGTCTGACATGTCCGCTGCAATATCACAGTACCGCTAAAAATCGCAGATTGCCGCCATTACTAGTAAAAAAAAATAAATAAATAAATGAAAACCCCACAAATTAATTCTCATCATCCGTAAACGCAGCAACTTTTTCACAAACCAATCAATAAACGCCAATTGCAATTTTTTTAACCAAAAATATGAGGAAGAATATAAATCAGCCAAAACCGATGAAAAAAATGTTTTTTATATATTTTTTTGGATTTGTATTTTAGCAAAAAGTAAGAAAAAAGTTTTTTTTTTGCAAAATTGTCGCTCTTTTTATTTATTTATAGCGGCAATCAGAAATGATGCAGAGGGGATCAAATACCATCAAAAGAAAGCTCTATTTGAGGGGAAAAAAGGGCGCAAAATTTGTTTGGGTACAACGTCGCACGACCGCGCAATTGTCAGTTAAAGCGACGCAGTGCCGAATCGCAAAAAGTGCTCTGGTCCTAATATGGGAAATCCTTCCGGGGCTGAAGTGGTTAATAATGGCTTTGACATTGATTGTCCATGAAACGTTTTCAGAAATGCATGTTCCCAAAAACGTAAAGGTAGAGACCCGCTCCACGCACACGCCTTTAATAAAAAGCAGTGCAGGGTCAGGCCTGTTCCTTCTAAAATCTACAATCAGTTCCTTTATTTTCCCCATGTTTAAGATCAGGTTATTCGCTGTACACCATTTCACTATCCTATCAACCTCTCTCCTGTATTGTTCCTCATCATCTCCAGTGATACACCTGATTACGGTAGTGTCGCCTGCAAACTGAATTATACTATTAGTCTCATAATAGGGGGTGCAGTCATATGTGTACAGTGCATAGAGGAAGGGGCTTTACACACAACCCTGCGGTACTCCAGTACTTATTTCTCGCTTGGAAGAAACAAACTCATCCAATTTGACCACCTGTGAGCGATTGACCAAAAAATCCCTTATCCAAAAACAAAGCGTGGCAGATCCAATTTCTGCATTTTTTTCAACCAACAATCTGGAATGATGGCATTAAAGGCAGAGCTGTAATCTATAAACAACATCCTTATGTAGTTTCCCGAATGCTCCAGATGACTAAGTGCCCCATGCAGCGCTAAAGCTATCGCATCTTCTGTGCTTCTATTTGCCCTATATGCAATCTGTTAAGGGCCTAAACTACCCAGTAATCTAGTTTTGATATATTTCAAGACCAATCTCTCAAGGCGCTTCATTAGTACTGAGGTCAATGCTATTGGCCTATAATCATCTAAACTTCCCACAGTTGACTTTTTTGGAATTGGAATAAGAACGGCTGATTTAAAGCATGCCGGAACAACAGCAGATGATAGTGATCCGTTAAAGATTTTGGCAAGGACTCCAGCTAATTGATCAGCACAGACCTTAACTATTCTCCCTGGGATTCCACCTGGACCTGGAGATTTCCTCGTATTTATACCCTTAAACCTTAAGCCTCACCTCATATTCCTGTATAGTGAGTGTACAGTTTCCTGGACCTAAAAGACACTCCATATCCTGCTTTGGTAACACAACCTCAAACCGCGTAAAGAACTTATTTAATTCTTCAACCAGAGAAGCGCTAGAATTCCATCCCATTTGTGTGGTTCCTCTATGTTGTGTCAAGTATTGTATACTCCTCCAGCCCTCCCTTGTGTTGTGTCTATTAAAATAGTCCTCGATTTTCTTTTTATAGGCGAATTTGGCTTCTTTTATGCCTCTCCTCAAGTTGGCTCTGAAAATTGTCTCTGCTTTCACTGTGTCTGTGTGCATTTTGGAATGGCGTTGCCTTCACCATCTGTTGCCCTGTCTGTATCTTTATGATATTTATGTTACTCTGTAGTGTCTTACCTAAGTTATGTGCTCTTCTTATCTTTACAACTCTGCCCTCTTGCTAGTCTGACTTCGATGTGAAAGGTTCGCTTTGTTAGCTAGCAGGAATGGGCTCGGGCGTGTTTCGGAACCGAACGTGCACGATCCCGCCAGGAAGTTTGCACTGCGCAGTGCTAATCACAGGCAGTGAAACATTTCCTGATTGCTGCAGCTGCACATCGGGAAATGTTTCACTGCCTGTGATTAGCGTGACGCAGTGCAAACTTCCTAGCGGGCTCGGATACGTGCGGTTCCGAACACGCCAGAGCCCATTTTTATTAGCTAGCAATCCTTATATTAACTCATGATTAATTAACAAACAATCTCCCTCACCCTTAACAGTATAAAGAGCACCCTTATGAGGACAGCACTTTGCTGGGGATCTTTCCTTTAGTGAGTCTTTCTCTGAGCGATTCTTTATATAAGTGATTTGTACTTCAAGCTCTGCACTTCAGCTATTGCACAATGTGAACATACATAGCAAACTGCACTGGAAAGCACCAAACAGGCTGCAGATGGCCCTATCTCTCTATTCAGCTTTCCTTCCGCTCTGTAACATGCGCTTTCTACCACTCCTTCTGGCAATTGTATCCTCTCTCCTCAAACTGTCTTACCTACACCCCTCTTCTCCACCCCACAGCTTATATATATCACCCTCCTTTCTGTTCTCTCTCTATTACTGCACTTACTATCTCCTGCTAATTCTACACCCACATGCTGATAAATCCTCCAGGATGCTGGGGCATGTCCCTTCATATAAATCGCACTCCCACAATGCCTCCCTCACCCTTCTGCTTCTCCTAACCTCTGGTGATATATCCCCAAACTCTGGGCCTCCATGATTTAACTGTGCTCAACACTCCCATCACCCTACACCTTCTGGCAGCAGCCACAATCCACAGAACTTGGTTTCCATTCCTCTTCTTCCCCAAACTAGCCTCCTCTTCTCCTGTGCCCTCCGGATTGCCCACTCTGTCTGTAACAAACTCGCCCCCTTCCACGACCTCTTTATCACAAGTTCCCTTAACCACTTCAGCCCCGGAAGGTTTTGCAGCTTTAGGACCAGAGCACTTTTTGCGATTCGGCGCTGCGTCGCTTTAACTGACAATTGCGCGGTCGTGCGACGTTGTACCCAAACAAAATTTGCGTCCTTTTTTCCCCACAAATAGAGCTTTCTTTTGGTGGTATTTGATCGCCTCTGTGTCATTTCTGATCGCCGCTATAAACAAAAGAAGAGCGACCATTTTGCAAAAAAACCCAAATTTCTTACTTTTTGCTAAAATTCAAATCCAAAAAAAAAATATAAAAAAACATATTTTTTCACCGTTTTTGGCCAAATTATATTCTTCCTCATATTTGCGATAAAAAAAATCGCAATCGGCGTTTATTGATTGGTCTGCGCAAAAGTGGCCGCGTTTACAAATGATGAGAATTCATTTCTGGGGTTTTTATTTTTTTTTATTTTTTACTAGTAATGGCGGCGATCTGCGATTTTTAGCGGTACTGCAATATTGCAGCGGACATGTCGGACATTTTTGACACTTTTTTGGGACCAATGACATTTATTCAGCGATCAGAAATTTAAATGTCCACTGATTACTGTATAAATGTCATTGGCAGTGAAGGGGTTAACCTGGGGGGGGGGAGCTAGGGGTTAACTGTGTTCCCTGGGTGTGTTCTTACTGTGGGGGGGTTGGGCTAACATGGGCATGAGAGATCTAACTGATCCCAGTGACAGGGATCAGTAGATCTCTCATGCCCCACTGACAGGGCAGGGAACCGCCGTGTTTACATCGGCGGTTCCCCTTCTTTTCCCTGTAGCCGCTCATCGCGGCTCGCCGGCGGACATCGGGTCCGCCCGAGCCGCGGGCACACTCCTCAGGAGTGCGGCGGGTGCCCCCTGGTGGCCAAAATGCGAATCGCCGTATATTTACGGCGATTCGCGCCCAGCTCCCCGACTGCCGCCGTGAAAAGACGGCGCGCGGTCGGGAAGCAGTTAACCTACTTGTCATTATTCAAACCTGGCTTCATGAGTCTGACACTGCTTCTCCTGCCTCCCTCTCCCATGGTGGCCTTCTCTGAACTCATTTCCCCATTCCCCAGAAGGGAGATGGAGTGGGAATCCTTCTAGCCCCACACAGCACCTAACAGGAACTTCACCCATCTCCTTGGCTGACACTCTCCTCTTCAGAAGCTCATTGTATTTGTCTATTTTCTCCCATTTCTCTCTTCTGAAATCCCAATAAAAATTATCTTCAGTGACTGCAATATCCCTGTCAATGTTAATACTCCTGCTACTTCTAAACCTCTCAGTCTAACCTCCTTTCCTGACCTGAAGCAATAGATACACGCTTCTACTCAGTTTGATGGTAACACCCTTGACCTTGTATTCTCCTATCTATGAACTCAATGCAACCTCTCCAACAATCCTCTCCCACTCTCTGATCACCACCTTATTAGTTCCGCACTCTCCCTGTCTCCCACCCCCTCTCCCTCCAACTGCCTGACAGTTACCCCTAGAAGCCTTTGCCACCTCAACCCGTCTCTTCTCTACTCTGCTACTGACCACCTCTATGACAAAATCTCATCTCTGTCCTGCCCCAACCGAGCCACTTCTGTCCACAACAATTCACAGTCATCCTCCCTAGACAAGCTCACCCCCTCACTACACACATAATCAGGCCCAAGCCCTGCAACCGTGGCAAACAGGTGACACCAGAAGTCTCAAAAAACATTGCAATGCTCCTGTGGCGTAAGACTAAGTCCCAGAAAGACTTCAACCAATATTAATCTGTCCTCTAAGAATACTAGTCTTGCTTTCTCACTGCCAAGCAGACCTATTTTATCACTTTCATTAACATATTCTCATCCAGTGCTTGCCAACTTTTCTCTGCCTTTAACTCTCTACCCTTTCCTCCACTATCTCCACCCACTAACTCACTCACTGCCCAGGGGATCACCAATCCCTTCAAAAATAAGGTTGATTCAATTCACGAGAAGATTTCCAATGCCCATATACATCCTTAACTTAACACACCATGTCCACAGGTACAAGGTTGCTAATCTTTTGTCTAACTCCCACTTAACCACCTGATCTCTGGACCCTGCTCCCTCACAAATGCTACGGTCACACTCTGACTCCATTCTACACTCTCTAACCCACATCTTCAATCTCTCCTTCTCTTCTGGCATCTTACCCAACATGCACTAGTCACCTCCATCCTTAAAAATCCCTCACTGGACCCCACTAATCTTAACAACGTACGCCACATCCACTTACTCCACTTTTCCTCCAAACTTCTTGAACGTCTGGTCTACAACTGAGTAGATGACCATCTGACTGAGAACAAACTTCTTAATCCCCTTCAGTCTAGATTTCACCCTCAACACTCCACAGAAACTGCTCTCCTTACAGAGAAAGCTAAAACCAATGGAAGCTATTCTGTGACTCCTGGACCTCTCTGCTGCTTTTGATACAGTGGAACACCCCCTCCTCCTCAAAAAACTCTACCCCTATGGTCTCCATGACTGTACTTTTTGCTGGTTTTTCTCCAACCTATTCCACCGCAACCTTCAGTGTCACTTAAAATTCTACTCCCTCTTCTCTTCCTTTCTCTGTTGAGGTTTCCTAAGGTTCTGTTCTTGGACCTCTCCAATTTCAGTCTACACCTCCTCCCTGAGTCAGTCGATTGCCTCCCAAGGCTTTCAATACCATTTCTACCCTAAATTTATCTCTCTACCCCTCAGCTGACAACATCAGTCTTCTCACGAATCACCAATTTACTAACAGACATATAAGCCTGGATGTCACATCACTTCCTCAAACTCAACCTATCCAAAACCGACCTCATAATATTTCCTCCCCCATGTGCCTCTTTCCCTGACTTCTCTGTCAAAATCAGCGACACAACTATGAACCCAACTCTGCATGCCAAGGTCCTATATCCATTTACTGTCCACAGTTTGCCGCCTCAAACTCCACAAATTCCATGAAACAGCTTTTCTTACCAATGACTCCACAAAGCTTTTTTTTTTTTTTCACAAATGTAAGATTTTATTTAAACAATTGCAATGTCAGCAACAACAAGCAGTTACAGAATAATGCTGGAAGTCTAGGGCTGCATACTTATAAATCATACAAACTATATGCCATAGATGTTAGAAATCTATACCTATAAAACATTCCATTAGATGTTTACCCAACTGCAATATAGTAACATTACCAGACAAGAAGAGAGAACAAAAGACAATCTAGACAAAGGAAGGGGCATGGAGAACCACAAAGCTTCTAATTCACTCCCTGGTCACCTGGTCGCCTTATTGGCTTTCCCTTGCAAAAGCTATCCCCTCTTCAGTCCATCATGAATGCTGCTGCCAGGCTCATTCACCTTACAAACTGCTCAGTGTCTGCCACCCCTCTCTGCCAATCCCTCCATTGGCTTCCACTCACCCAACGACTTATTCAAAATACTAACAGTAACTTACAAAGCCATCCACAGCTCAGCTCCCACCTATATCACTAACCTAGTCTCAAAATACCAACCAAATTGTTCTTTTTGTTCCTCCCAAGGCCTCCTAATGTCTAGTTCCCTTGTATCCTCGCCTCCAGGACTTTTCCTGGAGCCTCTCCCATCCTCTGGAACTCCATACTTCAATATGTCCGACTATCTCCTGCTCTGTTTGCTTTTAAATGATCCCTGAAATCTCATCTCTGCAGAGAAGCCTATCCTGCCCCCACCTAACAACTCTACTTTTATTTTCTCCATCAGCCCATGCCCCACAGTTATTACTTTTGGTATCACTTGACCCTCCTGCCTAGATTGTAAGCTCTAATGAGCAGAGCCTTCTGATTCCTCCTGTATTGAATTGTATTGTAAGTGTATTGTCTGTCCTCATGTTGCAAAGCAATGCGCAAACTGTTGGCGTCATATAAATCCTGTATAATAATAAATGTCTTCCCATGGGGGCAGTAGTCCTTAAATGTACAGCAACCCTCCTATTCCCCGTCACATCCACATCCTATTATTGTGTGACCAACACCATCCAAATAATTCTTACTTTCATTTCCTAAAGTTATCCGTCTATAAGGAGACCTGTATAGATCAAATGATGCCACCAATGAGGATGGAGGAGGACCGAAGTCACATGACTGAGAAGATACTAAACTTCACCCTGGAGATCATCTACCTGCTGACCGGAGAGGTGAGGAGGATTCTGGGAGGTCACATGACATCACTCTTATCTCTATTAATAAAACACAGACCTGACCGGATAGGGGAGGAGGATTCTGGGAGGTCACATGACATCACTCTTATCTCTATTAATAAAACACAGACCTGACCAGAGAGGTGAGGAGGATTCTGAGAGGTCACATGACATCACTCTTATTTCTATTAATAAAACACAGACCTGACCAGGAGGTGAGGAGGATTCTGGGAGGTCACATGACATCACTCTTATCTCTATTAATAAAACACAGACCTGACCGGAGAGGTGAGGAGGATTCTGGGATTCTAACATGATATTCCTATTGGTTCCTCAATACAGAGATTACCTCTTGTGAAGTCAGGTGATCATATGACCAACACAGTGCCTCCATGTGACTCCCTAAAACCTGAAAGACACAACATGCAGAAGATTCTAGAAGTGATGGACTGCTCTGTCTTCTTAATGGATCTGGTTATTGTTTTACGATAAGGCCTGGCAAGCAAAACCAGACACCTTTGTGACTTTTAAAATGAGCTCAGGAATTCCATTCCTGAAGGGAGGGGGGAAGGAGTGAGTTACTGGTAATGTCTATTAGGCTAAAACGATCATGGCTGTCATTTGAACAAAATGGTTGCCAGCTTTTTGTGTGTCCAACACGTGATATCATTACACACATGACATCACTCTTATCTCTATTAATAAAACACAGACCTGACCGGAGAGATGAGGAGGATTCTGGGAGGTCACATGACATCACTCTTATCTCTATTAATAAAACACAGACCTGACCGGAGAGGTGAGGAGGATTCTGGGGGTCACATGACATCACACTACAGTACACTGGGGGTCTTAGGAGGAGTGGAGAGGCCAGTCCAGACACAAAATAATTATCTCTATT
>BLSH010318156.1:336513-349684 GCA_018402905.1 Glandirana rugosa | reverse complement strand
ACCAGTGAAACGCTTGTTGATTGGCTGCCCTGCAGCTTCTCAACACGTGGAGTAAAATAGCAGAACCCCGGACCGAACCCGAAAGATTTTTGAAATGTCCGGGTCCGTGCCCCGGACACCTGAAAGTTCGCTACGGACCCGAACGTTACAGTCCGGGTTCGCTCAACACTACTCCTGACCGATTACTTCTGTTTGTAAACAAGCGGCTTGGGATTCTCTTCATCTATACCAGACCCTTTTCCTAGCATGCAGCTTTGTAGGTCAGGAAAGGGAGGGGCACAAGTGCTTCCTCCTGAATCATACCAGGCCACATACCCTCAACATGGGGAGGGGGGAGGTACCTTGCCAGGGGAAACTTCTCTCGCAAAGCACCTTGTCCCAATATTGATAAGGTCAAGGGCCTCTTCTCCACAACCCTGGCCTGGCAGTTGTGGGAGTCTGTGGGTGGGGGGCTAATTGGAAATTGGAATCTCCCTTTATTAATAAGGGAGCCTCCAGATACCACCCCCATGTGAATGAGTAAGGGGTACATTATTGACCAACTATGGGCATTACTTTGGAAATACATTGTGGGACACCTGCCAAAAATGGTGTCTGTCTTTATTTACTATTTACAGTTTTTTTTGTGAATGAGTAGGGGTACTATGAGCTCATTACTCATTCATATAGGGGTAGACCAGTATCTGGGAGCTACCTTATAAGTAAATGATTATGAAAATTAATACTAGACCTGAAGGGTTTGGTATGAATAATTAAGGGAACCCCCACCCATAGTTTCCAACAATCACAGATTGCAGAATCCCGAAAATCCAGCTGTGTCATGGACAACGGGAGGTTGGCACTGATGCAGAGCAGGGGCAGACTGGGTGGATTGTGTTTACACGTCTCCTATCTTCTGCTCTTTGCCTAGTTTCAGCACTGTACTGGCCAGAATAAGTACCGCCCCTTTCTCCGCCCAGCTTTTTGTCATAGCTGTGCGCACACTGTGGCTATGGGTGCTGCTGGGCTAGGATGCCCTTGGGTGAGCAGGAGAGTCACTGC
Source organism: Glandirana rugosa (assembly GCA_018402905.1). Taxonomy (NCBI): domain Eukaryota; kingdom Metazoa; phylum Chordata; class Amphibia; order Anura; family Ranidae; genus Glandirana; species Glandirana rugosa. Next base: position 348,643 of record BLSH010318156.1, on the reverse strand, counting down.
TATCTCCCTACTTCTGCTCTGCATGACATTGGATCAGAGGCATGTGAGCACCACACCACAGTGCTGGAGGAGGACCCACAACTTACACTGCATTTGTATTGGTGGGTGAAGGGGGGTTCTACTACTAAGGGGTCTGTACTGAGGGGAAGGAGGGCTCTATTACTGAGGGGTCTGTATTGAGTGTGAAGGGGGCCTTCTACTTCTGAGGGGTCTGTACTGGGGCGTAAAGGGGGGTTTCTACTGCTGAGGGGTCTGTACTAGAGGGTGAAGGGGAGTTCTACTACTAAGGGGTCTGTACTGAGGGGAAGGGGGTTTCTATTACTGAGGGGTCTGTACTGAGGGGGAAGGCTGGCTTCTACTACTGAGGGGTCTGTACTGAGGAGAAGGGGGCTTCTACTACTGTGGGGTCTGTACTGAGGGGAAGGAGGGCTGTCTTTAACAGGGAGGGAAAATGGGGCAGCTGCCCTGGGCCCAGTCATTGTTGTAAGGCCCAAAGCAGCTGCCCCTCTCCTGTACTACACCTGCAGTCCCCGATCCTCTCCTGTACTACACCTGCAGTTTCTGCCTCTTGTTCTATACCTGCAGTCTCTGACATTCTCCTGTACTACGCCTGCAGTCTCTGACCCTTTCTTGTAGTACGCCTGCAGTCTCTGCAGTGATTAGTGATAAGTCACTATTGTAACAATTGAAGCCAGAAGAAAGTTGGTGTCAGTACTTTGATCACCCACTTGATGAATAGACTGCTTTTTATTTTCGCACTGTTTGAAGCTGATCCCCCACACTAGGTACAATAACATGGTTTTATTTGACTATCTGCAGCTGCACTTAAATACTTGCAGTCCAATTGCTTTAGGATTTGTAAAACTAGAACCGTTCTAATATCATTAGAGTTGGTTTGGCTTTTTGGGCTCGTTCACACTAACAAGCTTTTAAACTACTGCATCGCAATACCGCTGTGTGAGTACAAAATGATGAAATGTCACTTTTACATTTCAATGAAGTATGGCCAAAAAAAAAAAAGTAAACAGTGCTTTGCACTAGGATTAGTGCATTGACACCATTTCTGCCAGCACACACCAGTGACCGTGCATTCAGCACAGTGGTCTGGTGTGAGCTATTTATAAATTAACTGTATAAAGCATGCATATGACTAAAATAACTATATCAGCCCAGAACTTTCAGGTTGGCATGTTCATGGGTCTGTAAAAACCCCAAGACTGTTTTGCAGCAAAAAAAAAAAATCATATGTTAACGGCAAATTTACTGTATTAACAGACAACGTTATTTCTATTTCGATTTTATCTTTGGCAACGGAAAATTAAAGTTCACAGGCTTATCTCTGCATGTGTGCCTCTTTCAAAATAGATTTTACTTTATCTGTTTTGTACATCATTCCGAGCAATAAGAGGAAGGAATTTATTGTAAAGGATATGTCTCACTAAATGATTAAAGATGCCTTTAACCATTCACTATGTATTTTTGTGTGTTACAACTTATTAATTATTTTCAGACTTCAATAATTAAAGTGTCTATAGCCCAAACTTGTTTTTATTTGTGAAAGCAGGGAGAAGAATTAAAACTTCTATTAGGTTGTACTGTAGTTGAAGGCTTCATTGGAGAGATTCCTTTTTGTTCTGCTGCATATGCCGCTTTACGCATTGACATGCCTCCTTAAACCTTCTGGGGAGAGCTGCTATTGAGAAAGCAATGCGCCTGGTTTGAGGCCCCAGGACCTAGAGGGTATTGCCTCTGTGAGAGAAGGCTGTGTACCCGTAGGCCTTATGGGCCTTATTTTGCTCCATGCTAAAGTCCTTACTGGAATGAAGAAGCACCAGAACAGAAACCCACCCAGTAACTTTTAGTCTGAGAAGCTGTCAGAGCCCACCAATCAAGTTTTGGGGTATTCCACCTTTTCCTGCCCTACCTGCCTCCTTATAAGCTTATAAGTAAACAGTAAACTACTGTAGCGCCCTCTACCATAGGTAGTTGCTAAGTGTCAGGGTTTTTTGACAGAGCAGGCAAATTTAGTCAGGCCTGATTGTTTTGATTCTTGGTCGGGGAGTGGCCTAGGGAGTTACTGGTGACTCCAGGTAGTGACACCCTTTGGTAACCCCTCCTTTCTGGATTAGAAAGTTCTGGAAGAAAGGGTTGGGAAGAGGAGGTGAAGCTTCCTGAGGTATGTTAAGGAGCTCTGACCAATCCCCAACTGAATTGGCAGGGGGTAGGCCTCCTTAAATATCTGGGGTCAGCCCAGTCTGGGAGGAGAGTTCGGGTGGAAGTGCTGGAGATGGAATAGTGTGGAGGCTGTTGAGGCTTGAGGGAGCTCCCAGTCTGGGGGGGGTGACCTCGGCCTAGGAAAGCGCGGGTGCAGCCAGGAGGAGTGAGATCCTGGAGGAGAGGCACAAGGCAGAGCAGGAAAGGAAAGCTGGAGAGAGCACTATCAGAGAGATCTCCAGGAGGGGAACTACAAGTGACAGGCGTCGGTGAGTGATGCACTTCCTGAAAAGCTGGAGGAGGTACACCGGAGCAGATTGGTGTGACAGACAGTCTGAGAAGGGTACAAGAGCCAATTGGGACTGCAGTGTCACTGTGGTATTGGAGAGGGCCATTGCAGCCAGCAGGGTGGGCAGGGCCTAGAAGAGGATGGGCTGGGAGCAATAGTCCATCAGACTAGTTAGCACATATGTACTTTGCTACACTTTGGGGGCCCCAGGGTCTCTGCCAGTAATGGGCGGCTTGGAGGTCATGCTAAAACTACAGCAGGCCTCCCCATGTGCTAGCTGGGCCGGAACCAAGTTGTGTGCAGGAGAAAGGAACAAGGAGTTGATCGTGTAGCAAGTGATGTGCTGGAGTGAAGTGAGAAGTGTATATACTGTGATGTATATAGAGGTCCCATTAAAGAACTGTTGATCCGTGGCCATCCCATAATCATCCCTACCCTATCCAAGTTCAATCCCCTAATAAAAACACAAAAACAAAGTACCCGCCTGTTCTGTGACTCCGGATGTGAGGAAAGAGTGTGCCTGAGGGCAGTATGATCAGGTGAACCACAACATTCAGCAACCCCCAAGGGGGCAATGGCTGCACTACAATCAAGCTTGGGCCAGCACTTCTTTGTTGAAAGAAAGTGTAAGGCTTCATGTACACAGGATGTTTTAAAACCTCTACTGAATGCTGGAACTTGATAGCTAGGAACTGACGTTTAAAAACGTCCGTTTTACCACTTTTACATGCCGCATTTTGTGGTGTTCATGAGCGATAGCGTTTTTGATGGATAACAGATTCCGCTCATCACTAGAGCCTCCAAAATGCCTTCAATGCAGGATCTCTCTCTCTCTCTGAATCTCTTATCTGAATGTTGCTCCCAAGGACCGTTCACCTCGCCGTTACCTAGTAAGGCCCGGCATGCGTTCCACTGAAAACCGGATATGACGTCACTGGTTATCCACAGCAACAGGCAGCAACCCGATCTCTATGCATTTTGGCTATAGTTTTCCTGATGATGTAGGGAGAACGGTCTTTGGGAGCGACATTTAGATTGCCAGTGGCATTGTGCAGGTTGATCGAGCTGGTGCCAATCTGGGCACATTTTAATGTAAGCAGATTTTATTTAGAAAGTTAGTTATGATTCCATTTCAATAAATGGTGTTGCACGATTATCTTGTTACTTGCTCATTTCCTGGTACTTCGGACCACCTGCCTGATGGCAGAGCACCACCACTGGAGAAGTGTCTGATAACTGTTGAAGAATTTGTGATTATTACATCCTATTAATTGATAAAAGGCTTGATTGGTCTTAGTGACCTTGTGGTTCTGGTGAGTGCACTTATATTGTCAAACGTGGTGGAGCACCTGTTTCTTTTTGAGAGAAGAGCACAAGCCAAGTCCTTAGTATTTTTTGTACACAGTATGGTGGATGGGCTGTAAAGACCGATAGAACATTACAGTGGACTTTATTGTTTATTTTATTTTTGATTTTTATGGTATTTAATAAACTAAGTATCCACACTTGAAAAAATCTATTTTTTGCATAATTTTCAGCATTGGTTGCGGCACATGAATTCATAAATGTGGTATTATGTGATTTGTATGTTAACTCATGTAATTTTTTATTTTCTACAATTTTAATTTTAATGGTCACATGATATTACTAGCACTGGGTTTTTTCGAGTATTTTTTGGATGATGGTGGGTTAAATCTGTGTGCACACAGTAGAGTTCATACTTATTTTTATAAAAACAGCGCCTGACTTTACTATTTAAATATTTTAGTGGGTTTCACACTTAAAGAGGCAGCTGTTTAACTACACACAAAGTCACTCAAGGTTGGCGCCTTTTTCACAATAAGATTTTAGTCTGGTGATATAGTCACTTAAGGATTTCTTTGCTTTCAGTAAATCATACCAATTTTCTTACTACAGAATACATGTTGGTTAATTGTTAATATCAAATAATGCATGGGAAATAGAAACAAATCATTGATTATCTTTACCAGTCTACATATTGTGTAGGGTACAGTAAAATACATTTCTTTTTTAAATATTAACAGTGTTTAATGATGTCTTATGAGGGCAATTTTGACTGTCCTTACAGCATGTTCTTGTCTTTCTTTAGAACCTATTTGTAACACCTCGCTAGAGGCCATTCAGGAGCTCTAGAGAATTTTCATGTACTGGATAGCACTGCTTGATAACTGATTTTAAATGTGCAAGTAGAGAGAATGTAAAATATGTCACTATGTGCCTATTCATCATATGTAAAAAAATTTACTGTAGTTTCTTAACCATAGGAACATGGCTTGTTCTCACTGTGGATATAAATTATGTGTGCTTGTGCCATGTTAAAATTATTTTGCAAGTGTCAGTTGGCCTGAGAACAATGTATACTTTTTTATGAGTTCAAGTTAGGTTAGAGATGACCTAAATCTGAGTACTAGCCTGGGGAGAAATAGATTCAGCAAGATTTTATTATTATCTTATTATTACTATCTATCCATTTAATTCCATTTTATAAATTATTATCTCGTATATATCTTAGATCAGTGTTTCTCAACCTTTTTTCAGTCAAGGCACTCTTTAACATTCAGCACAGTCTCGAGGCACCCCATTCTAAAATGTAAAAACTGAACAAATAGTTTTACATATACTGCAGCAACATCCACAGATGTAGGACAGATGTAGGACACCCATCGTTAGAGGTCATATATTTTTACAAAGCAAATACACCTTTGCACACTGATACTGACTAGCATTCCAATGTTACTCTTCTCCCTCAATTTCTCTCCCTCTCTAAGCTAATGTGACCCCAATGCTGATGGAGAGGGGCAGGGGTGGAAAAAACAAGGATACTACACCCAACATGCTCCTTATCAACCGATGATGTCATTGATTGTTAGGACACTGGCGGCTAGAAGAGTGTAATGGTGTCAAATAAAAACTTGTGGCTTTGTGTAATTAAAAGCATGCTTGATCCACCCACCTACTTGTACACAATTTTTTTTTTGCCAAGGCACCCTTGGAACCTGAAGGCACCCTGGTTGAAAAATTCTGTCTTAGATTTTTCACAAGGCTCCTGTTTTCACAGAGGTTTTTTTAAAATAAATATTTAGTACATAGTCAGGTTGAACAAAGACTAAAGTCCATCTAGCTCAGCTAATAAAAAAAATATAATGAATAAATAAATAAAAAAAAAATAGAAAACCATATTAATGTAAGCGGGACAAGCGATTGGGCAGATGGTGGTGCCAAATTGTATTAGTTCCATAGTTCCACCCCACTTCTTCTTGGATAGAGCACCTACTTCCCTGCTCCTGCCTTTGTAGGAATAATTTTTGACACATGTCTCCCGGCCATAGGCCCACTCCCAACATCCCCGGCCAGAGGCCTTAGTATTCAGAATACAGGAATGTCTACATACAGATGCGTTTTTAGCACTTTACTTCAACTTTGCATGCATAACTTCCTGTGACATATCACAATTGACATACCATCAGAGTTTTTGGTGCCAAATGCCATGTGCAAGGTTAAACATTCTATAGCAGTCATTTCACGAGTACACACCTTCCCTTTCCTCATTGGGAGAACCATAGCATTGGGACCATCTCCCTGTGTATATGTCCACAGCATTCAGCTTTCATCACCAAGTCACAGGACCCACATAATTACATAGTAATTAGTAGATCTAGCAGAGCATTATTTCTAGTTGGGGCATCCACCACTGCCTAGTCAATATCTGGATAATTGAAGTCCTCCATTATAATAACATTGTACTTCCTCTTTGCCATTCCTAACTGTGACAGCAGAACAAACTCCTCCTCATCCTTTCGGTTAGCGGGCCTGTAGTATACGCCTACTTTTAGTTTCCCACTTGTTTATTCCCTTTGACGCTCCAGCCACAAGGATTACACTTTCTCCCTTGCCCCATTAGCAATGTCATTCCTGGTGTTCACTAGCAAATCTATCTTGACATACAGGCACACCCTCCCCCTCTTCTTCCTTCCCTGTCCCTCCGATACAAGGAATACCCCTGGACAATCGCAAGCCAGTCATGTAATCTGCCAAACCAAGTTTCTGATATTCCTACAAAGTAGAAATCCTCTTTGTGTATGAACAGCTCCGATTCTTCCATTTTATTACAATAGCTAGACTTCTAGCATTTGTAAACATGCCTTTTAGTTTTGTACGGGTGCATATTATTTATTCCTTGTTTGTTCTGAGGCTGCAATTGGATTCTGCCAACCTACGCACCTTGGATTTAGGTTTTCTAGTTACACCTCCAATATGGCCCCAGTTTGCCCCCTCTGATCTTTGATCCCTGCCGGCTATAGCTTTCTCTGATTTCCCCCCACCACCTAGTTTATATTTCCACTGCATCTGAGGGCCAGGGGGAACAAGGTGACTTTATTAGTATACCTGTCTTTTCCTAGCATCCTTTTAAAAGCCTTGCCCAGCCAGGCACGATCTCAGATGACACAATTCCCAGGCCTCTACCATTATTCACAGACAAGGGCTCTGTTCAGGTGTTTAGGCCCCCAAGGTCTTGCGGACCCTGCTGCAGGACCTGCAGAAGAATGTCAGGGGATACAGGGCGACTACAGCTATTCCTCCCATGATCTGTACCCAGTGGTGTATTTAGGTTTTGTGCTGCCCTAGGCCTAACTAAACTCGTGCCAACACACACACACAGTTGCGGAATGCCGGCTGCCCGCGCAACAACTTATTGGTTGTGGTCCGCCGTCTAGGCCCTTCAGGATGCCCGGATCCCCACATATGTATGGGCTGTCCTTCTCTGATGGCGACCCTGCCTGTATTATTATGCTGGCTGCAAGCCGGCGGGGACTTTTTTTGTGCTGCCCCCCTGCAAAGTGCTGCCCTAGGCCTGGGCCTTGTTGGCCTAGGCCAAGATACAGCGTTGTCTTTACCACCTTGCCTGTCCTGTTTATATGCCTCAGAATATCTGGGCCCCACCCACAGCTGGCATTTATATGGGCACTAATATAAAAGGGGAGTTAACACCTGCTTATTACTTTCTCCCTTACCATGCTTATAACTCTCCCCCTGACCATGCTTTAATGGCAACATCTAGTGTTGGTTAAGCTAACTACACCTGCCAACATACAGAATCCTGTACTTTCACATTTAATTTAGACATTTTTCAACGGTCATTCATTCCTTCCAAATTTTTTAAGTTTAAAGTTTTATTGTTATTTCACGAATACAAAACATATTATCCAATATGACATAGAAATGTTGTACAAAAATAAAGAAAAAAGAATCATTCGTAACTGTAACAATCCGGGAGGTGCTCATGACTTAGGCAACTTATACAGTGACACACATCAAATAGACTGAGAAACGATTTATTGCAAGAATTCCCCATTGATCTGGCGACTAGACCTCCAGGTGGAAACTCAACCCTAGACCTCCAGCACCCCATTCGGGAACTAGCTGTGCCAAAGGGAGGGTATCGTCCCCACCATCAGAGAAACTACTCGCCCCACCAAGAAGGGAGAGATCCCATAATGCGTTCTTACATATCGTATGCCTCTATAAAGAGCATGAGGCCCAACGTGGCATAGTTAACGGAGCAAACCTTAAATCTCTTGGGTAAAACCACCTCCAGACGATTATAGTATAGAGCACACATCAATGTCATCTAGAAGCATAAAACGTCTGGGAATAATATCACCTCCTTTACACGTTGTGGGAGCCTCCTAAATAATAAGGTCCTTGCCCTTATGCTCCACCCCCTTACTCGTCTGTCCCCCTCCTGGAGGAAATCTAAACAAAATCCGAAATTCGATTAAACATTCTCATAAGTGACTTGCAACGATAAGAAGAAGAAAATACAGGAAAAGAAAGGGAGAGAGTAGACGAGAGAAAAAAGTGTAGGTGTCCTGTTGTCTTTTTCCATTACTAGAGTACCTGAAGTTCAGGAGTGTGTTAATGAGACGTTCATGTACTTTGCCCAGGGCTCCCAAGTAGCCTCGAAGAATGCCACTGTGTTGAGAATTGTGCTGACCAATTTTTCTTGGACCATGATCCATGAGATCTTTCTTTTTGCGGCAGCTATAGAAACTCTACCTTGTTTCCAGGCTCTCGCGATGGTCATTTTAGCCCCCAATAAGATGAAGTGTATAAGAGCCCTGTTGCTTTTATTGCTGTTCCCAAAAGCGAAATTCAATAATGCAATCTGAGGGGATTTGGGAATAGATGTGCCCGTCAATTTATTTATTAAAGCAAAAATCTTATTCCAGAACCCTCTTAATTTCGGACATTCCCACCAGATATGGAGCATAGTCCCCTCATGAGAACAATCTCTGAAGCATAAAGGGGATACCGAAGTGTACATTTTGGCTAATCTGGAGGGTACAAAGTACCACCTAGTCATCACCTTTAAATCCGCTTCCAATAGAGATACATTCTTGATGCCCCTGATCGAATCAGCAGAGGACTTATGCCAGTCATCTAGTTCCCATTCTTGTCCTAGATCCTTCTCCCATGCCAGCATAAAGGCTGTTTTAGAGTCTGACCCAGAAAGTGATTCATATATCGTCGAAATTCCCCCCCCTTTGCTCCTTCATGTGGCTGCACCATTGTTCATACGGTGTGATCGCTAGAGGCAAGGGTCTCGATTTTAAAATGGAGTGCAAGAAGTGGGAGATTTGGAGGAACCTAAAAGTTTCCGAGGAGGGCATTTCCAGTTTCTCCCTACACTGGGCTAGGGAGATAGGACCTTTTGAGTTAAAGAAATGACTTATTCTGTACATCCCCTTATCAGTCCACCATTTGAAGGATTTAATATCCATTCCCGGGGTAAAATTTGGGTTGTGGAACAAGTGAGAGAGGGGGCAAAGCGGAGATATCAGAGACGAAGTCCGCTTAAGTTTGTCCCACAGTGTGATAGAGAAGGAGAGGGTAGGAGCCAAAACTGCTGGGCGTATATGGGCTGGGCATCCCATTAGAAAATCCAATGTGAAGCCAGGTACTGCTTCTCTTTCCATGTGTACCCAATCCAGTTTTGGAGCTTGCGAGTATACTACAGAGAGTTGTGCTAGTTGGGCTGCTTGGTGGTATTTGTGTAGGTTCGGTAAGCCTAAACCTCCCCTTTGTCGTGCTCTAAAAAGGATACCCCTCGCTAGATGAGGGTGCTTGGAACCCCAGATAAAGGAGATTATTCTGGCCTCAAGTGTTCTGTATGAATCGGAATGGGGAGAGACCTAAACAGGTAGAGGATGCGAGGTAGCAGAGTCATCTTTATAGAATGCACCCTACCCAACCATGAGATATTTAGGTTCGACCAGTCCTTCAAATCTGCTTCCAGTTTCTTAAATAGTGGGGGATAGTTGCATGAGTATAATTGATCAAATTTAGTTGGGAGTTGTATTCCCAGGTAGGGGATGGAAGTGGTACTCCAAGCAAACCCAAAACGTGCCCTGATGCGAGATGCCTGTTATTCAGGAATATTAATGTTTAAAACCTGAGACTTTGTCATATTAACCTGTAAACCAGACATGTTTCCAAACTCATCCAAAAGATGACAGAGATTTGGTAATGATACGTGTGGAGAAGTAATGTAAACTAACAGGTCATCCGCAAACAGGGCACACTTGTGTATGCGTGTCCCGCATTTGACCCCATGAATGTTCGGGTGTTCTCTGATTGCCTGGGCAAGGGTCTCTATTGCTATCGCAAATATCAAGGGGGATACCGGACAACCCTCCCTTGTGCCCTTATGTATCTGGAAAGATTCTGAATAACACCCCTGTAATCTCACTCTCGCTTCGGGCTTCGAGTAGAGAGCTCCCAAAATATTTAAAAAGTGCTCTCCAAAGCCCCATTTCTGAAGGATGTTGAACAGATAGTCCCAGGAAACCGAATCAAATGCCTTTTGTAAGTCTAAGGACAACAAAAGGCCTTGTTGTGATTGTCCGCCATCCCACCCCGATTGCAGCAAGGAAATAATGTCTATCGACCTTCTTATTTGATCGGGGCCCTGTCTGCCTGGAATAAACCCAACTTGGTCTTTATGAATGTATTTCTCAATGAAACCTGATAGCCTGTTTGCTAGAATTTTGGTCATTATTTTCAGATCATTGTTAATTAATGATATGGGCCTATAATTGCTTACTTCACTCGGATCCTTCCCCGGTTTCGGGATTACTGAAATATACGCAGAATTGAGTGACTGGTCAAGGGAAGCTCCTTCCTGTAAGGAATTAAATAGTCGGGTTAAATATGGGGCTAGAGTGGTCCCAAAAGATTTATAATAAAGATTAGAAAAACCATCCGGGCCAGGGGCAGATTTATCTTTTAGTTTCCTAATCACTTCCACTACCTCCTCCGTCGAGAATTGGGATTCTAGTATTCTCTTGTGTTCATCATCTAAAGTGGGAAGTGGGGTAGAAGACAAAAAGTCTTCCAATGATGCCCGTGTGGTCTGTCCTACCTTGGCATATAATTTTTCATAGAAAACTTGAAAAGCCCTGAGAATTTTCTGTGGGTTGTTAGTATTGGACCCGTCAGACATTCTTATTTTTGGAAATGAGTGAAGTCTATGTTTGGGAGTAAGACCGGCCGCTAATAATGAGTCCATTTTGTCCCTCATGTGGTAGAATCTGGCTCCGCTCCATCTTACACTTTTCTCGGCTCTTGTAGTAAGCGCTAAATTTAAGGCCAGCCTGGCCTCCTCCAATTTAGATATAGGAGTTGTAATAGGATCTAATTTATGTTGTGAGCTAATAGCATGAAACTGGGCTTCCAATCTGTCCAGTTCTACACTATGTTCCTTACGAATGTGTGAAGATATTTGTATTATTTTTCCCCTAATAGTGGCCTTATGGGCCGCCCATAAGGTATTTGGGGAGATTTCAGGGGTATCGTTATTGTTAAAGTATTCTTTTAAGGCCTCTTCTATTTCAATACATCTAATGGGATCTCTCAGAATGGACTCATTGAGTCGCCAAGCTCTATGTCTGTTGGTGGCCTGAGGACGTTGGAGCACAAGGAAAATCATAGCGTGATCTGACCATGCCAAAGCTTTAATTTTAGAATCCATAGCTAGAGGGATGAGGAGCGCAGAAGTGAATATGTGGTCTATTCTCGAAAAAGACTGGTGTGGGTGTGAGTAGTGTGAGTAGTCCTTAGTTCTGGGGTTAAGTTCCCTCCAGATATCAATTAAGCCTCTCTGGAAAAGGGACTTTGCTATTTTAGAGCTTTGCCTGGATGGGCGAATCGTTTGATTCCCTAATGGCCTTTTTTTATCAAGGCCAGCATCAAAAGCCACATTTGTGTCTCCTCCCATGATGATGGAGCCCTCCAAAAGAGGATCCAGTGTCTTGAGCATACTCTCAAAGAATTTTGCTTGTCCACTATTAGGGGCATAATAAGAGATTATAGAGTATGTGTGGTTATCAAGTGAACCCTTAACTAGGATAAACCTACCTTCAGGGTCTTTGTGGGTTAAGATAGGGGAAAATTTACAGTTAAGTGAGAACAGGATGCCCACCCCTTTAGTTTTACGTGGGTTTAAATAAGTGAGGTTTAAGGGTTTGAAAAAAGATCGTTTACGACTGTTATTTTGATTTCCCCACCCGTAGGACAAGAGTGAATTGACATTTAAAAGGGGATAGA
>BLSH010318156.1:306157-324793 GCA_018402905.1 Glandirana rugosa | reverse complement strand
AAAAAAATAATAAAAAAAAATAAAGAATAATCATTACCGCCGCTAGACACTAAAAATCGCCATGACGCTATAACGCCGCCTGTACAGCCTGGTAAAACTGTGAAAAAACCCTGGTAACCGTAAATGTGTCACTAGTCACGATACTAATGACACAATTACGGTAACCGTCGTTTCCCCAATTGGACCTCCCCCGCGAGATTCCCAATTGACACAAGGGAGTCACACAATATTGACATACCTCCGACCCGACCGTCCCCATGCCCTTGTTCTGGGGGGCCAGAGAGCGGGCACGGCGGACTTGATCTCTGCTGGCTACCCACGATGGCTCCCCCACAGTGAGAGAACGGAGGTCCGTGTATGTAAACACGAATCTCCATTCTGACAGAGGGGGAAGGGCGGTGATCACAGGCTTCTGTATTATATGGAAGCCGTGATCACTCCCGTACCCCTGCCAGCCCAGCCTCCATACAGTTATAACACACTGAGGGAACACAGTTAACCCTTAGAGCGCCCCCTCCAGGTTAACCCCTTTGCTGCCAATGGCATTAACACAGTAATCATAGCACTGATCACTGTGTAAATGCCAATGGTCCCAAAAAAGTGTCAAAATGGTCCGACATGTCCGCCGCAATATCGCAGTACCGCTAAAAATCACAGATCGCCGCCATTACTAATAAGAAATAAAAAAAAATAATAAAAAAACCAGAAATTAATTCTCATCATTCGTAAACGTGGCAACTTTTGCACAAACCAAATAATAAACGCCGATTGCGATATTTTTTTTTACCAAAAATATGAGGAAGAATATAAATCGGCCAAAACTGATGAAAAAAAATGTTTTTTTATATATTTTTTTTTTGGATTTGTGTTTTAGCAAAAAGTAAGAAATATTGTTTTTTTTACAAAATTGTTGCTCTATTTTTGTTTATAACGGTGATGAAATGATGCAGAGGGGATCAAATACCACCAAAAGAAAGCTGTATTTGTGGGAAAAAAAGGATGCAAATTTTGTTTGGGTACAACGTCGCACGGCCGCACAATTGTCAGTTAAAGCGATGCAGTGCCGAATCGCAAAAAACGCTCTGGTCTTAAACTGGGAAATCTTTCCAGGGCAGAAGTGGTTAAAGGTGTTTTTCATTTAAAAAAAAAAAAAATGCTTCTAGACATAAACGCGGCTAAACATGGCATGCAAACGCATTTTTAAACGTTGTTTTCTAGCTGTCGAGTTGAGTCATTCAGGGGAGGTTGAAAAACATCCCAAGTACATGTAGCCTAAGGGCCCTTTCACACCAGTGGACCGTTCAGGTCCGCCTGTCAGTCTTTCAGGTGGACCTGAACGGACGCTCCATTGTCCTCTATGGAGCGACGGATGTCAGCAGCGACATGTCCGCTGACATCCAATCCACTCCGATCCACCAAATACAGATGGATGGAAACCCTATTTTCCATCTGTCTGGCGGATCGGATCGGATGAACACGGACAGAGGGTTCGTGTTCATCCGATCCTCCATAGAGGAGAATGGAGCTGTGACAGGTCCGTTTCTGCACGGAGTGCAGAGACTGTCTTGTCATCCGCTGGCTCAGCAGGGATAAACAAATGGATCCCCGCTGAGCAGCGGAGCCCATCAAAACAGGCTTCGCTCGTGTGAAAGGGGCCTAAGGCCTAATGTACACTGCTGCTGGTAAACGGACGTTTAGGAGCAGTTGGGCATTTTTTTCTGCTGCCCCTGAACTCTCCTCTATGTTATCTTATCAGTACATGTACACAGGGTCGTTCATAGTAGTTTCTAGGCAGTTGAGTTTATAAACATTTTTTGGAAAGCAAAAAAATGCATTCAGGACAGATATTTAGAGGCATTTGAAATGCCAAAAGCCTATAACATCTTGTAAACATGTCAAACTCGCATTTAGCAGCGTTTTGTTTACAGGCACTTTTTTAAAAAAAAGCTTCTAGACACAATTGCGGCTAAACAAAATGGACATTTTTAAATGCTGGTTACTATCTGTCAACTTAAATCATTCAGGGGAGGTTTTAAACGGTCCTGTGTACATGAAGCCTAACCTTTTTCAGCCTGGTCTAAAGTTATACAAAGGGGTGCATGTTGGTTTTGCTGTATCAACACTATGGGGTATGAAGTAACACCTCTAGAAAAGGGTTAACTTGGATAAGAAGGAAGAGTGTAGTTACTATAGGTTACCAAGTAGAAGAACACTATACAAAGCAACCAGTCGTTAGGCGTGGTACCTGGTAAGGTGACAGCTCCTCTGGTAACGAGGGGATCACTGTTTGGCTCCCTCCCTAACGATCCGCATCCAATAGCCGAACTGAACCCACGTTGCGGAGATCTATGGCCTGGTCACGAGGCACGGGTAGTAGGCCCTGCCCACATACCCACCAGGTTATAGCTTTAGTGGATGGAGAACTCCACTGTTGGGTGTAAATCTCCCTAATGTTGGAGTGCCCTGGGTTCTGGGGCTTTCTATTGCCTGGTTTAAATAGCTGGTAGATATAGTTTTAATTCCATTTTCCTTTCTTTATTTACTCCTTAGTAAATCCTTGTTTACTTTTTTTCATCTGCACATGATTGGGTATTCAAAGTTATCAGGAATTTGCTTTTTTCATGATAGGAAAAACAAAGTGAATATTCTCTTAATTTATGAATGAAGATTCTCAAGCCCTTTAGTAAAGCTGTCTCGTTGATTTGCATGTGTCTGAAAAGCCCAACTAACAAATTTCTTAAAATATGCATGTTGACAAATTTCAATGTATTTTGCAGGGAAGCCCCGCTATAGGATTATTGGAGGTAATGAGGCAGAACCACATTCACGGCCTTACATGGCATATTTAGACATTGGTCAGTACTCTTGTGGAGGCTCGCTCATTGCTCCAAACTGGGTGTTGTCTGCAGCCCACTGTTTCGGGTAAGTGACCAGATACTATCCTATTATCAAGTGTAAATACATAGGATTCAGATATGGAAAGCAACTTCTGGGGCATATGTTATAAAGCAATGAATGTGACATTTACTAAATATTCACTGCAGGTGAATACGTCACTGTAATTAACACTACATGCACCAGGAAGATACACCTGAAGCAAATGTCATAAATATATCTATTGCTGCTATGAACAAAATTGGGCTTACATGCATTCAATTCACAATGTTTCTTTGAAACCTTCCAGCGATGCTGATCCGGTTATATAGAATTACAATATGCATGTATCAAATCATCAGTATCTTGTTCCCACAAACACCAGATTCAACCTGACATGTTAAATATGTTATTTTCCATACATCTGATGAAATGATATTTCTTTGTACTGTACTGGGTTCAGACTATTCCTCTGTACTGCATTGTAACATAGAAACATAGAAAAGTGACGGCAGAAAAAGACAGAGTATTCCATCGAGTCTGCCCTTTATTTTTTATTTTTATTTATTTATTTTTTTGTTTTCACATTAACCTTGTTGTCTGACTATGGATTTATGTTTATCCCAAGCATGTTTGAAGCCATTTACTGTTGACTGTCTCACAACCTCTGTTGGTAGTTTATTCTAATCATCAACCACCCTTTCAGTAAAATAATACTTTCTAAGATTAGTTTTGAACTTCCCTCCAGTTTCATGTCCCCGTGTTCTTGATTTTGGTTTCACATTGAAAAGACTGCCCTCCTTTTATTTTCATTTTGGACGTTTTGGTGCATTGCCAGCCTGTTCATTTGAATGGTAAATCAGTGGTGCTCCAGATAAGCAGAGACAAGGAGAAAGACAAAAAAGGGGGATTAAAAGGCACAAGAGAGATCCTTCTAAGGGTAGTAGTCAATTGAACGTATAAGAAAAGTTAAGCTTCGTACACACGATGCGACGGTCGTACGACCGAACGGCCCAAAACGTTTGTTGGCTGTTGTATCTCACGTACTGACATGCACTAAACGATCGTACGACCAAGCCGAACATAGTGACGTGTTATGAACGTATAAAGAGAAAGTTCAGGCGCATGTAATTAGCGTCTGGCCGTTCCTGACTTCTGAGCATGCGTGTTTTGCACAGTACAACTTGTTGGACCAACTTCTCTGTACACACTATACAATGGTTGTACGACCTGCTTGATGGTACTACCAAAGTTTTATAGTTTGCTCATACAACTTCCATTGTACGACCGTTGTACGTAGGCTAATCGCGCGTACTAACTGTCAGATGAGCATACAATGAGCGGTCGTACGACCATTTGCATACGACCGTCAAACTGTGTGTACGAGGCTTAAGTCAAAAAGTGTAGTATGCATATACTCACATTCATAAGGTTGCTGGATACCCATGCTAGGGTCAAGCAACCTCTTTTAGCACATGTGGAGAATATGACTGTCTCCACACAGATTGTGGGAGGTTGCAGTCGATGCTCATTTGGGTTTTACAGAAACTCCTGCACCACGCTAGGTTGCAATCAGATCCGGTGAACAATGGTAGATAAAATAAGGCAACAAAAATGGGACCAGTGTATGGTCAGCAGAGGTGCCCATTCAATAAAAAAGTGCATCCAAGTGGATTCTTCAGGATGGTTGGTATTTATTGATCATGAAAACAGGTTTAAACACCATCAATGCGTTTCGTGGCTCTTTAGTGGCCACTTAATCAGGAAAAGGTTTACATGCGTGGGATCTGTGGGCATTTCTTTAGCCCAGAGTATACTCTGAAGAGCAAACCAATACAGATATCCCTTCAGAGGATAGCACAAGTGTAAATGAGTCTTAAAAGTCCTGCCAGGATACATTCAACAAAACCACATGTTCAAGGCTCACAAAGCCAACAAGTTTTGCATGGACTCTTCAGGCCTGTTCACACGTGCGTTTAGGGCCAATCAGCAGTTTCCATCCAAGGGTTACATGCAGTTAGGGACAGATACAGTTGATGCAATCTGCCTCCGTCCAGGGCCAATCATCTGTCCTAACCTCTGGTAACTGCTTAATGTGTGGATATAAGTGAACAGCTGTGGACAACTGTGCTCCTCCTAGCCTGGCTTTGCTCTGTACAGGCTTCCTGGCTGCAGTTGTTCACATATACCTGTGAATTCAGCTGCAAGAATCTGATCCACAGATCTGAATATAATCTCCCATCTTCCAATATAATCTCTGATGGGTGGAGATTGTGACATCTCTCCTCTCCACCTCTTCCAATCAAGGAATGCCCTGTTTTCATTGAAAAAAAGCAAATCAGTCTATGAATGGCAACATTGCCAAGCAGGTGACTCAAGATCTGGAAGATTGTGGCTATTACTACAGTGACTACTACACTGATTATCATCTCTCCCAGTGGCCCCACAGGCATGAAATATAAGTATTCAGATACATATCATACCTGGAGCTCTGCTTTAAAGCGGAGTTCCACCCAAAAGTTGAACCTCCGCTTATCTGCTTCCTCCCACCCTCTGGTGCCACATTTGCCACCTTTCTGGGGGGAGGGCGGGACAGGTACCCTTCCTCACTTCCTGGAGACAGCGCCGCGGCGCTGTCCCTCAGCAGTTTGGCCCTCTCCTCCTTCCTCCACCGCCGGGCCAGTTAGAAAGAGTAGTGCACTTTGCACATGCACAGTAGGTAACCGGCTGTGAAGCCGAAAGTCTTCGCTGCCAGTTTCCCTTACAACAAATGGCGGTGGCAGCACCCGACAGCCAATCCAAAAATCGGCTGGGTGCCAACATTTTGGGCTTCCCGGACAAGTAAGTGTCCATACAGTATATTAAAATTCAGCAGCTACAGTATTTGTAGCTGTTTTTTTTTTTTGCACCAGGCAGAACACCGCTTTAAGGATATACAGGTAAAGGAGCCTAAAGCTACATCTACTGACTAAAAATAAATATACCAAATATGTCTATATAATATTTAATATTTAAATTTTTGTCCCTAGCCATGATATATATATATATATATATATATATATAATATAATATATAATAAATAAACTATATGCAAACCACTATGTTCCATTTAAAACATGTTATCTATTAATGTTTTTGCCACAATAGAAAGTTTGATATAAATGTTAGATGTTGATTTGTTTCAAGTATTGTTATCAGAAATACTCTGTAGATAACAACTGGATAGAAAGCAAGGTCTGGGGAAGAACAAATGAATGGAGGGTCTGCATGATTAGGGGGGAATAGGTCCAAGAGAGAGGTGAATTGTGAGTTTAAGGTGGGGAGGTGAAGGTTAGATGAGCAGGGAAGAGCCACGGGGATTGATGATGTCGGGATTGAGGGACTTAATGTGTTCCACCCAAAAGTGGAGACTCAGTTTATCTTCCCCCCCCCCTCCGGTGCCACATTTGGCACCTTTCTGGGGGGAGGTGGGAGCGGGTACCTGTTTTTGACAGGTACCCGTCCCCACCTCCGAGAGAACTCACCGTGGCAAGATCACTCTGATGTTCAGCTCCCCTCCTCCTTCCCCCGCCGCCAGGCCATTCAGAAAGTGCAGCGCGTTTCGTGCATGCACGGTAGGAAACTGGCTGTGAAGCCGAAAGGCTTCAATGTCAGTTTCCTTTACCACGAATGGTGGCGGTAGCACCCGAGAACCAATGTAAACATCGGCTGGGGTGCTGACATTGCTGGATTCTAGGACAGGTAAGTGTCCTAATATTAAAAATCAGTAGCTACAGTATGTGCAGCTGCTAACTTAAATTTTTTTGCTGGGGGGGGGGTCAGAACTATGCTTTAAAGTGGTTGTAAACCTCAGACATGAAATATGAACAAAGCACATCCCTTTATAGTGTGTACATTTCTCAATTAAAAGCACCGATTGTCAATTTTGTCTGCTGCTTTGTTCCTCTCTATCAGCGTGAGTCACTTCTGACAAGTTTTCCTGACACCAACAGAAAAAAAAGACACGGGAGAGAGTTCCAGCTGATTGACAATCTCAGCTCTGTTCCTGTGTGCTGTTTGGAGGGGGTGTGTATCTTCCCTCCAATCAGCTCTCAGACCTCTCCTTACTGAGCTCTGCAGAGTGTAATTTCCACTCATCACCGACTTTTTTCTGAACTCTCAGACAACTTGTATAAATTCTGGACTTTGAACAGGTGTAGAGAAGAGCAGACTTAAGATAAACAGGTACAACTTATGTAGGAGGATTTGTTTTATCTTTGTGTATCACCTGAGAAAAGTCACTTCACTGGGTATATGTTAGGATCCATGCACACCGGATGCTCTTAAACGGTCGTTTTTGGGCGTTTGGGCATTTTTTCAACAGCCCATAAACGCCCCTCTATGTTATTCTATGTGTCCATGCCCACATGGATGTTTATTGTCATTTATTAGCAGTGGCGTTTATGGGCTGTTATCTGAATGCCCTGAATTGGCGTTCAAGAGCAGTTCTTCTGACCACAAAAAACGCTGAATGCCGATAAAAGCGGCCATTTATCGGCGTCCAGCCCTTTGTTGTAAGCTGGAGGGGTTAAAGAAAGAAGCTCAAAAACGCTCCTAAACGTGCATAAACGCTGTTACAAAAATGTGCTAAAAGCACATTTTCTAAGCAGCGTCTCCTGCCATTAGAGAGAGATACTTTTCTGACCTACTCTTCATTTTAGGTTTTAAAATGACCTGATAGGCAAAGGGGCAGATAACAGGTCTTTGGGGGTTTCAGCTAAACAGTCCTATTGTTATAAAAAAAACAGGGGCCAACCTGGTGTGGTATGGTGCTTCCACATGGTGGTTTTAGTGGTTCTCCAGCAGCTATGTCCCCTGATGGAAAGTTAGAGCATTTGAGCCTGGTAACTTGTTCAAACTAATGGGGTGCAACTTAGGACAAGGGCCGTGCTAATTTAAATAGTGTGTTTACATAGTGAGGTAGATTTACTAACACTGGTGCAGAATCTGGTGCAGCTGTGCATGGTAGCCAACCAGCTTCTAACTTCAGCTTGTTCATCTTTGACAATAAAACCTGGAAGCTGATTGGTTTCTATGCAGAGCTGCACCAGATTTTGCACTCTTCAGTTTTAGTAAATAACCCCCAGTGTGTTTGAATACACCCCACTTTCCAATAACATTGTCAACATTACTTATTGTTTGTTACTTATCTGTGCCTTTAATTGAACATAAAAAAAGAACCCGGAATTGCGGAATTCTTTAGTCATATTTAACAAAAATATATACTGTATATACTTTATGTCTGAACAAAACACTGCCTCCTGGAAAGCTTGTTACTGTTTATGCAATCTTAATAGGAAAGAAACCTTATTCAATTTAATTGACCCGGCTGGTGGCTTTGTCTGTATAGGGATACCACAATTGTCCTTGGGGCCCATGATGTATCTGAACCCGAAAGTAGTCAACAGATTTTGGGTGTGAAGAACTATTACGTGCACCCAGAGTACGATCCAGATATTACAAATAACGATATCATGTTGTTAAAGGTAAGAAGAAAACATTCTTTCTTAATTGTAAATTAAGGGACACAGGATGAAGTATTCAGGGACACTGGGTTATGATGTTGCCTTCAGGAGATTTGACACTGGTAAACAAAGCTGTAAGGACAGTACAGTGTAACTCCTCCCACTTCAAGTCTCAGTTTTCTGCTAGTGTCCTAGAAAACGGATGTCTTTTCTTATTTTTTAAAT
This sequence comes from Glandirana rugosa, assembly GCA_018402905.1. Taxonomy (NCBI): domain Eukaryota; kingdom Metazoa; phylum Chordata; class Amphibia; order Anura; family Ranidae; genus Glandirana; species Glandirana rugosa. Next base: position 316,190 of record BLSH010318156.1, on the reverse strand, counting down.
TCTGTCTTGTAAATGTCTTCAGTAGGTGGAAGACCAAAACAGGTTAATTTTGCAGCTTTCTGGATTTTCTGATATTCGGGGTGTCACAGAAGCCATATCTGTGGCCCACTAAGCAGAAAGCTGGGCTGTTCCATAATGTGTCTTTTAATACTGAACCCTGCTGTAGACACTCACCTAGGTCCTTATGTGCAACATGTTGAGTCAGTCACAGAGTGCTATACAGGTCTAGGACTGTGGTATACCCTTCTGGTAGAACCCTGTCCTTGAAGACCACTTAGGATGTGCCTGCCGGAGGAGCAAAGGTTGTCAGGAGCAACATGCTTCCTGATTCTGGCCTCTTTCACCCCGATGGGCTTTCTGGGGTGCTGCAAGTCTTCCTCTTGATTTCATCTACTGGGAATAGGGCTTTTTGACCTATCATACATGGAGCCCGTTCAGTGTACACATTCCTGGCTTCACCTAAGAGGGTTGGTGGGGAGAATGGGAGCCGCAGCAGTTTTCAAGCAGCCGTTTTTTGCTGCTTTGCAGGCTCTTGGCCCCTTTTTCTGCTGTGTGAGTTCACTCTATGGTGGTCATACTCCACATGTGCGCACCTTTTCTCCAGGTGCCTTCCCACCATTTTCTCTGCACCTACGTCAGTCCTAAAATTTTACTGACATTACCTGGGCTCCCTGCTGCCTTATAGTGATCTGGCCACGGATGACATTAACCCTTCCTGTTCAGCATCAATTTTGTGATTACCCTTGTAAGCAATCCTTCACGCTATACCTATGGGGGTGCAGGGGCCTGGATGGCTTGAGTGCTTTGTGGGTCTTGTGTCCCCTCAAAGGACCTGACATGGATAGCTGGATCATTGTCCCCAATCACCGCACTCCTTGGAGTCTTCCTTAACTATTTCAATGGTTACTCTTTCCTAGATGTTATCTAGGGAAGAATTCCTAGCTTCGTTGTCTGAGTTTTTGGACAAAATTGCCATCAATAATAGAAGGAGAACAGAGGAACTGCAAGCATAATTCCATGCCCTCTCCTCCAAAGTCCGTCTGACCTGCACAGTCAGCCAAGGGTGAGGAGGATTGCACCTTATCCTTATTTGATGAGTTGGTATAAGAGGAGTCTCAGTCTGCAGACACAATTACAAAACTTAGGGATACCATTTTGTCCTTATGAGCACAGCCCACACATGTCTAGATTTGCAGCTACCTGCATCATCTATGCCTAAAGTTACTAGCCTGTGTCCTTTAAAAAGCCATCAAGTGCATCCTTTTTTGCAGCCAGTCTTGTATAAAGATGGGCCTAACCTAGAATAAAGTCTTTGTTCCTCCTACACTTTTTGCCCAGCAATATCCTATGAAGGAGAGATTCCTAAAGAAATGGACGGTCCCCATTTTTTACTCCCCCATTTCCTGTCTTAGTGAGACTGTAAGTGTTGTGGACACCCCCGCCTTTGGAAAGGCTAGAAGGCCTTTCTAAAGCCTTTTATTTTTTTGCAGAGCCTGCCAATGTGACCATATCCATCTGCCAACCTTAGCTGTCTGGTCCAAGATCATGTCCCAGGATCTAGGATCTATCCTTATGAATCCTTCTGTCCTCCACAACCGGAGCTCATGCTTGTGGATCTACTCTATTGTGCAGATGGACTGGCAGATATTTTACAGTACACCAGATATCCAAAATTGGCCTCCTGGTACACACGTGGAGGACCCTTTGGCTCAAATGTTGGTCTGCAGAGCATTAGTGTTCACGAAAGGCGAATACCCTTTCAAAGGGAATGCCTCTTTGGCAAATCCCTAGACAACTTCAACAAGGATGTCAAAGGGGGAAGAGTACCCTTTTGCCCCAAAAAAAGGCACAATCTTTTTGATTTTGTAGTTTTGGATAGAGTGGGGAACAATTAGAACACATGTCAGATTTTTATTATTGTCTGTGTTGCCTTAAAGTGGTTGTAAACCCTTACATAAACCCAGTAAAGTGACTAGCCCAGGTGATACACAGAGATGAAACAACCCCTCCTACATAAGTTGTACCTGTTTAACTGCCGTCTTCTCTCCTCTACACCTTTTCAAAGTCCAAAATGTATACAGCTTCCAGAAAGCAGGGGATGGGGAGCTGAAGTTACACTCTGCAGACCTCAGTAAGGAGAGAACTAAGGGCTGATTGGAGGGAAGGGACCCCCCCCCTTCACACAGCACACAGGAACAGAGCTGAGGCTATCAATCTTTGGCTGTGTGCTGGAAACCCCTCCCCTGTCAAAGTTTTTATCACTTAGTATAAGAAAAACTTGACAGAGGTGATTCAGGCAGATAAAGAAGGAACACGACAGCAGACAAAAATGACACTATGGATTGAGGCAAATACTATAGAGGGATATGCTTTGTTCGTATTTCATGTCGAAGATTTACAACCATCGGGAATGAAAGTGAGGCAAAATCCAAACTTTTGAGTTGGAAGTATAAAGAGCAAAAATCTTCCAGTGTTGACACTTACTAGTGGCAGTCTCCAGTTTGGAAAGTGAAGGGATATCTCCCCAATGGGATACAGATAATAAAAAAAAAAAAAAAAGGATATTAACTGGGGGCATGTACTGATAGATGTATGTATGTCATTTCTTCCTCCCATCCCACACTTCATCTCCCAACAGTCTGTGCATCACTTCATAAAGCAGGGAGGGGGGTAGGAGCACGCAAGAGAAAATGGGAATAAACGTAGCCCCCCTCATTCGTGTCAGCATGATTAAAAATAAACCCTATTGTTACTATAGGAAGAAAATAATAAACTGGATATCACTGGTGTCACTGGGAACAAAATATGTCCTATTTATTGGTGTCAATGAAATAAAATAAATTGCATATTGTTGGTGTCAGTGGAATAAAACAAGCGCCATTGTTGCAGACAGTGAGACAAAGCAAGCACCATCATTGGTGTCAGGGGGGGTAAAATAAGTCTTATTTTTGTGTCATTGGAATAAAATAGACTCAATATGGTTGGTGTCAATAATTGTAAAATAATCTCAATCATACAGTATCTCACAAAAGTGAGTACACCCCTCACAATTTGTAAATATTTTATTATATCTTTTCATGTGACAACACTGAAGAAATGGCATTTTGCTATGCTACAAAGTAAAGTAGTGAGTGTACAGCTTGTATAATAGTGTAAATTTCCTGTCCCCTCAAAATAACTCAACACACAGCCATCAATGTCTAAACCGCTGGCAACAAAAGTGAGTACACCCCTAAGTGAAAATGTCCAAATTGGGTAAAAAATTAGCCACTTTCCCTCCCCGGTGTCATGTGATTCGTTAGTGTCACAGGGTCTCTGGTGAGAATGGGGAGCAGGTGTGTTTGATTTGGTGTTATCGCTCTCACTCTCTCATACTGGTCACTGGAAGTTCAACATGGCACCGCATGGCAAAGAACTCTCTCAGGATCTGAAAAAAAGAATTGTTGCTCCACATAAAGATGCCCTAGACTATAAGAAAATTGCCAAGACCCTGAAACTGAGCTGCAGCATGGTGGCCAAGACCATACAGGGGTTTAACAGGACAGGTTCCACTCAGAACAAGCCTCGCCATTGGGCGACCAAAGAAATTGAATGCATATGCTCAGTGTCATATCCAGAGGTTGTTTTTGGGAAATAGACACATGAGTGCTGCCAGCATTGAAGGGGTGGGGGGTCAGCCTGTCAGTGCTCAGACCATACGCCATACACTGCATCAAATTGGTCTGCATGGTTGTCGTCCCAGAAGGAAGCCTCTTCTAAAGATGATGCACAAGAAAGCCCACAAACCATTTGCTGAAGACAAGCAGACTAAGGACATGTATTACTGGAACCATGTCCTGTGGGCTGATGAGACCAAGATAAACTTATTTGGTTCAGATGGTGTCAAGTGTGTGTGGCAGCAACCAGGTGAGGAGTACAAAGACAAGTGTGTCTTGCCTACAGTAAACCATGGTGGTGGCAGTGTCATGGTCTGGGGCTGCATGAGTGCTGCCGGCACTGGGGAGCTACAATTCATTGAGGTAACCATGAATGCCAACATGTACTGTGACATACTGAAGCAGAGCATGACTCCCTCTCTTTGGAGACTGTGCCGCAGAGCAGTATTCCAACATGATAACAACCCCAAACACACCAACCACTGCCTTGCTAAAGAAGCTGTGGATTAAGGTGATGAACTAGCCAAGACCTCCAGACCTAAACCCTATTGAGCATCTGTGGGGCATCTTCAAACGGAAGGTGGAGGAGAGAAAGGTCTCTAACATCCACCAGCTTCGTGATGTCGCCCACTGCCTTGCTAAAGAAGCTGAAGGTAAAGGTGATGGACTGGCCAAGCATGTCTCCAGACCTACACACTATTGAGTATCTGTGGGGCATCCTCAAATGGAAGGTGGAGGAGCGCCAAGTATCTAACGTCCACCAGCTCCGTGATGTCGTCATAGAGGAGCGGAAGAGGACTCCAGTGGCAACCTGTGAAGCTCTGGTGAACTCCATGCCCAAGAGGGTTAAGGTAGTGCTGGAAAATAATGGTGGCCACACAAAATATTGACACTTTGGGCCCAATTTGGACATTTTCACTTAGGGATGTACTCACTTTTGTTGCCAGCGGTTTAGACATTAATGGCTGTGTGTTGAGTTATTTTGAGGGGACAGCAAATTTACACTGTTATACAAGCTGTACACTCACTACTTTACATTGTAGCAAAGTGCCATTTCTTCAGTGTTGTCATGTGAAAGTTATAATAAAATATTTACAAAAATGTGAGAGGTGTACTCACTTTTGTGAGATACTGTATGACTATAACTATTCTAATAGAATAATTCTAAAAGAATTAATAAAAAAAAAAATTGATGAAAATTTGATGGAGTGCATATACACAACAGCAGCAGTATGATGAAGCAAAAATGGAATAAGTTATACATAAAGAAAAAAATATAAAATATAAATAATTTAAAAATATATAATATACTGTATATGACAATCCATTTTGTATAATAAGTCACTTCGAAAAAAAATGTAAATTATGTCTAGAAAGGGCAGTGGGGGTTGGGGGGGTAGGGATATAGGAAAAAAAGGGGGGGGGGTGTTTGTTTTAAGTTGGTACCCAATACGTTTATTTAGAATAGGAGTAAATAAATCCCATCTGTGTGTGAGTTGTAGGAAAACAGTCCATTGTGCAGGTCACCTGGAGTAAAATAAGCTTGCAACTCTTCCTGTAGCCATTTACTCCCTCAAGAGTGGCTGATAGTTCTGGTCCAGCTACATCCTCATCTCTTCCACCCGACACTCTTCTCCCACCTGCTGGCAGATTGCTGTATTTAAGGAGGATTGCCCCCTGCCAATCCAGACTGTGGATTGGTCAGAGCTCCTTGTCATACATCAGGAAGTGACACCTCCTCATCTATCCCCCTTCCAGAATTTTCCAAGCTCAAAGGGGAGGAATCTCCAAGGGGTGTTCCTTCCTTCCATCTTCAGCACCTCCCTGATCCACTTCCCTAGCCCACATCAAAACATTCAGGCCTGCACTCACTGTCAGGCCTGACTAGATTTTACCTCACCTAACAAAAATCTACAAAAATAACACACCTATACTATGGGGGCTCTACACTCCCTTTAAAAAATGTTTTTTTGTTTCAGGGGTTGTATTTTGGGGTGCAAGAATATTTTGCACCTAAGCCACCTTACATTATATCACTCATATTACCCACCTCTTCCCATATGTAAAATAAATGTTAGACATAGTAACAGCAACAAGGTTGGAAGTAGCCTGCACTAAATGTTAGACATACACTAGTTAGGCTTATTAGCACTTGCGTTTTTCTTGCATGCCCATTGAAGTCTATTGCATGCAAAACGCTGCTTTTTGCATGAAAAAAAGTCATTGACCCTTTCCAAAAATGCAGAGGCACAAAAATGCATTGATGTGCACATGTTCCATAGGAACCCATGTTAAAAAAATTCCCTCCATTTTTGCAAACTGCAAAATGCATCAAAAAACGCACTAGTGTGAAAGCGTTTTTTGGTGCATTTTGCAGTTTGCAGAAATGCAGGGATTTTTTTTAACATGGGTCCCTATGGAACATGTTCACATCAATGCTTTTTTGTGCCTCTGCGTTTTTCGAAAGGGTTGGGGACTTTTTTTCATGCAAAAAGCAGTGTTTTGCATGTAATAGACTTCAATGGGCATGCAAGAAAAATGCAAGTGCTGCATTTTTACCACAATTTTGCCTTGATTTGCATTTAAATCTGCCTAGCTACAACATTTTTCCAAAAAAAAAAATATAGAATAAAAAAAAATTAAATATAAAAAAACGCAAATCGCGGTTAAAAAAACGCAGAAAGCACAGCAAAAAGCAGTTAAAAAAAACGCTGAAAAGCAAAATGCATTTATGTGAATCGAGCTTAAGGGCCCTTTCACACGGGCTTTCCGTGTTTGGGGTCCGTTTTTGCTCAGCGGTGATCGCTCAGCTGATCCCCGCTGAGCCGGCGGATGACAGATCCGTCTCTGCTCACTGAGTGGAGGTGGAACTGTTAGAGCGCCGGCTCCTCTATGGAGATCAGACGAAATTGGACCGCCTGTCCGTTTTGATCCGATCCGATTCTACAGACGGATGGAAAATAGTCCATCCTTCTGTATTTGCACAGATGTCAGCGGACATGTCTCCGCTGACATCTGCAACTCCATAGGGCTGCATGGAGCGTCCGTTCAGGTCTGCCTGAAAAACGGACAGGCGGACCTGAACAGAAAGCCAATGTGAAAGGGCCCTTATTCTTTGGAGTAAAACACTTGTGTGTACTTTCAATTTCTAGTACTGGCCAGCGTCAGGGCAGTTTGACATCAGAGAGAACAAAGAGAGCCACAGTAAACTACTGGCCAATTTCTATCTGCCAGTCAAAGTGGGTTTATTACCAGTTGAGGAAAAAGCATGCTTTGCTGCTAAAACTACCTGAGAAAAATAAACTTTTGTTAAAAGTAAAATTAATCATATTGGATTGCTGCTGCTTTATGTAAGCTAATTGTAAAAGAGAAAAAAATATTCCACAGCGAAATATACGCTGCCAATGGACCCTGTTGCTGAGACTGTCCATGATCACCATACTGTTCTATAACCATATACAGCTTTAATGCATATTCTATGCATGTTGGATTTATGTACTGTATTTCCAATGTTGCCCTCTAAATGGCATGAAAGGCCTTCCCCCTGTTGTACATTATTTTATTTTTTTTGCATTGGTACATGCCCCTTATGCCAGTGCCCAACTTTCCATGCCTTTCTTATAGTATTTTGCCTGTTAGCCCTAAAAATTGGCAGAATTTAATCACAGGATTTGCTCTCATAGATATCAGGCAGATTTTTGAAGAAGACTCACTGGAACCTTGTTGAATCAAACTTGGGCAGATTTACCCATGACCATTGGTCATATGTCACCTATGATGTTTACTAAGTGGTCATATTTAAATTGTGATGTTTACTACTTGGTCCTAAGGGACTTAGTACTGTTCTTTTCACCAGTTTTTTTTAATTCTTATTCCCACCAGCTCATGTCCTCAGCAGAGATAAATCGCTATGTGCAGACCATTGAACTTCCAGTCAGTAACAGAGACCTTCCAAAGGACATTCCCTGCAGTGTTGCTGGGTGGGGACTGATTGACAAGATCCATACTACTGACAAATTATTTGAGACCAATGTCACTATTGTAAGCCGAAGATTGTGCCACCGTTATTATCATGAGTTGACTGATGGGATGATCTGCGCAGGGAGCAATACAAAAATCACAGACTCTAGTCAGGTAATGTAATGACATTTTTTCAAGTTCAAGGAGTATGCCAGTCAGGACAAAAACTCTCTAGGGTCAGCAGTTCTGCACTACAGTAACCCGATCATTCTGAATAGCATCCCGATGCACTTTGCTGATGGACCCGTGTTGCAGCACAACGTACGTGCACCTTTTTTGGTGCTTTTTGGTGTGACATTCAAATGACTGGACTGCCTAACACAATATGCATGGTAATGCGCAGTTAACCAGGTTTACTATCAAGAGAATGTTTGCATGTGCTTGTTTTTGAATCAATGTTAAACAGGTAAATCAATACTAATATGCTTGCAATGGTCCTGTATGATGCTATTTGCACAGAAAGGTTGCAGTTGCTCTGTGTCCCTCTCGCACTGCCTGTGGGTGTTTCGCCCTGAAGGGCTGCATGAATAGTTGTAGTTCAGTAGCAGTGCACATGTAGAGGAAGCTCCTACAGCAGGAGTCTCCATACTTTCTAAACAATGGCCAGTTTACTGTCTTTCAAACTGTATGGGGGCCGGACTGTGGCCATTGGGAGTAAAAAATGTCTCAATGTCAATGGCTCAGGCTTGGTGGTCATTAGGATGAGGAATTGTCCCCATCAAGTGGGAGGATCAGTGATCCATCATTTGTGTCAGTGGAAGAAATATTGCATCATTATTGGTGTCAGTGGAAGCAATAGTGCCCCATTAATGGTGGCAGTAAAATCATTTGTGTCAATGGCAGGCATAGTGCTCCATCATTGGTATTAGTGGGAGGAATAGTGCCCCATCATTGGTATCAGCAGGAGGAATAGTGCTCCATCATTGGTATTAGTGGGAGGAATAGTGTCCTATCATTGGTATCAGTGGAAGGAATAGTGCCCCATCATTGGTGTCAGTGGGAGGAATAGTGCTCCATCATTGGTGCCAGTGGGAGGAATTGTGCTCCATCATTGATGTCAGGGGAAGGAATAGTGCCTCATAATGGGTGTCAGTGGGAGGAATAGCGCTCCATTATTGGTGTCAGTGGGAGATATAGTGCCCCATTATTGGTGGTAGTGGAAGGAACAGTGCTCCATCATTGGTATTAGTGACAGGAATAGTGACCCATCATTGGTGTCAGTGAAAGAAATTATGCCTCACTGCATGTAAGTTATGTTGTTAGCATTAGATTAATAATAAATAACGTTAATATCACATTTAATTTTGCCAGTATAAGAACACCAAATAAACATTTAGGATATTCCCCAGACCTCTTTCTGAAGGAAAAGAGGGAAAAATATTATATTTATGATTTGAGCTCCTTTTACAAACTATTTTTGGCTCAGTCCTTAACAACTAATGAGTCGTCATGTAAGAAAAAAGAATTGCCAGCAAATAAAAAATAAGAAAAAAAGGACCCTTTGGGTCTGCTATGGATTTTGAGGGGAACCCTCTGCCACAAAAAAAGGTGTGGGGTCCCCCCAAAAATACATACCAAACCCTTATCCAAGCATACAGCCTGGCAGGTCAGGAAATGGGGGGGGAGCAAGCACCTCCCCTCCTGAACCATACCAGGCCACATGCCCTCAACATGGGGGGTGATTTGGGGCAGGGCCAATGTTCTTGTGGACGAGGGCCTCTTCCCCACAAACCTGGCCGGTGGTTGTTGGGTTCTGCAGGCATGAGGCTTATTGGAATCTGGAAGCCCCCTTTAACCACTTGCCGACCGCCGATCGGCATCTGACGGCGGCAAAGTGGCTCGTTCCCGCAAATCGCCGTCATACGACGGCGGCTGCGGGAAAGAGTTTAGTGAGCGCGCCCGCGCGCTCACTGTGTCCAGGGGGGCCAGGGAGCGGGTGCGGCGGCTTCGATTGCCGCCGGCTACCCGCGATGGCCCCCCCGGAGCGAGTGAGCGGAGGTCCGTGGATGTAAACACGGACCTCCGCTCTGTGTGAGGGGGAAGGGCTGTGATCACAGCCTTCCTTTACGTGAAGGCTGTGACCACTTCCCTTCCCCAGCTAGGCAAGCCCCCCTACAGTTAGAACACGCCCAGGGAACATACTTAACCCTTAGCGCACCCCCTGCAGGTTAACCCCTTCACTGCCAATGGCATTTACACAGTAATCAGTGCATTTTTATAGCACTGATCGCTGTATAAATGCCAATGGTCCCAAAAAAGTGTCAAAATGGTCCGACATGTCCGCTGAAATATCGCAGTACCGCAAAAAATGACTAATGACACATTTACGGTAACCGTCACTTCCCCAATTGGACGTC
>BLSH010318156.1:282138-296863 GCA_018402905.1 Glandirana rugosa | reverse complement strand
TCTATGTTACTTACAGAAGATTTGAAAGTGACGAATCCTCCATAAGTGTGCCCTACGTCGACCACTGCAGTGACCGCGGACACTGAGGTCGCACGTACGCACCCTCACTGCAGTAGCGCCGAGTCGGTAAGTATATCGACCTTGGGTGTTTCTGGCCCACTCCTGACTCGACAGTAGCCACTGTCGTACGGTGAACTTCCGAATTAAAATGCCATTCACACGGTATTACACGATCATACACCACGTATGATCGTACAATATTATAGTTGAACGTCCACAAAAAAAAAGAAAAGAAATACCTGAAATGATGGTGAAATTCTTTTGTGTGTCGATCTCAACTCGCTTGTGGACCTTCAAGCCCAAGACGACCAGGCAGGCTTGAACGTGCGATCGTTCGGGTTCCGTCCGGACCCGGACCCGGACTTTGTCCCGAAGTTCGGACGGACCAGCAGAACCCGAACTTCCAGGTGTTCGCTCAACTCTAGCTGTGTGTTTTCTTAAAGTGGTAGTAAAGTCCATAAAGAAAAGAAAAAAAAACACCTGCAAGTTGATATTATAACATGCTAGTATGCACCACATACTAGCACATTATGGCACACTTACCGTAAAATTAAGCCTTCAAGTGGCATGCTGTCACCGATGACAGCTCAGTCCTCACCCGGTCTTTGTGGGTTCCAGCTATATGAATGGCTGAGCCGCGATGACGTCACTCCCACGCATGCACGCTGGAGTCACAGGCGCCAGTGACGTCACCAGCTGCATCCCGTGTGAATACCTCCTAAGCAGTGAAAGTTTAGAAGACATTCATTGTATCTATAGGTAAGTGTTATTATAGGTAAGGTTGAATAAAGACAATAGTTCATCCAGTTAAACCTGTGTAGGTGTGTGTGGAGTAGTTGCCCACCCCATTATTTTATTGAGTTCTTTTATATCCAGCTGTGAAACTATTGCCCTGCTTAGCTTTGTATTGTCAGCAAACACTGAGATTAAGCTAGGTAAACCATCTGCTAAGTCATTTATGAATAAACTAAACAAAATTGGTCCCAGGACAGGCCTTGGGGTATCCCACTTACTACTTCAGACCAGTGTTGCCAACCTGCCAGATTGAAATTTACTGGCACAACACCCAAAATTTACTGGCACAGCCCAGTTTTTACTGGCATTCTACAAAAGTTACAAAATTACAGTTTTAAGAGCAAATTCCAGTATTTAGGCAATAAACAAGTACACTATGCAAATAGCAATGTGATTTAAGGTAGATAGCAAGGTAAAAAACATATTTCTGTTATTTTCGATATATCAAGGGTGGATTATTTATTCCATCAGCTTTTGTCACTTATGTCCAACTGGAGAGATTTCCCCTTAATTTCTGTTCCATAACCACCACAGAAAGTGAGGTGAAATCCCTGGTAGACACTAGGATCACCCCACTTCTAGACCTCCTGTCTTCATCCCTCCATAACCTCCTGTCACCATCCCACCTGTCACCCTCCTACCATCCCTCCTGTCACCATCCCACCATCCCTCCTGTCACCATCCCACCATCCCTCCTGTCACCATGCCACCATCCCTCCTGTCACCATCCCTCCATCCTCCCTATCACCATCCCACATTCCATCCTGTCACCATTACACCATCCCTCCTGTCTCCATCCTGTCACCATCACACCATCCCACCAGTCACCATCATACCATCCCTCCTGTCACCATTACACCAGTCCTATTGTCACTATCTCTCCTGTCACCATCCCTCCTGTCACCATCATACCATTCCTCCTGACACCATTACACCAGTCCTATTGTCACTATCTCTCCTGTCGCCATCCCTCCTGTCACCATCATACCATTCCTCCTGACACCATTACACCACCCCTCCTGTCACCATCCCCACCATCCCTTCTGTCACCATCCCACCTGTCACCATCCCACCATCCTTCCTGTCATCATCATACCATCCCTCCCATCACCATTAAACCAGTCCTCCTGCACCATCCCTCCTGCCCATTACACCATCCTTCCTGAGTGCACACCCGGGCCACGGACCGATTCACCTGAGCCAGAACTACCCACCCACCCATCATATTCAGCCTGGACGAAGAGGTAACTGAGAATAACTCAACTCACGCCTGTAGCCTTGCACGTCCAACTCCGCAGTCCATCATCCCCCCCTCTCAGTCCTCCTCAGGCTCAGTCCTCTGTCCTCAATGTGGCCGTCCCGAGTCTGCTCTTTCAGTATACCTGCTCAGTCAGCACTCCAGGCAGCCCGCTCTGTCCGATGTTCACGAGGCTCCTCCGCCCGCCCGCTCCGCGCTCCTGCCTTTGTAATGCAATGACAGGCACATCACATGCTCTGCGCACCACGCGACTCGGGCAGCAGATCGGATCTACTCGGGGATTTCCAGGAATTGCGCATGCGCAGCTCTGACCCTAAGGAGGTACTGCTGTTTTTACTGGCATAAAACAGCTGCTACGGACTTTTACGGACGCCGAAAATATGCCCTGTTTTTACTGGCTGTCCGTAAATTTACGGACGGTTGGCAACACTGCTTCAGACCATTCTGAGTACACACTATGTATCAGCACCATTTGGTCATGCTCCTGTAACCAGTTTTCTATCCAGGTACATACCTTACAGTCTAAGCCAATAGACCTTAATTTCTAAATGATGCGTTTTTCGGAAACTGTATCAAATGCTTTTGCAAAATCCAGATACACCACATTCACAGGCCTTCTTTTATCTAGATGGCAGCTAGTTTACAAACTATTAATGTTAGACTGACTGGCCTGAGGTTTCCAGGTATATATTTTTTCCCTCTTTTGAATATTGGTACCACATTGATAAGATGAAAAAGTTGAGCTAACTGTACATAATGAGGTCACCAAGAATATAAAAGAGAAGCTGCAAAGAAAATGAAAATATCCCAAAGTTTGCTGTTTAATAAGTGTTTTCCTTCTCTTTATGCATTATATAGCCACATCCGACTTGTGACATCCGACTTGGTGATTACAGCAGCAGTAAAAGGAATTTATCTCACACTGGGATTGTTTTGATTGGTGAAAGGACAAGTCACTATCTCAAAGTCGGAGCAAAATCTTATCTTGTTCATTTGAGTCGGATGGAAGTAGGAACAAAGTAGGACCGAATTAGGACTGATGTGGTAGGGCAAAGCAGGATCAAAAGTCTGACCGTTTTTGTGTCCAATAGTGTGAACCCAGCCTTAAGTACCAAATAAAAAACAACCTTAACTAAAAACAGCACTATGGCTGGGTTCACACTATCCGACACAAAACCAGTCAGACTTTTGATCCTACTTTGCCCTGCAACATCGGTCCTACTTCTATCCTACTTTGGTCCTACTTCCATCCGACTTGGATGAACAAGATAAGGTTTTGCTCCGACTTTGAGATAGTGACTTGTCCTTTCACCAATCAAAAGAATCCCAGTGTGAGATAAATTCCTTTTACTGCTGATGTAATCACCAAGTCGGATGTCACAAGTTGCATGGTTAGACCAAAGATCCGACTTTGATCCTACTTCAATGGTATTCAACGGCTGAAGTAGGACCAAAGTCGGACCAAAGTAGTACAGGAACCTTTTTTCAAAGTCGGACCGACTTGTGTCAGACTAGTTAAGACGGCTCTCATAGGGAAACATTGATTTGGTGACGTCATGCGACTTGTGCTCACAATGTCGGTCCGTTTGTCGGACAAGTGTGGAACCCAGTCTCAGAGTGGATCCACATGCCACAAGGTTGATTGTATAATTGGGCTACATACAAATGTGAAGGAAATACAAACAGAGCAGTGCAAAGTGGACCACTAATATAGTATGTTAAAACACCAAAATATTAGAGAAGTGAAAAGTAACTATAGGTATTGCATTCATAAAAGGGGGGAACATTTAGGAGGGCAGCAATAACACACTCTGGAGAGGTCTGGTCCTGTGCACTCCAGCCCCAGCTGGGAACAAATCAAACCACTCCAACTGTCAGATAAAAACTTTCAACAGTGAAGGTAGCCGATTGTCTCAGGCAAACCCTGCTTCTTTCCTGACATCTGTGGATATGTTCACTGAAACTTAGTTGCTATGTTCACTGATGCATGCTTTTAATCTGACAGTTAGAAAAGCTTGGTTCATTTCTTGGCTGGGGCTGGAGTGTACAGGACTGTGTTGTTGCTGCCTTCCTGAGTTTCCCCTGCTTTTTTGAGTGCAATATCTATAGTTACTTTTGACTCCTCTAATAAATTGGTGTTTTAACATAATGGATAATAGATTGTCATGGGAGTGCATTGCTTAGAGGAGTGCCAACATCCAATATAATTTGTAAAGAGGTTTTAGCACATACTGCCAATATGGGGAACCCCCTGGGCTTTCGAGACAAGATGAAAAAAGAGTATAGTAGAGTAACATATCATATCATTAAAACGAGGCACAGACCTCGACACAAGAGTTAAATCTTGTATATAAAAGTAATTGGCAAAACAGGGATATACGATATACAATACTTTAAATGACCAATTTGCACGCCATGCGTTCCCCAGCTTAGTAGAGACAAGGCAGGGGCTTCATGGCAAATCTTGACATGTTTCGGACTTTCTGCCGTGGTGCTGTCCTTCTTCAGAGGATTTATGAGTGCAGGTCAGACAGTATAAATATCTAGGGTATAAGCATAATCACTATAAACATACAGTATTGATTGCTTATGAGCAAATAAATGCATATAATCTATGGTCAATAAGTCAATCCTGAAGTTTTGACATAGTTGGTCACTCACCCCGATGCCAAAAGGTGCCCGCTAGAGCTGCACGATTAATCGTATTAAAATCGCGATCTCGATCTACCCCCCCCCCCTGCGATCTCCATTGGGCATTACCGCGATTTTCAGTGCAGTTAATGGGGTCCGACTTGGGGGGCGAATCAGCGCGACTTGACAGTAATAAAAGTGCCTGAAGTCTTTCCAAGTCGGAGCGACTTGAGTCTCAGGGGAGAGAGCCAAGTCTGGGCAGACAGCCAACTTCTGAGTCATCATTGATAAAAGAGTTACAAAGTCATTTACTTCAAAGGCATTGAACTCTGAGTGAACTCCACTTCTATAGTTGTTTGGTTTAACCATTTAAAGACTAAATATTTCCTGACACTTGCTGTTTACAAATAAAAATCCATTATTTTGTGCTAGAAAATGACTTAGAACCCCCAAACATTATATATTTTTTTTTAGCAGAGACCCTAGAGAATAAGATGGCGGTTGTTGCAATATTTTATGTCATACGCTGTTTGCGCAGCAGACTTTTAAACACAATTTTTTTGGAAAAATTACCCCTTTCAAAAACCTAAACAGTGCTGTTAGCCCAATTTTTTTGTATATTTAATATATTACGCCGCGAGAATCGTGATCTTTATTCTAAGAAAAAAAATCGTGATTCTCATTTTGGCCAGAATCGTGCAGCTCTAGTGCACGCACAGCAACAGTAGGTGGAATACAGCAAATAGGACCTGCTTTAGACGGGCAAAGGCAAGACACAGTGCCAGCAGCGTCAAGAGCCCGCCCCCAAGGGAACGCTGACATGCACCACAAGAGACGTCAGGTGGCTACGCCAGCCAGGGGCCACAGTCAGAGCTGCAACCAAACAGAAAAAAGGGGGAATACATGATAGTGGATTATTGGGATAAAAAAAGGGCTCAAAACAAAATAATATGTTGAACGTGTTTTAACATAATATTGTTGAAAAAATGCAATTAAAACCTGACTGAGGCTAGACCTCTCTTGTTAAATGCAACTGATACCAAAACCCATGTATGTGGGACCTGGGAGACAACTCGGCGTAATATCCATGCAAACTTCATTTATATCAAAAAGATCACACAACAAAATACAGAGAAATGAAAAAGTGTCTATAATTATGTGACTAGGACCTGGTTGACACATTTTATATTATTATATGTTTTAACATAATGTAGCGTCCTCCTAGTTTGGGTATTAGTGAGTGTATATAGTTTTTGTCTATCTCTGCTTAACAGGAGAGCTGACAGGTAAATCTATATGATGTCTGCTTATCAGAGAGCCTGATTTGAGTAAGGTCTGCCCAGTATGCTCTGGTGCTGTTTCATATGGTCTGGAGCTATTTTACCCTGTCCAGTAGTATGTGTTCGCTATTGGACAGAGGGAGAAAACCTCAGCCAGTAACAGCAGGTGTATTTGGAGGTGGTTCTGACCAGCTAGCAGGGGAGTGGTGCCCCGCTGCATCTTGGGTGAACACCTTCATATAAAAAGGAGCACATGGGCTCAAGGTTAGGAGTTCCAGCCCACCCAAGCCTGAGGGGTGAGGCATGTATTTAGCTCCTGGCTCCTAGGCCGCACGGCCTATCCAGGAGGCTGCCGGCTGCTAGGCTTAGTCAAGGCTTATCCGGATGCCGAAGATGCAACCCACAGTTCTTTTGAAAGCTGACAGAGGGAGGATGTCCTTGGATTCGGTCTGATACTGCGGTGGCAAAGTGTCGCTTGGAGGTTGGCAGAAAGGGCTACCGACTGTCCCAGGACATGGTGTGAGTACAGATCTGTGAGAGGATCCTTGAGACTGTGTTGCTAGAATTTCCCCTGCCCTCATATCAGCTTTATTGGGTGTGCCAGCTAGAAAGGAGACACCGGAGAGTGTCTTGAAGAACAGAGTTTAGCTTCTGTCCTTACTGCTTAACAAGGGACCTGTTCTGCTAAAGTCAGCCTGCCATAAAGTGCCTTTGGTATGTGCTTCCACTGTGAAGCCTCTTATATAGAGTTAGGTCTGCAGTACACAGGGAGCCTTGTCGGGGCCTGCAGCTTACGTATACACTTGCAAATATGTGTAACCAATCCCCTGTCTTTTAAACGCTGAATTTGGCTTGGTGGCAGACTGGTCCGTAAATTGAGCTCGTAACTTTTTTTGTTTTTTTGCTTTTTGTCTGTATCTGCCTTTCCAGAGCTCCTTGCTGTAGTGGCCAGTTATAGGTGGGGGACAGTGACCTTGTTTTTTGTGTAGTTACCACTTTTGGTGCCATACCAGCGCCACAGCCGCCATGGGGCCACGGCTGGGTGTCTGGTCATGTACCTTTAAGGAGGGTTGGGCTCCTCCAGTCACCTGTCCTTCATCTATCCATTAAATTGTATGTGCTTCCACTGTGAAGCCTCTTATATAGAGTTAGGTCTGCAGTACACAGGGAACCTTGTCGGGGCCTGCAGCTTACGCATACACTTGCAAATATGTGTAACCAATCCCCTGTCTTTTAAACGCTGAATTTGGCTTGGTGGCAGACTGGTCCGTAAGTTGAGCTCGTAACTTTTTTTGTTTTTTTGCTTTTTGTCTGTATCTGCCTTTCCAGAGCTCCTTGCTGTAGTGGCCAGTTATAGGTGGGGGACAGTGACCTTGTTTTTTGTGTAGTTACCACTTTTGGTGCCATACCAGCGCCACAGCCGCCATGGGGCCACGGCTGGGTGTCTGGTCATGTACCTTTAAGGAGGGTTGGGCTCCTCCAGTCACCTGTCCTTCATCTATCCATTAAATTGTATGTGCTTCCACTGTGAAGCCTCTTATATAGAGTGAGGTCTGCAGTATACAGGGAGCCTTGTCGGGGCCTGCAGCTTACACATACACTTGCAAATGTGTGTAACCAATCCCCTGTCTTTTAAACGCTGAACTGTTAGACAGGTGAATTTGGCTTGGTGGCAGACTGGTCCGTAAGTTGAGCTCGGAACTTTTTTTGCTTTTTTGCTTTTTGTCTAGTCTGCTACACTGAGTTAGAAAGGAGACGCTGGCTAGTGTCTTGAAGAAACAAAGTCCGGCATGTTCTTTGTTGCTTAAAGATGGACTTGTTTCACTGGTGTCAGTCTGCTGTGTGAAGCCACTGACCGCCTGCTATACAGAGCTAGGGAGAATTTGTCCTCAGTTACAGTCAGTTAATTTGGAGTATCCCATACCCATCTTTCTCCTATCCAAGTTCAACAATAAAGCATTGAAAATTCATCCCCTAGACTGGTCACTGGAAACAAGCAGGACTGTGTGTGCACCTGGCTGTGTGAAAATGCCATAGTGACTGGCTGCAAAATATTCAGAGGGAGGCTCGGGAACAAATATAAATTTCATTAGCAGCTCCTTCGGGGCTACCGCTACAATAATATACTTGTGGTCTGCTTTGAGCTACTTTCCTTGCGTTTCCTTCTCATAGGGACATGCATGGCAGGGAGGGCTCTTTGCCAGCAGCTGGGAATGGAGCACTGTCACATGTAAACATAGAAGCCATCTGTGTTTACAAATGGCAGTACTGAGAGGCAAGCACAGGGCTAGCGCGGGGGGTGGTAGAACTCTGTTCTGCCACGCTCCAGCTAAAAAAGCCTTACCTTTAACAATACATCTTTACACTGAGAAGACATTCATACATACCTTCAGAATGGCACTATACCCTGTCTCTCACCTATAGACTCAATCATTAATTTCAGCGGAAGTGGTGTCTGCCACGTGTTCTATTAAATTTGGAAAATTCACAGACCTGACGGCTTCACCTTGTCATACTACAAAACCTTTTATCAGACTCTAACCCCCAAGTTCACCATGGCTTTTAAGGCCCCTTCTAAAGGACACACTCTTGACATACATCTGTTATGTACCTGAAGGAGGAGCCTGATGAGGTGAAACTTACCTCCCTTAAACAGAAGAGTCACAAGGGTATGGAGTGGCCTGCTGGATATGGATGCAGCAAGGTAGGTAAGTTGTGACTAGTGCAACAGGTAAGCAACAGATGAGCAGAGATGGCAGCAAATGCATGGTCAGGGTTCAGGCCAGAGTCAGTGTTAGACAAGCAAATCAGGAACAGAAGGAGGGTGTGGAAGAGTAGTCAAGGAACAGGCCAAGGTCACTAACAGGCAGATGAGCATCAGCAAGTCAAAGCAAGTCTGGTTACCTTCCATTTGTTTAAATTCTGAACCTGACCTTTCCACATCCTACAGTCTAGTATGGCTTCGACCTCATACTCCTTATAACCATTCACCATCACTGGCTCAAGTAGACCTGTATTTCGATCTGAAAATAGGTCTGGCACCAAGACCTAATAATGATATGTGGAAAACTGGATGTAGCCTATAAGAGTCTGGCAATGCAAGTTCATAAGAAACGTAATTGATTCTCCTTTATATTAGTAATAGGCGCATATAATTAGATTCAAATTTCTTTGTATGACACAGGACATCTTTAGGTTAGTCGTGGATAGCCGCACACAGTCAAGGGGTGAATCCCCTTCTTTTTCTTCTAAAAAAAATTTTATGGTCCTCCTGCACCTTGACCACTGCCCCATGATGCAACGTGTTAAAGCTACAATGCCAATATTAGGATTATTTGCATTGAAGAAATTTACCATGTCCTAGACTGCAGACCGCAGTGGTCAAAGAACTGTACTGGATAAGAATGGTGGATGAAAATCATACATTGCAAAACACAGAAATTGATTTGTGGTTGAATGCCTTGAATTACTGTAGGTGAATTTGACAAACTGCAACAATGAAACCATCATAAAGTCATCTTGTGTCAAAGAGAAAAAAATAGCAGATGTATTGCTCTAAAGTCTGATTGGTCTTTCTGGCCATTGGTTTGCAAGTGGTATTTTGAGGAAAACCACAGTTCAATATTTAAAGTCTTGCAGAGAGCTTTTCAAAACCTGAAGGTGAAAAACCTGAAATTGAGTCTGAGATAATATAATAGGAATCCCATGGAGTCTCACAATCTTTGTCACAAAAACATGAGCTGTATCTATAGCAGACAGTGTCCCTTTCATGTGTAAAAATGTGGCATTTTAGATAACTGGTCCACAACATCACATTGGTAGTATAACCCTCAGATGGAGGAAGTTCAGTTCTAAAGACCATCGATAACAGTTTCTGTCAGGAATTTCAAGAGGTCTCAGCAGACCCCAAGACCCAGTATTGTTCTATTGTGTATGCAAGTAACACAATCATTAGCATATTTCTTAGGCCTTATGCATACAGGACATTTTTGGACATTTTTACAGCAGCTATTTTTGGCTTCAGACGTTTTTTCTATAGTCAGTATAGCTGTTTTTGGCTGTGGTGTTTTTTGACTGTAAAAAACCCCAAGACTAGTGGGTTCTGAGAGGAGTTTTTCAGCTGTGAAAATGCTCTAATGTCAAAAATGCCAAAACAATCCGCCTACAAATGACGATAAATGCTCAAAAACGCAGCTTTATTAACGTTTTTGATCCCATTTAAAAAAACAAACAAAAACGCTAAAAAACGTTATTGCAAAAACGTTGAAAAATGTCCTGCTAAGAAATGGTCATGATCAAAGTCCTAGAACAGCCACTTTAACCACTTGCCGACCGCAGTCTGACGGCGACAGAGTGGCTCGTTATCGCACATCGCCATCATACAATGACGGCTGTGATAACTAGTGCTGTGAGCGCGCCCGCGCCGCCGGAGGCGTGCTCGCGCACTCACTGTGTCCGGGGGAGGCCAGGGAGCGGGTGCGGCAGACTCAATCGCCGACGGCTACCCGTGATGGCCTCCCCACAGTGAGAGAAAGGAGGTCCGTGTAAGTAAACACGGATCTCCGTTCTGTTAGAGGGAGAAGGGCGATGATCACAGGCTTCCTCTATATGGAAGCCGTGATCATCCCCTTTCCCCAGCCAGGGCAGCCCACACACAGTTAGAACACGCCCAGGGAACACAGTTAACCTTAGAGCACCCCCTGCAGGTTAACCACTTCACTGCCAATGGCATTTACACAGTAATCAGTGCATTTTTATAGCACCGATCGCAGTATAAATGTCATTGGTCCCAAAGAAGTGTCAAAATGGTCCGACATGTCCGCTGCAATATCGCAGTACCGCTAAAAATCGCAGATCACCGCCATTACTAGTAAAAAATAAAAAAATAATAAAAACCCCAAAAATTCATTCTCATCGTCTGTAAAAGCAGCAACTTTTGCGCAAACCAATCAATAAACGCTGACTGCAATTTTTTTTACCAAAAATATGAGGAAGAATATAAATCGGCCAAAACCGATGGAAAAAAATGTTTTTTTATATATTTTTTTTTGGATTTGTATTTTAGCAAAAAGTAAGAAATTAGTTTTTTTTTGCAAAACTGTCGCTCTTCTTTTGTTTATAGCGGCGATCAGAAATGAAGCAGAGGTAATCAAATACCACCAAAAGAAAGCTCTATTTGTGGAAAAAAAAGGACGCAAATTTCGTTTGGGTACAACGTCGCGCGACCGCGCAATTGTCAGGTAAAGCGACGCAGTGCCGAATCGCAAAAAGTGCTCTGGTCCTAAAGTGTGAAATCCTTCCGTGGCTGAAGTGGTTAAGATCTTTTTGTTCAAAAATGTTATCTTTAACCCAGAACAAATCATCTTTTACATGTAATATGACCCCTTGCGGTGGTATATTTCTCCTACAGACTTAATCTGATAGGAATGGTCTGATACTAGGAACGAAAAATTCCTGGTAGATTGGATGGTGTCAGATGAAGAGTCTTGGTGCCAGACCTTAGACATGTGCAATTCGTTTCAGTCCGAATATAAATTTGCACGAATGTTTGATTATTCAGAGATTCGGGTATATTTGAATCTCGAATTGAAATAGTAACGAATTTCATTGACATTTGTATTATCTATTTGTTTTCTAACGAATTTCCCATTTTTGAAATGATTCGAATTCAGATTGGTGGAAAAATTATAGACTGATTCGAATTCTGTGTGAAGAGTAGCTGGTTGTTAAAGAGCAGGCCAGGAAGCCGACTGCCGCGTCCCTAACAACTGATGACTCATCAGCTGTCAGCGGGCTTCCTCACTGCAAAGTAAACAAAAGAATGGCGGCAATAGAAAATCCAGAAAAAAACAGCAGCTGGGGGCGTTTTTTTTTTAAATCCATACCAAACCCTTATCCGAGCATCCAGCCCAGCAAGTCAAGAAAGTGAGGGGGGTGAGTGAGCGCCCCCCCCTGAACCATACCAGGCCAACATGGGGGGGTCCTTTGGGGCAGGGGGAATAAAAAAAAGTGATTAAAGACACTACACAAGTTTTTGACAATTCCTTTATTAAAAAAATCAAAAATAAAAAACAATGTCCCCAGATGTAGATCCATTTGCTGGACCCGAAAAAAAAACTCTCCAGCCTTGTCTGACATTTTTTAAATAGCTAAGGAGGGGAGTCACCTGATGACGACAGTGGATGACCCCATCCCAAAGCACCCCCCCCATGTTGAGGGTATGTGGCCTGGTATGGTTTAGGAGGAGAGGGCCCCTTGATTGTTCCCCCTCTTTCCGGGCCTACCGGACTGCATGCTTAGGATCTGATATGAATTTACGGGGGGCCCCTGATGAGGTTTGTTTTTTAAATTTCTATTACCGCCATGATGACAGCTGATGACTCATCAGTTGTTCAGGACATGGTGGCTGGTTTCCCGGTCCGCTCCTTAACAACAAGCTATTTTTCACACAGGCTTCAAATTGGTTGATCATTTTTTTGACTGATCCAAATTCAAATCGTTCTGAAAATTTGGAATTTGTTAGAAAACTAATAAACTAAACAAAATTTAAAGAAATGCAAAATGAATGAACAAACAAAATTAGGAACATAATGAATCTATCCGAAACTAAACAAGTTTTTCTGTTCTGCACATGTCTACCAGACCTATTTCCAGATCGCAATACAGGTCTACTTGAGCCTGTGATGGTGAATGGTCATAAGGAGTATGAGGTCGAAGCTGTAGGATGTGGAAAGATCAGTTTCAGAATTTAAACAAATGGAAGGGAACCTGGCTTGCTTTGACCTGCTCCTGCTCATCTGCCGGTTACTGACCTTAGCCTGTTCCTTGACTACTCTTCCACCTCCTCCTTCTATTACTGATTTGCTTGTCTGACATTGACTCTGGCCTGAACTCTGCACTTGCTGCTGTCTCTGCCCACCTGTTGCTTACCTGTTGCCTTACTTGAATTTGCATTAGTCACTGGTTCTTGCACCATGACTACTTACCTACCTTGCTGCATTTTTCAGGGCTGGAGAGCATACAGGATAGTGTGTCTGGCTTACTTTTTTAAACCCTGGCTGGTAGGTGATGTAGAAAACAAAATGTAAAAGAACAATGGCCATCTAACTTGGTTTAGCAGCTCCCAGGTAATCTAGATTCTCGTGGTCAGTGAATATTAATAATATGCAAACTTTATCCAGAAGATATATATATAATGTCAAAAAAGTGACTTAGTATAGGCGCTGCCGCACAATGTAATTAATAATGTCAGTGCATCCAATATTTAAACACATACATAAAACATGCCATCAAGTGCCTTACAGTGATATTGCAGTGCTGTGAATGTCAATATAAAACGTGTAATAAAGTGAATCACTCTGTGGATAAAGAAAATAAATAAATTATAAACAACCTTCCCTCCTCAGTTCCATTCTTTTCTGGGGATTTTGCAAGCACACATACTAATTTCTACCAACTCGCTTAACCCTACAGTCTACAGTTTAATATACACAAAGATATTTCTCTTTTTCCTCTCTAGACCAATATGTATAACATTGGTTTTATTATCTATTTTTATATTCTATATATATTTTTATAAATATTTTTTATATATATATTTTTTACATGTTCATAATCAGCACTGGTTTTAAATCCTCACAATTTTGAATAAAGTTTTTTAAATAAATCGACACACGGTGGTGGTTTTTAAATGATTGTTTATGAAGGATGATGAAAAGAGCGTAAGTGATCTCCCAAAAATGGCCGCTGGCCAAAGAATGATTGGTCACTTAGTAACCGAGAGGGTATATAAGACTGTGGGTGCAGCAATATGGCGTCGCCTCCGAGGACGTCGGATGACGAAACATGTGAAACGGAGCCTGAGACGTCACGACGCTCACCCACTGTATCTGCAGACACACGGAGATCCCTCGGCGGAATAACTCAGCCGCTCGTCTGACTTCACCACGCAGTAAGTTACAGACGCACCGAGGTGCTTTTTACAAAACCCATACACAGTATATGCTTTATCTCCCTTGTATGTACCCGGACTTAAACTTATGGATTGAGAAGCGGGACACGGAAATCACCCGTTGGCTCGTTGGACGGTAGCCCGACCGTAGCAAACAAACACGGGCACAAGGTTGTTTATAATTTATTTTCTTTATCCACAGAGTGATTCACTTTATTACACATTTTATATTGACATTCACAGCACTGCAATATCACTGTAAGGCACTTGATGGCATGTTTTATGTATGTGTTTAAATATTGGATGCACTGACATTATTAACCACTTGACAACTGGGCACTTAAACCCCCTTAACAACCAGACCAATTTTCAGCTTTCAGCGCTCTCACACTTTGAATGACAATTACTCAGTCATGCAACACTGCACCCATATGAAATTTGCGTCCTTTTTTTCACACAAATAGAGCTTTCTTTTGGTGGTATTTAATCATCTCTGGGTTTTTTATTTTTTGCGCTATAATTAAAAAAAGACCGAAAATTTTGTAAAAAAATGAATTTTTCTTCGTTTCTGTTATAAAATTTTGCAAATTAGTAATTTTTCTTCATAAATTTTGGCCAAAATTTATACTGCTACCTATTTTTGGTAAAAAAAAAAAAAAAATTAGTGTATATTATTTGGTCTTTGTGAAAGTTATAGAGTCTGCAAGCTATGGTGCCAATCACTGAAAATTGATCACACTTGATTTACTG
>BLSH010318156.1:198531-213152 GCA_018402905.1 Glandirana rugosa | reverse complement strand
ACGGGCTCCAATAACGGCAGTCCTTATGACGAAAATTCCTCTACAAGGTGTTGTGACACCTGACGAGTGGAGGCTTCCTCTAGATTCTATCCTTCAGGTTGTAGTGGACGTTTTGGGTACCACCCTATATTCTGGTAAGGCGGCCCGACTAAGAACGTGTACGAAAGTCCTTGACCGCATAAACGACAACGCTCCGGGTAAACTGGGGACAATCACGGCAGTCCCGACTTTAGACATGAGAATCAAACAAATGTGACTCGGGGAAGAGATCGGGATGAACATCCTTTAGATCTTAAACACCGAGGACGCCACTAGAACCGAGCTTGAGGGCACAAGAACGACCGAACCCGAGCGATTTTTGAAATGTCCGGGTCCGGGTCCGTGCCACGGACACCCGAAAGTTCGGTACGGACCCGAACGTTACAGTCCGGGTTCGCTCAACACTACACACAACCAATCAAGTCTACTCCAGAATTTGGGAAAGATTTGAAGCTTTTGCAAGAACACGGGAGTTCGAGCCAAGATCACCGCAGGAGCCACAAATTCTAGATTTCCTACAAGTAGGGCTAGAGAAGGGGCTCAGTGTAAACAAACTAAGAGTACAGATTTCAGCCCTGACGGCACTAACAGGGGTCAAATGGGCCTCGCAACAGCAAATACGCCAGTTCCTGAAAGCATGTGCAAGAATCAGCCCGGCGGAATGGTCTTATATCCCACCATGGGTTTTGCAGGTGATGTTGGACTTCCTATCTTAGATCTCCTTCGGAGGTGAGCAGTCCACAGTGTTGTGGAACATCTCCTTAAAAGCAGTATTCCTGACGGCAATAACCTCGGGCAGAAGGGTAGCCAACATACAAGCCTTAGGCTACAGACCGCCATGTTTCTGTCAGCATACAGACAGAGTAGTATTGCGAACCCTTCCACATTACGGGCCAAAGATGAACACACCCTTCCACCGGAACCAGGAGATCACACTCACAACATTCCAGGCGGAAAGATTAGCAACACCACACAGTCTAGATGTAGGGTCAGTCCTACAGAGATACGTAGAAATCACAGCATCCTTTAGAAAAACTGAGAACTTGTTTATCATTCCCAGAGGGACTAGAAGAGGGCTAGCAGCATCCACTAGAATGCTGGCATCGTCGCTAATCAAGGTCATACGGAGAGCTTACGTCGCAAAGGGTCTGGAACCCCCGGTAGAACTAAGAGCTAACTCAACCAGAGGTATGGCGGTGTCATGGGCCGAATACAGAGGCGTCACCCCAGAACTAATCTGTAAAGTCACAACCTGGTCAATTTTCAGCACGTTCTTGAGTCATTATAAAGTGGATCCAGCGGCCTTAACCACAGTGCAGTTTGGCCGCTCAATTTTGGAAGAAACATTGTAAAAAAAAAAAAATGTGTATATACAGTGATACATAGCAACGCATAGAGAAGAGTATGCAAATTAATACTTCAGCATTACCCACCCTTTTTTTGTCTGCTGCTTGTTACATCCCATACGTATATGCTGTCATGCTGTGTCAGGAAAATGGAAAATTTTATACTTACCTGACGGTAATTTTCCTTTCCTGATGCACGCATGACAGCATATAGGTCCCTCCCGAAAAGGCTTCACAGCGAGGATAGTTAAGAATGAGGCCAGAGGGAAGGAGACCTACTTTTGTAGTGTAATCGTTCCTGGAAGAGAGGCAGGGGGTGGAGCCTACCCATACGTATATGCTGTCATGCTTGCATCAGGAAAGGAAAATTACCGTCAGGTAAGTATAACATTTTTCATTGTTTGGGTGCCAGGCAGAAAGTATTGTAACCATTAGTTAACAACCAGTGTCATGCTATAAAAGTAGTGGTAATTATTTTTCTTTTTCTGTTTTTCTCGCCTCCCCCCTTTTTTCCCCCTATGGTATATTCTGAGGGATAAAGCACCACAGTTGATACCATAGCTGTAGGTATGAATGAAGTTGCACTCATTTGGAGTGATCCTTTTATTAGGATTTGTTATTTAAAGTGTTTGTACTTCTTTCTGTATATAAAATAATATTAAAACAAAATAAAAATAAATAAATTATTGAAACCATTAGATTAGCATAACTAGCATTTTCAGAAGGGGGATAGCAAGGTAAGCAACTACTGTGTCTGTATAAAGCCCAACCTCAGCAGTGTTCCCCTCTACTCCTTCCTCTGTTACAAACCCGATCAATATACTCGGTGTCGGCTAATGTCGGCGCTCACAAGGATCAGTGATGCCACATCCTCTAACCTGTGACAGTGCTGCGACCAAGCAATTGGTCGCTAGGCCCAAGCACTGCATCTAGGTCTACACGTCAGACCAAAAGGAGGAACAACTGAGGAAGAACAAGGGACTGGTGCCAAAAGAAGGACAGTCCATCCAAATGAGAGACAGTTGGGAGTGAAGCCTAAACCCTTACCCCTAAACCTCAAGTGAACCCTATTAGATGATAAATAGATACCAGCACTGAACATGCTAGCAGATATGTAAGAAAATCTTTAGTTTCTGCTTACAGGTTGCCAAAAACCTGCAACAAAAGCTGTGCTTCAAAACAGAACAATCAGTTAAAAAGTGAAGAGATTGGCTGTTCCTTTTCTGAAACTACAAGGGAAGCTTCTAAAACTGAAAGTCCCATTTTAACCATATTGTTCATAATCTTTGTACTTTAAGCATTGTTCCATTTGTTTTAGGGACTTTAGGGTCAATTTTGACAAGTTTTTTCCATTTCTTGGTTTTTAAGGCTAAAACATCAACATGTTTTTAATCTCTTGGTAAAATGAAACCTAAAAAAGCAAAAAAGGGATTTGTGCCCCTTTTAGAGGCTTAGGAGTTGATTTACTAAAGCTAAATAGTGCAAAATTTGGTGCAGTTGTGCATGGTAGCCAATCAGCTTCTAAATTCAGCTTGCTCAATTAAGTTTTGACAATAAAACCTGAAAGCTGATTTGTTTCTATGCAGAGCTGCACCAGATTTTGCACTCTCCAGCTTTAGTAAATCAACCCCTTAGAGTCTTTTTTTTCAAAAGCATAAAAAAATGTAAAGGGGCACCACTCCCCAAAATTATTTTTTGTGTTTTTTTCCCCCTTTTTTTTACTTCATTTCACCAAGGAAATACTCAAGGGATTAGATAAGTGTTGATTCCAGACATACTGTAAAAAGCAAAGAAATTGGCTGGGAAGCTGCCATTTCCTGAAACCAGAAGTGGCCTTTTTAAATATTTTTTTTTCCATGACTTTTGTGCATGTTAAGCATTGTTGCATCCTTTTTGGGACATTTGAACCAATTTTGACACCTTTTTTTGTATTACGGAGCCTCTTGCAGACGTGCTAAAATTTAGAGAAGAACTATCCTAAAGTGGCAATAACCCCCATTTTTTCTCCTCTTTTTTTGACCTATTTGGCTTAATTTTACCATGGAATGACCAGAGAAGCATTTGACTGGGAAACTGCCATTTTCTGAACACAGAAGTGAGACTTTCAAAGCCAAGCAGCCTTTTAACCCTTTTTCCATGGCTTTTTCTGCTTCTCTAAGGCCCTTTTCACACTGGGACTGCCCCAATCGTCATCAGTAAACCGCCGCAAATTTAGCAGTTATCTACCACTGTAATAGCAGCGCTATTGCGCCGCTATTCAGGCGGCAGCAGGGTACTTTTAACCCCCCCCCCGCAAGGGGTTAAACAGAGGGGCGCTGTACAGCCGCTATGGGAGCGCTGCCCATTCAATCTAATGGCAGGGACCGTGGAGGAGTGGTGAATACACCGCTCCCACATTCCTGAAAAATCATGCTTGCAGGAGTTCAATTTTACTCCTGCAAGCGCACCGCCCTGAGCCGCCCCAGTGTGAAAGGACACACTGGGTTGAATGGGGAGACGCTTTACAGGTGCTATTTTTAACGCAATAGCGCCTGTGAAGAGCCCAGTGTGAAAGGGGTCTTAGTGTTTTTTAGATCCTGAGCTCAACAATGTTATTTTTTGGAATCCTGAGCTCAACTGTTCAGTCTATGTTTAGATCCTGGGCTCAACGGTTAGATCTATTTTTAGATCTTCGCTCAACTGTTTGGTCTATTTTAAGAACCTTGGCTCAACAGTTTAATCTATTTTTAAACCCTGGGCTAAACAGTTAGATATATTTTTAGATCCTGGGCTCAAAAGTTCATGTTATTTTTAAATCCTGGGCTCAACGGTTTGATCTATTTTAAGATCCTGGGCTGAACAAATGATCTATTTTTAGGGGCACTATCCCTGATTTTTATTTATTTATTTATTTATTTATTTTAGTTTTTTCCCTTTTTGGCTTCATTTTGCCAGAGAGATTTCATATGAATTGGTTCTGGGCTTAAAAAGCCAAGCAATTGCCTGGGAAACTGCCATTTTCTAAAGCTTAAAGTGAAGCTTTCAAACCATAAGTGGCCCTTTAACCACTCTTGCCATGACTTTCTTGCATTTTAAGTATTGTTGCATCCATTTTTGGAGACTTTTGAGTCCATTGTGGCACCTTTTCTGCAACTCTGCGCCTTTTGCACACGTATGGAAATTTGAAGGGGTACCACCTTAAAGGGACATTACCCCCCGCCCCCACACACACACACACACACACACATATTTTTCAGGGTTTTTTTGCCCTTTTTGGCTTCATTTTACCTTGGAATAATCAAAGGGTTTTTCTTAGGATTTGATTCCAGCCTTAACAGCTTCCTGCCACTCTAGCCACACATGCGTGGGAAATTGGCCCTGTACCATGTGGTCACTGTGACTACAATGGCTGCATGAATGAAAGCCTTTAAATGGTGCTATGGATTGCTTACACAGTGATTATAACTGTGTGAGCAATTACAATATAAAAAATACCCAATCACCTCTCCCAGAGCCACTATGGATTTTACATACTGTCAGCAGAGCATGTGCAGTATCACTATGATGACATTGTACTGCTGTGACAGTGATCATGTACAAAGGCTGGCTGCTCTGATATCAATGTCAATGCTGCCAGCTATTGTCTCTGATCACCGCCACAGCAGTAGAATGTCACTAGACCAGTGCTGCTAGTCAGTATCCCTTATCTCTGTTGCACCAGTCAGCATCCCTGATCACTACCACACCAGTCACAGTGTCTCTTGCCACAGGCACACCAGTCACAGTGTCTTTAAACACCGCCACACCAGTACTGGTATCCCTGATCACCCTCACATTACTTCCAGTGTCAGTGTTTAATCACCACCACACCAGTCCCAGTGTCCCTAATCATTCACATGCTCTCTGTAGAGCAATTGATTTTCAGATGACTTGTTCTATCACCTCCTCACCATCTACTTTACCCCTTGGACCCTGCGTTCCATTCACTTGAATGGTTCACGATTGATGGTTGCACAGGGTGCACAATTCCTGTCATGCCTGCGAAGCAAACCATCACAGCTTTGGCATGAGCATCCCAAACCTCACATATGCACTGGCACTAATAGTGCAGCCAGTCACACTGTCTCTTATCACCATTACACCAGACCATTGTACCTAGAATCAGTGTTCCTGATTACCAACACACCAGGCCAGTGCCTGCTGCCTGGACCAATATTTTACTTGTTTGCTGACTATGTCTCTGCCTACTGCATCCATCTGCACGCTTGACTAACTACGTTCTTATGAAATATAAGTCCCAGCCATCCCCTGTGGACAACTGCCCTACACTCTTTTGTTCTTCCTTTCTTCAGCTTTCTGTATTTTCTAGCCAATGAACAAGGCATTTCTGGGGGCACTCGTGTACCAGTAGGCTAGGCTTGCTTGGCTTATAGGAACAGGGATTGCTATAGGGGAAGCTACACTAAACTTTATTCCCTGCCCAGT
Source organism: Glandirana rugosa (assembly GCA_018402905.1). NCBI lineage: Eukaryota > Metazoa > Chordata > Amphibia > Anura > Ranidae > Glandirana > Glandirana rugosa. The sequence continues at coordinate 207,303 of BLSH010318156.1, read as the reverse complement.
TGTACCATTATGGTACCATTATGGTACACTGTTTTTGATACAATTGATTGATTTGTGTGATACAACAGATACAATGTGCAGTACATAATCAGTACAAACAGTGAAAGATTCTCACACATGTGCTATCAACATACTCGGAAGAAGTAGCAGAATGTGTTCTGGGGTGTAATTTGAAGTATGCCTATGCTGTGTGTGAAAAATGCCCTATTAACTTGACAGCTTATGAATAAATTTCATTTTCTTTTTGCATTTTCCAAAAACTTGCGGCAAAAAAATTAAATCTTCAAAAAACTCACCATGCCTCTTAGAAAAAGTTTTGGGGTGTTTGCTTTCCAAAATGTGGTCATTTTGTGGGTGTTTCCACTGTCCTGGTGCTCCAAGGTCTCCAAAAATGTTATAGGTAGTCAGGAAATTAGATGTCATTTATGCCCCTGGAATTCCTAAAAGTGCTAGGCTGTGAAACAATCTGACACATTTGGTATTGCAATACTCAAGAGGAGTAGCACTAGCAGAATGCATTTTGGTGTGTAATTCTAAGAATGCCTATTCTCTGTGTTAGAAATATCTTATTATTTGACAGATATGTCTAATAGAATACATTTTCATTTTTTACCTGCATCTTCCAAACACTTGTGGCAAAAAAAGGACATTTTCAAAAGACTCACTATACCTTTGAGAAAATACCTTGCAATGTTTGCTTTCCTAAATGTAGTCATTTCGTAAGTGTTTCTCCTGTCCTGGCACTTCAGGGAAATATGATAGGTATTCAGGAAATTAGATGTATAATTTATGCTTCTTGAAAACCCACCCACCTAGCTATCAGATAACACAGATCAACGATGGAGATGGAGTTCTGAGTGATAGGTCAATAGTGCCCACATTAGCCCCTGTTCCCTTCCTCCTAAACTGTTAGACAGAACATCACTGTGCTGTGCTGTCTACTCATCATTCCTGTTTAGTTTACACAAAGTTTGGACCTGCAGCCTGCCATTCTAGGGAACAGAGAGAGTGCAAACTGTCAGCTTGTGTGGTGATTGATTGCAGGGCAAGAAAAGGGCTTTAATTCACAAAAACAAAAACTGACCACAGCACAAGCCAGGTACTCCTACTAATGTGGTAGCCGGCGTGTACTGTTGTCAGCTTGTGTTTTTGTGAATGAAAGTGCTCTTCTCAAGCTTCAAAACAAGCTGAAAGTTTTCATTCTCTCCATTCCCTTGAATAGCAGGCTGCAGGTCCAGACTCTGTGTGTACTAAACAGGACAGACGAGGAGACAGAAGCTGCAGAGTGGAGAGGCAGTAAGTCATACTCATATGGAAATGCCCATATTTTTAGGCTTCAGGGGTATAGAGCTACAACCAGCAATGACAAAAATATATATTTGATTAATGCAGTAGCCTTGTGTGCAATAGCATATGTTGGACCACCTTCCTCATTAATGTGCATCAATCTAGCAATCAGCACTGGGTATTGATTTGCACCCAATAAACATCTGTCCCCTCATGCCTCAAACTTGACACCTTTAGACATTATACTATTACTTGGTTTTACTGGGTTTTAAAATACCTTTTATTATTTGAAATTGTTTGTGGGACCTAGTGGGGAAAAGCCTAGTCCATGCCTCTGTACTTGTTTAGCATATTTCCTGCACTGCTCCCGCTCCCTTTAGAGGGTAGGTGCAGTGCTGGCATATGCAGATCTCCTTTGAGCTGCGACAGGTTTCTAAGCAGAGCTGTACCAGATTTTTCATGCTCCTGTTTTAGTAAATCCCCCCATTGTATGGCAGAATAAAAGGTCTTTGAGAATAAAGTGTTTAAATTTATTTGGAAGCTATGCCATAATCCATCACTTGTGATATTTTATATTGAAAGTCTGGAAAGCCTAAAGCAAACAAAAAGTTGCTTTACTTAGGAAAGTTGGTAATTAAGCTTTTATATATGTAAAACTAGTCAGATGTGTGACATATTTAATTTTTCTCTAAAATTATAGTTTTATAAAATAGAAATTATATTTTCTGTGTGATTACCATAGAGGAAATTAGCTGCACAATTCAGAAAAGCATCCAGTATTCTGATCTCCAATATTCCCTGCAGCTACCAGTACGCTGGGTGCTGGCCATAGGAACCTATCCTCACCCCATGTAAACACTGTGCAGGAAAGAGAAAGGCGGCACACCAATGATGCCACCTCCTTCTTTCAAGCTTTAGTTTAACAAAGAACTCATGCTGCTAGTTCCTGCCTGGAAAAAGCCAACTCTGATGTATTTCACCCTCACAAGCTTCGTCCTGCAATATCTAGGGTGAAACACATCATCAAAGGGTGGTTTTCCAGCAGGGACTTGCACCATGTGTTTGTGTGAATAAAGCTTTACAGAATTTTTAGTTCTCTATGACCCATTTTCCTCAATATCATAAATGACTCCCTTAGCACCAGTTTTGTACCAACAATCCTCAAAACTGCCACCATCACTTCGGTACCAAAAAAAACAACATGGCTCTGGACAATTTAAACAAATCACCCGATTAAATAATCTATTTGAACCCCTCCAGTCACTAACGACCTTCTGTTAGCTTCTTATTCGAGGTCACTAACTATTCTTATTCTTCTGGAACTTAGCTGATACTATACACCACAATCTTTTACTCTCTCGCCTTGAAATCATATTTTGAGTCTCAGAATTGGCTCTGAAATGGATTAAGTCATATCTCACTGATCGCTGTTACTTTGTTTCTCTTGGCGGATTCCAGTCTGAAGTTGGTCCAGTCAAGTACGGTGTTCCTCAGGGCTCAATCTTGGGTCCATTACTTTTTAGCATTTGCATGTTTCCACTTCGCCAACTGCTTAGATCACACAGGCTCGATTATCATTTCTATGCTGATGACACTCAGATATACAACCACACTAAACCGGATTCTACTTTGGCTGCTTTTTTCCTATCTAACTGTATTTGTGATATAAAAACTTGGATGGCCCATAATTTCCTTTAATTAAACTGTGACAAGACTGAAGTCATACTTATTGTCACCCCCATCAATTATGTAAGGCCAGTCCTAATAGCTTATCTGTAGATGGCACTGTACTTGAGTTTCAGTCTAAATTGAAAAATCTAGGGGTGATAGTTGATGCTAGTTTAACATTTGAGCCACACGTACAAAATGTTGTCAGAACATCTTTTTTCCATCTTTTTGCTTTGCTTGGCTGCATCCTATGCTGTCATACACTGTAGCTGAAAAGCTGATCCATACATTTGTGTTTTCCTGACTTGACTACTGCAATGCTCTACTCACTAGTGTACCTAAATCCACTATAAATCGACTTCAATATGTTCAAAACTCTGCAGCCAGAATCCTGCCTAGTGATCATATTGTCCCTATCTTGGAGTCCTTGCCCTTGCTACCCGTCAGGTTTCGCATAGACTTTAAGATATTCTTGCTCACCTACAAGGCTCTTCATGGCTTGGCACCTATTATCTCTCTGAACTTTTTGCAACTTACTCCCCTCCTCATAACCTCCGCTCCTCAAATTCTGGTTTACTGTGTGTCCCCCCTACTCACCTTCACTTAATGGGAGACAGAGCCTTCTCCTGCTATGCTCCAAAACTCTGGAATTCACTTCCTAAGACCATCAGAGAGTTATCTTCTCTAAACTCACTCAAATCAAATCTAAAAATATTTTTCTTTAGACAAGCTTTTACTTACAGCGGAGTTCCACCCAAAAGTGGAACTTCCGCTTTAAGTCCTCCTCCCCAGCTTCAGATGCTGAAACTGAGCTTTTGGGGAGGAGGGGGGGTGGGGATACCTGATTTTTTCGGGCACTTCGACTCTGTTCTCCGTAGGCGATCGGAAGTGGAAGGTCTCCTTCCCCCTCCCTCCCGAAGTCTTCTGGGACACAGGACAGGTCCTAGAAGACTTCGGGACCAATCACAAAGTGCAGCGCAGCTCGCGCATGTGCAGTGTGCGCCTGGCCGTGAAGACGCGGCCGGGTGCCTGCAGTAGCAATGCCGGCACCGCGGAGGGGAGGGGGAGAGGAGCGAGGCTCCGTGCGGCTCCATCTCTGGACCAGGAGACAGGTAAGTGTCTGTTTATTAAAAGTCAGCAGCTACACTTTTTGTAGCTGCTGACTGTTAATAAACATAAGGAAAGGGTAGAACTCCGCTTTAATTGCCCCTTTTTACTTTATGTTATGCTATCCTTTGAATTTCTTGTATTTACCTTGTAAAGAGCTTTGAGAAGCCACCTTTAAAGGCACTATATAAAATAAAGTTTATTATTATTATTATTATTATATGTATGCAGGCTTTCTTTTTCCTGTAGGGAAATTAGTTGTTTTTTTCAAAAGCATACTCCTTATAGAACAAAATTAATTTTAACTAAATTAGGGATTATGTCAATGAAGTATTCAGATTTTCAATTAAAACACAGCTACATGCATTAGATTGTTCAATGTAACATTTAACAAGAGTAGACTGCTTTTGACCTGCTTTACCTGCAGTTCAAGTGCACCTTAACAGGCAGGGCCGTGAATAAGGAGGTACCACCAGTAATCCTGTACTGGGCCCTCACCAGCAGGAGGGCCCAGGCAGCAGAGTGAATCGGATGTGGGCAGGGAGGGTGATCGGTACGGCAGGGGGGGCAATTTCTGGAATCAATCCCCTGTATGGCTCTCTTTGCAGCAGTTGAAAGTAGGCTTCTTCTCCTCTCTCTCCCATTGGCTTAGATGCTGCAGATATAGCCATACAAAGGATCGGTTCTAGTTATTGCTCCCGCCCCCCACTTCAACATTGATTACCCCCCCATGCATCATATGTTTCCCCCAGCTGCCCAGACCCCCCTGTGTGCCCCCCTGCCTCCACAGCGCTGTTGGCTTCCCTCCTATTCTTCCCGCTGGCAGCTGGAAGCACACAATATGATCCTTCAAGATTGAGAGTGGGGAAATGGTTGGGTAAATATGTCATATTTATAGCCTCTTCCTTTTCTGAATGAACACAATGAGTGATTGATAATGATCACTCTCTGCGTTCATTCATAACTGAAGCCTTGACTTATGAGGACTCGTGGTCAGGTTGTCTGTATGGGGCCCCTTGGTTTCTAACAGCAGCCTTGTTTACAGGGCATGCTGCATCTGAAGAAATGCAGGACAAACACATTCTATGACTGGCCATGTGTACTGCTCACTTAAAATCTATAGTATTTTTCTGACCTGCATTTGATGTGTGTTCTAACTCGGGTCAAAGGCAAGAAAACAACACCTGTTGACATGAGCCCTAAATAATGCTATTGCTATTTTACACTTGCTGCCCGGGGCTGCAGCCAAGATCCTGGTACCATTTTTTTAGTGTTGGTGATTGGCTTTCCTCTAAAAGTGATGACTTTTACAGCACTGCGGAGCCCTCCCCAACTTCCACCTGGGAGTCTGGGACCATGGTAAGCCATCAGGTCAGCTGCTCACAGAGGAGATAGAGGAACATACGTTCCCCAATCTTCTCTGTAATGATTGAAGCTGAGAGCTATGAAGATTTTATCACTTCTGGTTTCTGCCAGGGAAGCAGCTGATCAAACAAATAGATCCCTGATGTCTCCATAAAAAGGACCTGTCACAGCCCAAAGCTTTCACAAGGGGCTGATTCACTTCGTGTAAAAGCAATAAAGTTAAATGCTAAAAAAGTGTAAACAAATTTAAATAAAATAAATAAAATTAATTTAAAAAAATGTAACACACCCCCATCCTCCCATGCTTATGCACAAATGCAAATGTGCACGTCAGTCTGGCATTTATATTTAAACTGTGATTGCACCACACTTGTAAGGTATTGTTGTGTGTGTCGGAGAGAGAGCAATAATTTTAGCACCATAGCTCATATTTTACTCTAAACCGATAACCTGTAAAGGATTTTAAAGCATCACCTATGGACAATTTTCAGTACCGTGGTTTGTTGCCTTCATGGGCATGCGCAATTTTAAATCCTAACATGTTTGGCTTCTATTTACTCAATATAACATCAGATTTTCCCAAAAATTGGGTATTGTGCTTGCATGTACTAAAATTCAGTGTATTTTTACCTGAATTTTGCATTTGATAAATGGCTGCACAAATGTCTTGTGACATAAAAAATTGCAACAGCCACCATTTTATTCTCCAGTGCCTCTGCTTTCGGGAAAATATAATGTTTGGGGTTCTAAGTAAAAAAAGTAAAATGCAGAGTTTAACCACTTGCCGACCGCCCGCCGTGGCTTGATGGTGGTTCGTTTTCATGAAACGCCGTCACTTTACGGCGGCCGCGAAAATGAGTATTTTGAGTGTGCACGCACTGCCGGAGGCGCGCTCACACGCTCACTGTGTTCCGGGGGGGCCAGGGAGCGGGTAGGGTGGACCCAATCTCCGCCGCCTACCCGCGATGGCTCCCACGCAGTGAGAGAACGGAGGTCCGTGTATGTAAACACGGATCTCCGTTCTGACAGAGGGGGAAGGAATGTGATCACAGACTTCCTGTATATGGAAGCCGTGATCACTCCTCTCCCCCTGCCAGCCCAGCCCCCATACAGTTAGAACACACTGAGGGAACACAGTTAACCCTTAGAGCGCCCCCTCCAGGTTAACCCCTTCACTGCCAATGGCATTTACACTGTAATCAGTGCATTTTCATAGCACTGATGGCTGTATACATGTCAATGGTCCTAAAAAAGTGTCAAAATGGTCTCACATGCATTTCGCAATATTGCAGTACCGCTAAAAATCGCAGCTCGCCGCCACTACTAGTAAAATATATAAAAAAAAAAAATCCCATAAATGAATTCTCATAATTCGTAAACGCGGCAACTTTTGTGCAAACCAATCAATAAGCGTTGATTGCGATTATTTTTTACCAAAAATATGAGGAAGAATATAAATTGGCCAAAACCGATGAAAAAAATGTTTTTTTTTATATTTTGTTTGGATTTGTAGTTTAGCAAAAAGTAAGAAATATTGTGGTTTTTTTTTTGCAAAATTGTCGCTCTTTTTTGTTTATAGCGGTGATCAGAAATGACGCAAAAGTGATCAAATACCACCAAAAGAAAGCTCTATTTGTGGGGAACAAAAGGACACAAATTTCGTTTGGGTACAACGTCACACAACCGCGCAATTGTCAGTTAAAACAACGCAGTGCTGAATCGCAAAAAGTGCTCTGGTCCTAAACTGGGAAATCCTTCCGGGGCTGAAGTGGTTAGCATGTATGTGAAAAATTTGAAAAATTGCCAAGCAGTTAAAGTGATTCTCAGCATTCATGTCGCTATCTAATCAAACAGTACCTATCATAGGAGCTGATATCAGCTCTGTATTGCTCCCTTTCTCATGCCATAGCCATTTCTTGCACGGTTTACCGTTGTCAATGCCAGTTAAGTCTGCCCCCTTCTTGCATTAGAGCTCATTAGAAAGATTCTTGCAAGGTGAAAGGAATTCTTTTTCACACTGACCCCACTCCTTTTTCTATACCATTTACATAACTTGTCATAGAGACTGTTATTAGCTACTTATTGCTCCTGCATGCAGGGCCGGCGCCAGCATAAGGCAGGCAAGGCAGCCGCCTGTGAGCGCCAGAGGAGGGGGGGCGCCAAAACCAGCGGTTCCCCAAGAGGTCCTTATTGGCGCCGGCCGATTGGCATGTCCTTGCACGCTGCCGCACCTCTATTATAACTACAGTACAGTACTACTGAGTGCACTGCGCACACCACCAGACAAAGATAGGCGGCGCAGGCAGAGGCAGCACAGCCCTGGCCGGGCGCTGTTAACCTCGCGCATCGCCTCTTCTCGCCTCTGGTCACTGGGCCGGCCCTGCCTACATATCTCTCTTCCTCTGCCAGCTGGAGCGCAGAGAAAGATTGACAACACAGCCGCGGCCGCCCCATGGCGATGATCGCTCCGCCTCTCTGCTTCTCCTTTCAGCCCCGCCCTGGTGGTCCTGGTCCTGAAGCCGACTCAGCTGAGGTGAGGATCCTGGAGTGGTGACTGGTGAGTAAACAAAAAATCCTCCTACCTGCCCTGACTGCGGCCGCTGAGAATCACGAAATTGATTTCTGCATTGTGCATTCTCCCTGTCACTGCAGTCTGACACACACAGAGCGTGTCAGAAGACAGGGAGCCTGTCTGGAGGAGCCGAGTCACACAAGGCCAAGGGGGGAAGGGCCAAGACCAGCAGTAGGCCCAGGAGGAGCGCGTGTACACAGACAGTACAGTCAGCACCGTGCTCATCCAATCTTCTATGGTAAAGGTAGGGCAAGAAGCAAGCTGTATTTTTATTATTGTACCAGCCCTGCTGCTGCGCTGCCTAAGTGCCCATGTGCCATAATGCCCAAAGACCAAAGTCTCACTCTGACAAATTTGACAATCCCATCCATGTGCCCTGCCACTGCCCCTGCCCCTGCCGTATGCGCGCTGACAATCCCATGTGCCCCTGTTGTATGCAGTCTGACAATCCCAAGTGCCATCATGCCCGCAGTCTGTCTCTGACAATCTCTTGTGTGATGTCCGCAATTCCTGACCATCTGTTGTGCCATGCCTGCAGTCTCTGCCAATCTCTTGTGCGATGTCTGCAATTTCTGACCATCTGTTGTGCCATGCCCACAGTATCTGACCATCTGTTGTGCCATGCCCGCAGTCTCTGACCATCTGTTGTGCCATGCCTGCAGTATCTGACCATCTGTTGTGCCATGCCCACAGTCTCTGACCATCTGTGGTGCCACGCCTGCAGTATCTGACCCAGTCTATGACGTCCGTACCGTGTTGTCTACCAGTCTCTG
>BLSH010318156.1:178206-195692 GCA_018402905.1 Glandirana rugosa | reverse complement strand
ATGTAGACGCACCCCACACCCACCCAATGACACCCCACAGCCACCCACTAACACCCCACAGCCACCCACTGACACCCCTTACCACCCACCGACACCCCTGTATCCTAATCGTGATGCATCGTGATGCATCACGGAATCAAATCGAATCGTTGACCTGATAATCGTAATCGAATCGAATCGTGAGGCCAGTGAAGATGCGCACCCCTATTGGAATGTACTTTTCTCGATATTGCTTTGCACTTTATTGTGGTTCACGCTTATATAATGAAAGTTTTTTCTTTGTTTATGTTTGCTTATGCAATTCATTTTGTTTTATTGCGACTTTGCACATTTGAAAGCACTTCGATCTTTGATAGCATTATAATTAACAACTTGCCACCAAATCTCAAACATGTATGCATACATAGGCCATGCACGCAGATGTAAACGGTGTTCGCACCACACATGTGAGGTATCTCCGTGAAAGTTTTAGCCAGAGCAATAATTCTAGCGCTAGTACTCCTCTGTAACTCTAAACTAGTAACCTGTAAAAAGTGTTGCCTATGGAGATTTTTAAGTATTGCAGTTTGTCGTCGTTGCACGGGCATGTGCAATTTTAAAGCAGGACATGTTAAGTATCTATTTACTCTAACGTGGCGGGTACAGGGTGAGCATGACGTCAATGCGCTTGGCGCCTGTTTCTAGTAGTTTGAAGAAGATGGGAGGGAGGGAGAGGAATGACCAGTAGCCTGCTTGAGCCCGAGCCAACCTGTAGTGCCCTACAACCTGCCCAAGCCTGCCTACAGTGCTGTAGAGCCTGCATGCATGGAATGGATAAAAATGAGAGGGAAGTGTGACTGGGGACCCCAAAGTAAAGGGGGAGTGAGGAAGACACTGATATAACGGGAAACCTTACAAACTCTGGTGTCACCAGAGCACCCTTTAATCAGAGCTGCCAGTGTTCCCTCTTAAATTAGGGTGCCCAGAGCCATCTTTCATCAGAGTTCCCCCTTACAGTGTAAAGGGGAACTCTGCAGATTGTGATGAAAAGGCTCATTCAGGCAGGCACTGAGTCCCATCCTCCACATAGAGTTGCAGCCTGCTGTATGTCCATCCATCTTGCAACTGCTTGCAGCACCTGCTTTCAGATCCGTGCATCCACTCCTGCCCATATGTCAAATTTTGACATGCAATATCGTCCATGCAGGCACTGTATCTGCAACCACTTCGATAGGCTGCCTGCACACAACTCCAAGGTGGACATATACACAGCAGACAGTGGCTCAGTATGAAGGAGCTTAATGGAGTACAAATAGAGTGTATGGAATATGAAGGGTGGAACGGGAGGATGAATCTGGGGGGGGGGCACCAAAATGCACCTTCGCCTGTGTAGTCAAAAATCCTTGCACTGGCCCTGCCTGCATGCCTTATACTGGCCATACATTATACAATTTTCTTGTTCAATTTCCTTTAGATGTACCTTCAAGTATGTAGTGCAAGGGCCTGCTTGCTTGCATACAAATTAAAAGTGTTTTAGGCTTGACCTCATATTATATCGTTTTGATAAATCTTTTTTTTTATTAATACCTGAATATCAGCAGGACACATTGGGGGGAGCATCACTTTTGGACATTAGAGAACCTAATCCTGGCACTACAAATAATTGTCAGCTATGGAACAAAACATTTCGGGAAATGTTATTTTTATATGTTTTTGCTAAAATTATTAATTATTTTCTTTTTTTTTAAATCAAGAAAATGCTTTTATTGTACAAACGAATATAAAGTACAAACATTCAAGTATAGACTTCATATGCAATTAGTAGGTATTCTAAGTTTCATTTCACTCTACATAAAATATTAACTTGTTTGCAAAGAGTCCACACCATTCAAACAGGGGAAGTTTCACCTCTAGTAATAATACAATAAAAAGGGACGGAAAAAAAGGGAAAAGAGAACAAAAAAAACCCCCACACAAATATAAGAACCAAAACCAAGTCTTTTGCAGTGTACCTAACCCTTCTTTACATAGGTAGACAGCCCACTCAGTCTACTCTCTGCCTTCTGACACACCACACATAGTAACATAAGGCATTCTCAAGTTTGAAGTAGTCTGGCAAGTATAAGCTGAGAGGGAGCCACCCGAGGATTGTCCAGCCATTTCTGCCATATTTTTTTAAATTTCTGAGGGGTATTCCCGTGAAGGTACACATTTTTCTCTCATATTAGGATCTGGTTCCCCTGTTGAATCAAATGTCAACAGGTAGGTAGGTGTATGAGGGGATGACCAGAATCTCGCTATCAGCTTCCTAGCTAAATACAGCAATCTAATAAGTGCTATATAAGTAGGTGGAGGATACAGGTCTTCCATCAATCCTCCCAAAATAAACGTACCTGGGTTGAAGTCAAGCTGAACCTAGTATATAATATTAATCGACTGGACAACCTCCTGCCAGTATCTCATCAGTTTGGGGCATCTCCATAACATATGAATGAGAATTCCTTGATGTATTTAACACTTCAGGCATATGGGGGAGTCTCATCTACCCCATTTATGCAGTTGTACCAGTGTGCGGTATGCACGGTGAAGGACAAACAAGTGAGAAAATGTATGCTCTGCTGATACTGACATTAGGGGACCGGTCGCCAAAATTTGTTCCTAGGTATCCCCTTCTATAGGGCCAACATCTACCTCCCATTTTTCTTTGCAGGGCAACAAGTCCGGGCCTGAACATAGGACAGTAAGGAAACATATATCCTAGAGATAATCCCTTTCTTGTTAGATGTGGAGAAAATATCATTAAGGAATGTAGAATTCCTGCCCTGCACCCTGAGAGCATGACGCAGTTGCACGTACATATATTATCTATTCCGAAGTAAGGGGAACTCTTTACAAAGTTGGTCAAAGGATTTCACTTCCTGCTCGGTAAAAAGTTGTGAGATATATTTTAACTCCGACTGCCATCCAGGTTGAATAGTTTCCAAGCTTAGCCAGCTCCTTGTAGGACCTATTGCGCCAAATAGGGGTACAGGGGAGAAAACCAGTGAGACCCTTTCTACGTTTTATTTACACCCAGAGTTTCAATAAAAGATGTATTGTGGGACATTGAGAAGGCAGTTCTCGTAGACCCATTTCCAACTGAGACAAAGCTGAGAGCTTCACTAAGGACTGTATCAGCAAGGTTCTAGAGGGGTCAGCCACCAGTGGGAGGTCCCATCCAGTTAAATGCTGCAACTGGGCAGCCAGAAAGTATGTAAGGGAGTGAGGAACCACATATAGCAGTTGAATCCAGGCAGGAAAATTTTCCCAACTTTAAATTTACGTAAGACAGCCCATAAGTATCTCCACTCGACGCTGTCAAAAGCTTTGGCAGCATTGAGTGAGAACACTGCCTTTTTACCCGGTTATCTACTGACAATTGTATATTTAGAAACAACCTTCTATTATTCAGTGCCATTGACAGTATGGGTATACAGCCCGATTGAACCAAATGTATCACCCAGGCACCACCTTCACCAAACGTGTGGCAAGCACTCTGGCCAACAGTTTAACATCTGTGTTTTTTAACAATATTGGCCTATAGCAGTTCGACAGCAAGGGATCTTTACCCGGTTTTGGCAACACTACAATGATGGCCTCTCTCATAGAGGTTGGCAAAACACCTTTCTGGGAAGCATCATTCAGAGTCGCCAAAAGCGTAGACAAAATAAATTCACTATATCGTTTATACGTCTCTGTAGGTAATCCTTCAGTGCCCAGGGACTTACTATTGGCCATAGTGGCAACTGCTTCAGTTAGTTTCATAATGGTTATAGGGTCATTTATAAGTTTGTGACCCTCTGTGGATAGTGACGGAAGAGTGCACTGATCCAAAAATTGCCCCAGCTCATCGTCCATAGGAGTAACCTTAGATTCAAGCTTGATTCACACCAGTCCGGTGTGAATTCCAGCCTGTCTGCTGCAGAGAAGGGCTCCTGTCCATTCTCACAGCGCAGCAGGGGGAAGGGAGGGGCCGCAAGCAGGGGAAAATATCCCTGTTCAGTGTGGAGAGCATCTCCGTGTTAGATGCGCTCCCATTGAACACAATGGGCCGGGAATTCGCACAGCATTGCACAGAAACGCACACATTTCTGTGCAATGCGGACTGCAAATGCACCGCACATATGTGAACTGGACACATTGAAAACAATGTGTTTTCAAGTGTCCTGCGAATTGGATGCGGTTTAAGTCGCATCCAATTCGCATAGGTGTGAACCCAGCCTCATACATTTTACTAAAGTATATAGTGAAAACATCTAAAATTAGATTCACATCCTGTACCGTGTCCCCTGCTGGATTCCGGATGGCTTCTATGTGTGACATTCCCTGTTGTGACCAATAAATTACCTCTAGTAAGTGTCCTATGTTCTCTCCCTCCTCAAAATACTTTTGCTGCATGAAGAACCTCTTGTTCTCGGCATTAGTAAGTGTAACCTATTGATGCAGGACCGGTGCTGCAAGCCAGCATCGTTCCGAAGCTGGTGAGGGGTTCACAATATAGTGTTCCCCTGCTCTTCTTGCCTTAATGATAAGGCCCCAAATATGTGCCTTAACCTCCCTGGCGGTAATCCCGAGTGTGGCTCGGGGTGGAATTTCAGTACCATTAGCGGTAACCCCGAGTCACACTCGGGATTGCATCGCTGGATGCAGGCAATGTTACTCACCTTGTCCCCTGGATCCAGCGATGTCCTCCCGCAGTGTCAGCGTGTCTGTCCTCCGCCTGATGCCTCTGTGTGCCGGGCTCCGTTTCCTGCGAGCGTCGCGTCGCACGGGGGTGGAGCCCGATGGCAAATTCAAATAGTGAAAAACATAGTAAACATACAGTACACTGTAATCTTACAGATTACATTACTGTATGAAATCATTTCACATCCCCTTTGTCCCTAGTGGTTTGCCAAGTGCTCTGCATGCACTTTTATATTATATATGTCATTCTTTCTGGAAACTTGAAAACGTCCATAGCAACCAAAAAGTGTCCCTTTACGTCAAAAGTGGTTTTTGATCAGCTAGAAAGCACTGATAGTAAATAAGAATCATTTGCAGAATTGAGTGATACTGATTTTTGGGGAAATTTATCATCAGAAACTGAAAGTGACGACAGCGACAATTCTGCAAATGAGCAAATTTCAGTGTTTTTGGTTTGATTACATTATTGAATACATTTTATTACTATTATGTTATTATTTTTGATAATTATTTATAGTTATTTATTATATTACAATTTATGATTTCATGTTTCAAACTTTATCATACCCGGGATTTCTACTAGACTCTGGTTTGGACAGATTTAAGTGAGTTATTTCTAAGAATTACAGGCCTACAATATAAAACGCCAAATTTCCATGCAAAATAATCACACCGCTTTCAGCACCAAAAATCTGACATAATCATACCGCCAGGAAGGTTAAGAGCATCCCAAACTACTCCAGGTTCAGCTGTGCCCCTGTTATAGTGGAGAAAGGTCTGGATCTCTTTAGGAAGTGGGTCTGCGGCCGGGAAGAGATTGAACCAAAAGGGGTTAACCTTCCATGTAATTTGGCGCTTGAGGCACTAGGAATACAGATCTGCAATCTCAATAGTGAGTGATCAGAAATATTTCTTGAAAGATATTCAACCATGTGTATCATAGACAGCGCCATTGAGCTACTCAAACACATATCTATCCGCGGTAAACCCCTGTGTCAGGCAGAATAATAAGAGTAACATTTCCCATCAGGGTGTCTATTCCTCCACACATCAAATAACCCCAATTCTGATATCAATCTGGCAAATGGAGTGAGGCCCGCAGGGCTTGCAGGCCTATCCCCATGAGGTACAAATTTACTTTAATCTAGGAGGTTGTTAAAATCCCCCAAAACCCATATAGGTACATTAAAATGCAAGGCCATAAATTGGGACAGATAGCTCAGACACTCCGGAGAGAAGGGTGGAGGAATATACATATTCGCTATAAGACATACTATCCCAGCAATTTTACACTTTAAAAAAATATATATCTGCCCTGGGGATCCACCCGGGACTGCATCAAGTGGAACGGAACTGTATTAGAAACAAGAATGCTAACCCCTCTTGATAGACGGAATGAATGGAGTGAAATTGTGTTGAAAAGCCTCGGTGGTAGAGCAACGATAAGGTAATAGATTGGAGATAAGTTTCCTGCAAACATACCACCGCATTAGGGTATGGTTTCAGTGCAGAAAACAATGCCACCCATTTCACTCTATCATTCAGACCCTGCACATTCCAAGACAACAAATTGTATTTAACCGCCATAGCAACAAGCTTGTAGCAATGGCCCAAGCAAGGGAGGATATTATCCCACACCCAGGCCATCTAGAGCAGAGCAATATTGGTGTGTACATGATAAGAAAAAAAGTAGCAGCAACAGGCCCGGATCTGCCCCGAGTCTAGGAGAGGGCCAAAGCAAGTAGATACCTGTAGGAATACCACATAGCAGGGCAAAGTGTCATACAAATAGGCAGTCAATATTAATATGTAGAGAGAACACACTACAATAGTCCACACAGAGTTCCAGTGTATCCGTCTATGGTTCGTCCATGGGGGAAAGTATCTCCACCATATTGTAACTTGAAACCAGAAACCCCACAGAAAAAGAAAGAAAACAAAAGGGGGGAAAAAACAAAAACCTTAGAAAAGGAAAGTGAAAACTATTAGTCCTTGCTGGACAGATGAACATGGGGGTCCCAACGTCTCTGGACAGTCCAGTAATCCGGAGGAGCTTGCAAGTCCACTGAAAAACAGTGGCAGTGAACTGTACAAGGTGACATAAAGTCTTTAGCGCCTTAAAGGATCAAAGGGCATTGATGCAATCCAGCTGGGCCCAAAGAGGCCCGTATTCAGGTCGCCGCCATCCTTCTCAAAGTATGTTCCATACGATCCAGCCATTCAGCAGCAACATTTGTGTTTCAAAGAAACGGGTTTTGTTTGCAGCCACCCACAGCCAGGCTGGGTATAACATAGAGTAGGTAACATCAAAGCGCCGCAAACGCTTCTTGACTTCCGTAAGCTTAGCCCTTTGGCATTGTAGTTCAGCAGATAAGCCAGGATAAACCGAAATCCGGAAGTTATCCATTTTCATTACTTCGCCTTTGGTTCTAGCTAGCTGCAGGATAGCATCTCTATCTTTAAAATTCAGCAGTTTAAATAAGAAGTGTCTCGGTGGTTCGCCGGGGGGACTCGCAGACACCCTGTGGGCCTGTTCCACAGCAAACATCTGTAAGAAAGATTCCCTGCCAAATGTTTCTGCAAGCCATCGCTCTATAAATGTGACAGGATTTTTACCCTCAGCCTTCTCGGGTATGCCCATAGCTCGGTTATTATTCCTTCTCAGTCTATTCTCCATGTCTTCTAGTTTAGCTGCATGTGCTGAGGTTAATGATTGCACATGTCACACTTCACGCTGTAATGGTGCCATATCATCCTCGACTGTGCTCCTGTGGCCCTCCAGAGCTGCCGTGTGATCCCTCAACTTCTGCTATCTTGCCTGAATAGAGTTAATTCCAGTTTAGCCCCCTTAATTTCAGACGTTAGGAAGTGTAAGGTAAGATTACAGGAGGTTACTGCAGCCAAAATTTCCCAGAGCGTGGGTTCAGGGCCTTCTGGGCTCTCTATATTAGGTTCTTAAATGAAAACCAAGATGGCTGGGGTACTCACAGTGTCCCACATGGACTCCTCTGTGTCTTCTGCCCAGCCCGGGTCCGGCTCCTCCACAGCAGGTACATCCACCGCTGGTGTAGACAGCAAGTGGGTTGGATTAGCAGGAGCGTCTTTGAGGTTTGCCTTAGCAAACAGCTTCTGGGCTGCCTCCTTGGCCGAGCGGGGTAGATGGACACCATCTTGGGCAGCATGGTCCGGCGGTGCTGTCCAGTCTTTACCCTTTCTGGACATATTGGTGGCAGTCAGATCTATCTCTGGCGGGAGGCCAAGTGCTTGCTGTATACCTGGAGCTATATAGGGCGAAGGTGCGGCGCGAGATATGGAGGCTATCAGGATGGAATACAGGATACTTGGCGGAGAGCTCAGTCACTGCGTCCTACTCCATGCACCGCAAGCCACGTCCCTAGAATTATTATTTTTAGTTATTAGGTATTTGGTTTAATAACTTGTTACTTGACTTTTTTTTTCACAAATCTGTTTTTCCATTCCTGAAAAAAACGATAAGGGCTCTCAACCACATACTTTAAATATTTGCCACTTAAATGAATAAGTGTTTGCAAACACTCTAACGAAAACAAAATGTACATGCAGATCATCAGACGTCTCAAATGTCTTTAGCAACTCTATCAGCATTTTGGGCCAGAATTTGTTTTCATAAAGTCTAAAAGCTTACATACTGAGATCATGCTACCTGGTCCATGTTAGGGATTTTTCACAAGATTTTCCATACACCTGTAATGTTATATAAATAGGATGAAGATCAACTATCCAAAACTAAAAAGAAATGTTTTCTCCAGGAAAGTTCACCTGCATCACTAATATCCATAATTTGCAAACATTCACAAACATCTGTTCTTAAATGGTAAATAGAGCTTACTGTACCCCATCTATAACCTTGCGCAAAACACACACACACTCCTTTATACACTATATTAACAAAAGTATTGGGACACCTGCTTTTACACGCACATGAACTTTAATCCCAGTGTTAGTCCGTGGGGTACAATATTAAGTTGGCCCAACCTTTGCAGCTATAACAGCTTCAACTCTTCTGGGAAGGCTGTCCACAAGGTCTAGGAGTGTGTCTATGGGAATGTTTGACCATTCGTCCAGAAGTGCATTTGTGAGGTCAGGCACTGATGTGGATGAGAAGGCCTGGCTCGCAATCTCCGCTCTAATTCATCCCAAAGGTGTTCTATCGGGTTGAGGTCAGGACTCTGTACAGGCCAGTCATGTTCCTCCACCACAAACTCGCTCATCCATGTCTTTACGGACCGTGTTCTGTGCACTGGTGCGCAGTCATGTTGGAACAGGAAGGGGCCAACGCCAAACTGTTCTCACAAAGTTGGGAGCATAAAATTGTCCAAAATCTCTTGGCATGCTGACGCCTTCAGACTTCCCTTCACTGGAACTAAGGGGCCAAGTCCAACCCCTAAAAAACAACCGCACACCATAATCCTCCTCCACCAAATGATTCAGACTAGTCCACAAAGCGAGGTCTATAAAGACATGGATGAGCGAGTTTGGAGTGGATCAACTTGACAGGCCAGACCTCAAGCTGATAGAACACCACTGAGATGAATTACAGTGGAGACTGAGAGCCGGGCATACTCCTAAACCTTGTGGACAGCCTTCCCAGAAGAATTGAAGCTGTTATAACTGCAAAGGGTGGGCCAAATCAATATTGAACCTACGGACCAAGACTGGGATGTCATTAAAGTTCATGTACATGTAAAGGCAGGTGTCCCAATACTTTTGGTAATATAGTGTATATGTGATGACTAATGCTCATGGCTCTCTCTCACCATCTCTATTGTCTGCTGTAAAGGCAGAGTGTGGACAGAACCCTAAAAAAGGTACAAGGGCTGCCTGCTTATGTTGAGTAACATTTTAGGGAACACCCTATTAGTCAGGAACTAATCTAAGTTTCGTTAGTGGCTTGGACCAGCAGATGTTTTGTTTTATGCTATCTTGCTGAATATAAATGCAGGCCACTCCTGCTTGTCCCTGTCTTGCGCATGGTTTACTTTTGGCAACGCCAGTTGAGTCTGTCTTTCTCTTGCATTGTTGGTCAGCGGAAAGAAGTATCCTCCCTACGTCGGTAATCAGCAGGAGAGAAAATCATACTTCATACTTCACACTGGCCGCCAACAGAAAAAGAATCCCTTTAACATTAGTGATCTTTGAGAAGATTTTTGTAAGGTGAGGGGGGATTCTTTTTCTGACTGGTCCCTAATTTAAGGAACAATATTGAATGGCCTGTTTTTTGCCCTTGCTGAATAGATGTTTGTCGCCCTTGTATTAAAATGATTGTCCATTTGTAGCTCCATATTGTAATAATTTACTACCGTCAGGGCTGCTGATCAGGCAGTACAGCAAGCCCTCCTGTACCCAGCCCTCGTCCCATCAGTTAAAAAGGAGCAAAGGCAGTCTTGTCTTATTGCCATCTCTTGTGGCTCCCCCTGCAGCTCTGCCTGCTTCTCCTCTTTTTTCTTCCACCGGCTGCGCTGCAGGGGGATTGGTATCTGCTTCCCCAACCCCCTGCTGTCCAGACTTTCCTGTGTGCCTCCTTCCCCTGCAGCATTGCCAGCTTCCCTCCCCTCCTCCCTTGCCAGCAGCTGCTGAGGGGAACATAGGGGGATGTTTCAAGATGGGGGGGTAAATATGTCCTATTTACCTGCCCCTCCTGAATGAACACAGTGAGTGATTGGCACGGTGTGTACTGTGACATTCACTGTCCAGTGCAGCTGAGGGGATTGGGGACAGTGGCGTCACTTTGGTGTCACCTGGTGCAGTAAAAAATGGTGTCACCCCCCACCCCCCTATTTTCGGGTCGGCAGCCCAGCCTTTGGTGCTCGTTGGCGCACGTTGCGGTGGGATGGTAAGGCCTGCAGGCACTATTAGGTTTAGAGGATAGCAGGTTAGGCACTTCCTAATAACTCAGTCTCTAAGATAAGTAATGGATAAGCCCTCTTACCAGACCCAGCGAAACTGCAGCAGTGATCCCTAAAATGTTCGCGCTCTCTGGGTTGCCCAGGCTGGCTCCGGCCAGTAGTGTAGCACGGCTGTGTACCCTGGCAGTGGCTCAGTCTTTCTCCCTCTGGTGGTGCTGGGCAGCGTGGCTCTCTCTCTGGTGGTGTTGGGCAGTAGCGTGGCTCTCTCTGGTGGTGTGGGTACAGCATGGCTCTCTCTCTGGCGGTGCAGGTACAGTGTGCCTCTCTCTCTGGTGGTGTGGGTACAGCGTGGCTCTTTCTCTGGTGGTGTGGGTACAGCGTGGCTCTCTCTCTGGTGGTGTGGGTACAGCTTGGCTCTCTCTCTGGTTGTGTGGGTACCGCATGGCTCTCTGGTGGTGTGGGTACAGCGTTGCTCTATCCCTGGCTTCTCCCAGCACAGTCCTCTCTTTTCCTTGTCTCTTGTAGCACTCACCCCCTCAGCGTTTTCCCAGGCAGAGTGCATGCTGGGGGCTGTAGCCTGCTCCTATGGACAAAACTGGAGCTGCCAATCTTCTGGGACTACATGTCCCATGATGCTCTGCTAGACACTAGTCTCTTCTGATTGGCTCCACTGTGGTCAATGGGGAGGGAAACAGACCAGCAGCACCGAACCAGATGAGATATATATAGTGTATATATATCTGTGCCCAGCAACACCCCCATACCCCGTTATCAGACCCGCACAGGGCGCCGGACACAAACACTCCTCCCATTTATCACTCCATCTCTGGGCAGCTTAGGTGTAATGGGTGGCGGACACCGTGTCATACCCACTCCCCCCTGTCATCACAGCAGCTCACCTCAGGCTCAGGAGGACACCCTCATCGCAATCCGCCACCCCCCTATCTCAAGACTAGGGCAGGGTGGGCAGCTCAGCCTCAGGTACACCCGGGTGGCAGCTGGAGAAGACACACGGTGTGCAGCAGTCGCGCCGCCTGGGCGGAGAATAGCTAGTGACAGGCTCCACAGTGCTGTAGTGAGAGAGCAGGAGGAAAACAGGCAGGTGTGGCCACGACATCGGGTGTTCCGGCTGAAAAAAAAAAAACTGTCAAAAGGAAGCCAGGGTTTTCGCCACCCTCAGGATGGTGTTACCCCTCTGGTGGGTGTCACCCAGGTGCAAACCGCACCCCCTAGCAATGCCACTAATTGGGGAATCTCTGTCCTCAGTCCCTTTCCCTGTTTTAAATATGAGATATCAGGGGTCTGTTTAGAACATTTTCACTGTCAGTTTCTTTTCTGCTTATTATGAGTTTTCATTGTACTTTATAAATAGAAATCATTTTGTCGTATACAGGATAGTGGCATTATAAAATGATTAATTTCAGGTGTCACATATGCTAGGTACGCCATTGCGTTCAGGTGCCCTATCTATTGCGTAGGCTGCATTTAGGTTTTTGAATCCCCTGCCAAAGCACTACAATGCAGGTTTTGATGGACCTGCACCAATGTTTTCCTTCATACTGAACTACAAAGCACAGTTGGTTCACAGGTGCATTGGGGAATCATTCAAAATGAATGATGCTGCAATGTTATTGCAACACAAAAGTTTGAATCTGCCCTTAGTATTTAAAAGATTGTTACCTCATCTTTCTTCTCTTCTAGCTGTTGGTCATATTCACTGAGAGATGCCAGGTAAATGAGAGCATTCACATTTTCAAAGCAGTGGATCCACTTCTTGCGCTCAGATTTCTGCCCCCCTACATCCACCATCCTGGGAAAAATATAACAAGGAAAGTTGATTTTAAAAACAGAGACAATGCAACATTGTCCTAGCCAAATTAAGTTAAAATTAAACACACGCACATCATATCAGTATGGAGTAATAGCAACACACCTAAATAGGTGAAGAGGAACAACGCTCTAGGAAAATCACCTGACCGAAGGCTGCAATTATCCGGGTATGTAGCAGGCACAGTTTGCTAAGTAGCTTAGAAGCAAGAAAAGTCTGGATGGCTGCACTCCGATGCAAACTCCTTTATTCGTTAAAAGACCAATTACAGATAGTGGAGGACTACACATCCCAGCAGGCTGATGCATTTCACACCTCCAAACTGTGTTTAATCATAGCCTAAACTTGTACACATAATAACTGCACATATATACTCCGTAAAAGCAATGCTAAATAGGTGGGCATTGCCGTGTCAGCAGGTAGCTAACCCATGCTGCATCCAATTAATCAATTAATGGTCAGCCGACGGAGAAGGATACTTGGTAATAATTGGAATAAATAAATAGTATGATCCCCCTGAAAAAGGGGTGGGGCGTAAGGGGTTAAACTTCGGCATGAATCGGCAAGTCCACCCTAAAAAATGCATATAAAAGAAAACCAAAATAAATGCACATATCTGTAGCGCCCCTCCATTTGTGGTATTAGGGAGTGTATAAAGTTTTTGTCTCTCTCTGCTTAACAGGAGAGCAGATAGGTACATTTGTATGCTATCTGCTTATCAGAGAGCCTTGATTTGAGTAAGGTCTGCTCAGTGTGCTCTGGTGCTGTTTCATGTGGTCTGGAAAGTTTTACACTGTCCAGTAGTATGGGTCCCTATTGGACAGTGGGAGGAAACCCAGCAAGTGACAGCAGGTGTATGTGGAGGTGGTTCTGACCAACTAGCAGGGGAGGTGCCCCACTGCATCTTGGGTGAACACCTTCATATAAAAAGGAGCACATGGGCTCAAGGTCAGGAGTTTCAGCCCACCCAGACCTCAGGGGTGGAGGTGTGTGTTCAGCTCCTGGCTGCTAGGCTTGAGGCCTATCCAGGAGGTTGCCAGATGCTGGGCCTGGTCGAGGTCTAGCTGAAGTTACTGAAGCTGCAGCCCAGGGTTCTTTAGAGGCTGACAGAGGGGGACATCCTCGGGTCCTGTCTAGTATCACAGTGGCAAAGTGTAATCAGCTAACTGGGTGTGTAAGCTAGAAAGGAGACACTGGAAAGTGTTTTGAAGAACAGTCCGGCTTCTCCTGTACTGCTTAGAAAGGGACTTGTTCCACCGGGATCAGCCTGCCATTGAGTGTTATTGGTAGTCTGCTACATTGAGTTAGAAAGGAGACACTGGTGAGTATCTTGAAGAAGCAAAGTCCAGCCTGTCCTTACTGCTTAAAAAGGGACTTGTTTACATAGGATCAGTTTGTTAATGTTGTCACTGGAATCAGCCTGCTACCTGCATTAATGAGATCAGTCAGTGTCGCTGACAGTCTGCTGTACAGAGATAGGGAGAAGTTATCCGCGCCTGAAGTCAATTTTTCTGGAGTATCCCATACATTCCCTTCTCATATCCAAGTTCTACAATAAAGCATCATAAACTCATCCCCTAGATTGGCTATTGGAATAACAAGCAAGATTGTGTGTGTAAACCTGGCAGTGTGAAAAATCCATTGTGACTGGCTGCAGGATAACCAGAGGGAGGCCCGGGTCAATATAATAATTCAGCAGCTCCTTCGGGGGTACCGCTACATATCTTTAGTAAAAAAGTACAAAAATGCACATGTACTGAATTACACAAAGTGTAAGCATGGGACCACCCCCACCTGTGTCCCTAAAAGTCATTAGATCCTTTTTACCAGAATCGCATATCAGAAGGTATAATCACAATAATGGCAGCGACACGGGAAACATAAATAGGAGTCAGTTATCAAAAACATTCATTTGGCCAAGGGACACAGGAGGTGGGCGAACATTTATAAGACAAACATATGAAGTACACCACTGATGGACACGTAACATGGATTGATAATTAGATACTGTAAATCTATCTATAAATATTATGAAAACCATGTCACATCAAGTGCACCCACATGCATTGTCACAGCAAGAACCCACAGTACACAGAACATGGAAATGCAATAGTTTTAGTATATATATAAACTGCTAAATACCTTTCTCATCAGCAGTTAGAGCAGTCTAGTGACTTCTATCAGTGTCTGGTTAATTCATTGTACTCTGACTGTCCTATGAGGCTGCAGGACCTCTGACCTTCTGCCTGGACAGTGCTGATTGTCCCTGTGCTGATCATATGCTCTCTCCCAAGAGAAAAAAAACTCTCTAGCAATATACACCAAACTGAGCATATGCAGCCTGTCTCCTAGCCTCTGTTTTCTGAGCAGAATCCCTTTAAGGCCAAAGTACCTGTCAGCACATCCTATCTGTGTGGCAAAGCACTGCCTTATCCTTCAGTATCTGTGAGAAACAGAAGCCTATACACATGCTCCCACACTACACAGCTCTGGACGCGAATAGCATGCCCATGCACTGGCACACACCCAAAGACACAGAGGCCAGTGTCTTATGGGAATTAAGGGAACTTTTATGTAAAAAGCATAAAATGTGCATCCTGCCTAATGAAGCTGAAAGCCAAACAAATCAATATTAAAAAAAAAAGCTGCACTCAGAACACCAAATACAAATGTTGCAATAACTACAAATAAAACTGTTGCGCTGTCATATTGCCATATCGTCAAACTTCAAATTTTAGTTGTGACTTTGATACATTAGCCACTTCAGTCCCGGAAGGATTTACCCCCTTCCTGACAACAGCACTTTTTGCGATTCAGCACTGCGTCGCTTTAACTGACAATTGCTTGGTTGTGCAACGTTGTACCCCAACTAAATTGACGTCCTTTTTTTCCCACAAATAGAGCTTTCTTTTGGTGGTATTTGACCACCTCCGCGGTTTTTATTTTTTGTGCTACAAACAAACAAAGAGCAACAATTTTAAAAAAAAACCCCAATATTTCTTACTTTTTGCTATAATACATATCCAAAAAAATATACAAAAAAAATGTATTCATCAGTTTAGGCCGATATATATTCTTCCTCATATTTTGTTAAAAAAATCGCAATAGGCGTATATTGATTGGTTTGCGCAAAAGTTATAGCGTTTACAAACAACGAGAATTAATTTATTGGGTTTTATATTTATTTATTTTTTTACTAGCAATGGTGGCGATCTGCAATTTTTAGCAGGACTGTGACATTGTGGTGGACATATCAGACACTTTTGACACTTTTTTGGGACCATTGACATCTATACAGCAATTAGTGCTATGAAAATGCACTGATTACTGTGTAAATGTCACTGGTAAGGAAGGGGTTAACACTAGGGGGCAATCAAAGGGTTAAGTGTGTTGCCTGGAATGTGTTACTAACTGTGTGGGGGCTGGGCTGACTGGGGGAGGACAGTGATCATCATTGCTTCCATATACAGGGAACATACGATCACTCTCCTCTCCCCTGTCAGAATGGGGATCCGCTTGTTTACTCACACGGATCCCCGTTACGTCACTGCCAGGGAGCGATCGCGGATGGCCGGCGGATATTGAGTCTGCCCCACCCGCTCACTGGCTCCCCCACTAGCGTGTGAGCAATACTCACTCCTGCGGCCGCCATCAGGTGATGGCGGTTCACGCAGGAGAGCCATGTTGCCGCCGTCAAGCCATGGCGGGTAGCCGGCAACTGGTTAAAGTGATTGTAAGGGCTCTTTTTTTGTTAAAAAAATTAACAAACATATTATACTTACCTCCTCTGTGCCTCCTCCGTTGGTTTTGCACAGAGCAGTCGAGTTCCTCCTGTTCTCTGGTTCCTCTTCGGCTCTCCTGGCCCCTCCCTCCTATCGAGTGCCCCCTCAGCCAGCAGCTTGCTACAGGGGGCACCTGAGCCAAGTCAGAGCTCTGTGTATCCATTAAGACACAGAGCCCCGACCCGGCCCTGCCCCCTATCTCCCCTGATTGGCTGACTGACTTTGATTGACAGCCACTGTATCTCAGCCAATCAGGAGGAGTGTCGTGGATGGCTGAGGGGGATCGTGGACATCGCTGGAGAGAGAAGGGGCTCAGGTAAGTGATTAGGGGGTGCTGGGGGGGCGGGCGGCTACAGACAGAAGGTTTTTTTTTATCTTAATGCATTGAATACATTAAGATAAACCTTCTACCTTTACAACTCCTTTAATGTATTTGCATGAGGGATGGGTGGAGGGACAATAGGAATACTACAATGGTTAGGACTAATAATGCCATTCCTGAATTTTCACATGGGCGAGACAAAAAAAAACTGTTGTGATACTTTTTTTATTTGCACTAACAGTAGAATCATTAGGACAAGCATTCGTGTATATTCCCTTTTTCCCCTTCATGATTGACCATGATTTTATATTGGTGAAACTAGAGTTTCCAGATTTCTGACAATGATGATTTTCAATGATCACAAAATGATGGTGTGACTTGGTGCACTACCACTATACAGATAAAACAACAAAAAAACTGTGTTCTCTGTGTGTATTTTAGTGCTTGACGGACAATTTTGACAGAAGTATGTTTTTAAATGTAATCTGCATAAAGTCATAATCATTGGCTGGTGTGCTGTCCCATGCATCCAAAGACATGCTGGTAGGTTAAAGTGATTGTAAATGATCACCTTGTAAAACAACCCTTTCAATTTAAAATAGAAATGAAAGGCAAACATCTATGTATGGATATATATAAAAAAAACATTCTAAATACTTTTTTTCCCCTTTCTTATAAATGATCACATTCCCTCTGTTCTCAGCTGCATAAGATCTTCCCAGTGAATGGCTGTGCAGGTGGGGCGTGCCAGGGCAAGTCTGATCATTGGAGGAGAGCAGGCTGAGTTCCCATCATAGCTAGACCATGCTGTGCTCTCCTGCTTAGTGTGGTAGTATTTGTAATAGGAAAGCAGAGGGACTGGCAGGATACCAGAGATGTCACACAGCACTACAAACATCACGACACACTGTAGAGACCATAGGACGGTCAGGGAGACGAAAGGATAATGTTTATGATGGTGTGAT
>BLSH010318156.1:150938-162549 GCA_018402905.1 Glandirana rugosa | reverse complement strand
AGTCGCCGCCGACCACACCCTCCCCGCGACCCCGCGGCGGAGGGGCGGCCGTTTTCTGCTCTTTTTTTTTTTTTTTTTTCAGTTGGGGCGGGTGGATCTCCACCGCGGCCATGTAACCGAAAGAAAAAAAAAAAAAGAAAAGCCGAGGAACCGACAGAAAGCCAATGTACCGGCGCCACCTCTAGGTGGGCGGGGTTGACTTTTTTTTTTTTTTTTTTCTCGTCTTTTGCCGGCGGGGAGGCGGCGCCCCAGCGCCCCTCCCACACCAGCCGCCGCTGATAGGAATATAGGGTTGTTGGCCAATTACAGCTATCATCGCTCACGCTTTATTGATTGCCGTGCAATCTCCTCAGCTTCTTGATGTCTACTGGCCATAAATAAAAGGGTGGGTGGACTTAATTAGACCGGTAAGAATTGTAGAAAGAGGTTTCAGGTTTCTCCTGCATGCACAGAATGATTTTTTATAGGGTCCAGTGCTGCCATCAGTACAATTTTATCATAAATGCCCAATTAAAGCGAGTTCCACCCACATTTTTTTATGATTTAAAGGCACCTGTTCTACTGGTATTAATCAAATTCTCGAATAGATGTTCTTACTAAATCCGCCATTGTATTACATGCTTTTTTTTTTTTGTAACCCTTGTCTTCTCTGTGCTGTTCAGTTCCATCTTGATTGTGGGCATGTGAAGCCCACCAGTGCTCTTTTTTTCTGGGATAAGGTGCTGCTGGCTGCCCAGCATGCACCTCCCGATCTCGTGCATGCACATTACACACAGGGTACAGTGTAGGGATTGGCTTGGGTTTCCATCACAACGGGTGGTCCACTGATTCCTGGGAACGATGACACACATCTTCCAGGAGCAGAGGTGCCGCAGAAAATGATGTACGCCGCTGCGGCCCCGAAGGAGGGAGAATACACAAGACACCATTGCAACAAGCTACACAGAGTAAGAAAAAAAATATATTATCCAAATGTTATCCAACTTGCAGGACTGTACCCATTGAGACAAAGATTAAATTATGGGTGGAACTCTGCTTTAAGTGTATTACTTTAATGCAACCAGGCTACATATAGTACATCTAAAACAATAAATATGGACCTCTTTTCATTTGCTAAATGCTACAGCAAAATAATAAAAATACCCTGTGCTGGCAGCATTTAGGAGAGTCAGACCGCGGTTCTCATTCACAATGCAGTGGCCTGGCTTTCCATAGGTCCAGTATCCATCCCCTATTACACTGTTCCATTAAATAACACAGCTCAGGGAGGAAGAGCGCTGATTCTTCTAAATGCTGCTATCAGAATGTAGTTTAACCCTTGCTGGAGCACTTAGGAGTTAAAAAAATATAGTAAAACAAACTTCACATTTATTAATGAATATACAACCTGACTGTATTAAAGTAATAAATAGTAAGAGTTCATTTTGGCTTTAATTAACTCTCAAAAAATTACCTGTCTTTCATTAAGGTGAAAAATCTCCTGTAATGCAGCTGTCCCGAGAGCCCCCCTTTTACTTACCTGAACCAGATCGTTCCAGAGACAGAGACAAGCACAAAACCTCCAGTCGGTGTCTCCGGATAGTTTGATAGCAGCGGGAGCCATTCAAATCCAGTGATGTGGGAGCCGGGGGTGGGGCCGAGTCCTGCTGTCTGTGTCAATGGATGCAGCAGCAGGACTCGAGAGTGCTCCCGCGTGAGTGCCCCCAGGGAAAGCGCTTCTTCAAAGGGGCACCCGGTGAAGAGGAGGAGCCAAAAGCGCCGCCAGAAAAGGAGGATCGAGGCCGCTCAGTGCAGAACCCTTGCACAAAGCAGGTAAGTATGACATGTTTGTTATTTTAAAAAAAAACAAACCTTTAGTACCACTTTAAGCTTCACTTTGCAAAGAATACCCAATCACGCACAAGAAAAATAAAAAGAACAACATTTTTGCTTGAGGATGATTGGATGGAAGTCAGCATCCCCTCATTTACTAAGCTCTAGAGGAACTGCACTTGTAGAGTGCACAGTCTGTTTGCATTTAGTAAATCAAGCACAGTTTTACACTGGCCATATACTAATAGTTTTTTTTTTTTTTTCGTTCAGCCTAACAAAAAAAAAAGCAGATTCCTCCATCCATTCTAATAGCTATTGCAGAATTTATTTGTACAATTTTGATGTGGCTCTTTTAGGATTTAGCTGAAAATGGTAATATTTGTTATATAGTGGTGTCAGGGTACAGGGTGACATGTAATTGCTTGAGAGAGGAAAGTACAGTGGAAGGGAAGGGGGAGTAGATGTTTTTGGCACTTTCACATTGGGCACCTAGGGACTTTATTCCAGTCATTTTTAAGGAAAAGGCTATGCACCTCAGACCAGGGCCACACAGTGAAGATCGCTGAATCAGTGCTAAAGGTAAGTATTTCATCTAGCAGGCAGCATTTCTGGGGTGGGGGAAACAAATTATTGGTAACATGTACTAAAACACAATTGTACTTTAAAGTAAAACTAAACCCTTGTTTTATTTTGGCTAATCCTGGCCCTTTAACGTTGTCTATTCTGAATTTACTAACCTTGCCACCCAGTTCCGTTTCAAAGTTAGTTTTTAGGGGGTCCATTTTCCCCACATCCTGTCCTAGATGGGTGACCCCTTCACAGGGGCCTTCTCAAGGGGTCACCCAATCATGCATGCTCCCAGCATGAGGATTACAATATTGTAATAATAACAATATGTTCGGCTCTCAGTGTGAGAACTTCAGCGGCTTCAGATGCACAATCGGATAGTGAGAGTGAGAGGAACACCAAAACGGATTCTTATTAAAGGAAGGTAATTTTAAAAAACGGGAAATAGTTATGTATACTCAGTGGCATTATACAATATGACTGCTTAATTTATTTATTAAAATTTGTTTTGTTCCATGCACATCTTTATTAATCAACCCTAGCCAGCTTTATGTGTCACCGTCTCCACCCCAACAACAACCCTCTCCCCAGCATTGTCTAAGCCATCCCATTTCCATCCCATTTATGGGTCACGTGCCTGTCAGTGCAACCTTCACGTCCACGCAATATTGTAGTACCCGTGCTGGGAGCATGCATGATCAGGTGACCCCTTAGAAGGCCCCTGTGAAGGGATCACCCATCTAGAGGAAGGACAGGAAGTGGGGAAAATGGACCCCCAAAAAACGAACTTTCAAACGCAACTGGATGGCAAGGTTAGTAAATTCAGAATAGACAACGTTAAAGGGCCAGGATTAGCCAAAAAAAATGAAGGTTTAGTATCACTTTAAGGCTGGGTTCACACTATTGCGAATGGGGTTTCCCCGCATTCCAATTCACACGTCAGGAATATTGTGATTGGCTCTCAGTGGAGCCGGTTCACACATCTCCGGAGCGACTCCGGTGCGAATTGCACAGAAGCCCTGTGCGTCTTCTGGTCTGTTTCAGGTCTGAATTCAGCAAAAAATTCTGAATGAAATTGGACCTGAAATGGTGAACAGGGATGCACCGGACCCCTGCTGTGAGCCGCTCCGTGCAGCAGTGTGAACCCAACCTTAGCCTCATTAAAAGTGTTTGTTACCCCAACACTTCATATTCCTGATATGTGGCTGCTGTACCATGTACTGTATGAAGAAGTCTCCTATTCTCTTTGTATTGCTTCTTCTGTGTGAAATCCCTGGTGTTCCTGCCAGTGCCTCTGCTTTCCTATTAAAAACTGACCACACTAAGCATGAGAGGATAGCATGGTCAGTTCTAGCTGTGCAGGGAACTCAGCCTGCTCTCCTCCAATGATCAGACTTGTCCTGACACCCCCCGCTGCACAGCCATTCACTGGCAAGCTCAATGTGCTGCTGCTTCTTCTCCGCCCAGCTCTTATGAAGCTGAGAACAGAGGGAATGTGATCACTTATAAAAAAGAGAAAAAAGGTATTTATAATGTTTTTTTTACAAACCAAATGTCCTATTTTAAACCGAATGGTTTGTTTTACAAAGTGATCATTTACAATCACTCTAATCTGCAAAAAGTCTGATTTAGAATAAATGTAAATAATAAAAGACTTGTTATTATACCTTTTAGCACTGATTAAATATCATGATATATCGGTAAGGTTATTAACCTTAAGACCCCTTTCACACCAAGGCATTTTTCAGGCGCTTTTGCGCAAAAAATAGCGCCTAAAAAGCGCCTGAGAAATGCCCCCGAATACACCCCAGTGTGAAAGCCAGAGTGCTTTCACACTGGGGTGGTGCGCTTGTGGGATGGAAAAAAAGGTCCTGCAAGCAGCATCTTTACAGCGGTGTGGGAGCAGTGTATTCACCGCTCCTATACCGCCCCTGCCCATTGAAAACAATGGGGCAGCGCTCCCGAAGCGTCTGAACACCGCTTCGGGAGCGCTGCAAACTGGCACTTTTAACCCCTGTTTAACCCGTTGTGGGGGGGGGGTTAAAAGCACACCGCCGCCACCCGAATAGCGGCGCAACAGCGCAGCTATAACGAGCGGCAAACCGCCGCTAATTAGCGGCGTTTTATCGCTAACGCTCGGGCGGCTCCGGTGTGAAAGGAGCATAAATGTTATTCTTTTTCCTCTTAACAAGCTTTTTACCCTTGTCAACTTCACAAAATGTAGCAAGCTTCTTTAAAATTGTGATTTTGATAAAAAACGGCTTGCTTTTTTGTTGTTTTTACTGTTTAGTACTTCTAAATTAAACCCTCACATATACCCATTGAAGTGAACAGCCTCAGATGATACACAGAGAAAACAAATCTCCCTATATAAGTTTTACATGTATATCTGCTGTCTTCAGCTTTCTACAATCTTTAGAAAGTGCACATCGTGTTACAAATTTTGTTTCCTCATTCAGAAGTGGGAGGGGAGTTTGGGCATACACTGTGTGAGAGCTGATTGGAGGTAAGGCACACACCCTCACGCCACATAGGCAGAGGAACGAAGAAGCTTGCAGACCTGTGCTGTAAATGAACCAGCTCTCTGCTTATCTACCTTTAACCACTTCCCAACCGTGCGCAGTATATTTACTGCGGCAGTGTGGCGCTGTCTTGCGAATCACCGTAAATAAGCAGCGATGCGGGGACACACAGCTAGGTGGCGAGAGTGAGGAGTGTGCCCGCAGCTCAAGCGGACCCGATGTTTGCTGGAGATCTGCGATGATCTGCCAGAGGGAAAGGACGGGGAACCGCTGATGTAAACATGGCGGTTCCCCGTTCTGACAGGCGGCATGTAAGAGATCTACTGATCCCTGTCACTGGGATCAGTTAGATCTCTTATGCCTATGGTAGCCCAGCCCCTTCATAGTTAAAACACGCCTAGGGAACACAGTTAACCCCTTCCCTGCCCCCTGCAGGTTAAACCCTTCACTGCCAATGACATTTATACAGTAATCAGTGGATATTTAAATTTCTGATCGTTGTATAAATGTCATTGGTCCCAAAAAAGTGTCAAAAATGTCTGACACGTCCGTCCCAATATCAAAGTCCCGATAAAAATCGCAGATCGCCGCCATTACTAAAAAAAAAAAAATTAAAAACGCCAGAAATGAATTCTCATTCTCATTCTGGCAGCAACTTTTCAATCAATAAACGCTGATTGCGATTGTTTTTACCAAAAATATGAGGAAGAATATAAATCGGCCAAAACCGGTGAATACAGTATTTTAGCAAAAAGTGAGAAATATTGGGTTTTTTTTGCAAAATTGTTGCTCTTTTTTTGTTTATAGCAACAATCAGAAATGACGCAGATGACGATGATCAAATACCACCAAAAGAAAGCTGTATTTATGGGGAAAAAAGGACGGAAATTTTGGGTACAACTTCGCACGACCGCGCAATTGTCAGTTAAAAGTGACGCAGTGCCAAATCGCAAAAAGTGCTCTGGTCCTACAGTGGGAAATCCTTCCGGGGGGTGAAGTGGTTAAGTTACCTTCCCCACACAAATTTCAGGCTGGTTTTATCTTGTTGCGTCGGAGAGCTTGTGAGAAGTTATCCTGCTGATAACAGAGGAACGGAGCAACAGAAAGACACAGGACTTAGGGCTTTGGAGAGAGATAAGTAAACACTACAGATAGATGTGTCCAGGTCAGATTTCATGAACAGGGTTTACATCAACCTTAATTTCTTTACTCCTCATGTGGTCTTCATTACCTAGCTTTGATATTCAATAACAGAAAGACCAGTTTACCTGCTGAACATTTCCGTCTGGGCCTATAGTCTTTTTTTATAGTGAAATCCTTACTATATAGTCTTTACTATTTCACATGCAGCCAGAATGTTACTATCCTATTCTGTTGTAATACGTGTGTCTGGGCATTAGATGCTTAGTCCTTTTTAAAGTAATTTCATGGGCAGTTCTGCCCTTTATTTATTCTTGTTCTCTTTATCTGTGCTGACACTCCATATACATCAGCATGAGTCATTTTTTTTTCTCGGTTGTGATATAATTCTACTCCAATGAAACTTGCTGAAAAATTAAGTGTGTGACTCATAGAATAATTGCAGGAACAATTACATTAGTATGAAAAAAGAAAACATTACAATTGATGATGTTCTCAGGGTTAATTATATAATATATATAATAACTGAAAATCTGCAGAATCTTTCTACAACTCTATTCTTAAACTGGAACCTCATTTTTTTTAAGGTTAAGATAGAGCTGTAAAGGGTTAGAACCTCTTTCAGGCTTTAATAGGTGTCTGTGTTCCACTGGGAAGGTTTGAAACTTCTTATTTCTCACAGATTCTAGTCCTCTCATGATCTTACTAGTAAGCAGAGTCAAGCAGGTGAAATTCTCTTCTTTTCTCATAACACTTGCGAACACCAGGATCATTCCATAATTTCCTTATGGCAGCGACATGATGTTTTTCTATTTGCTTTACATTATATACATCCAAACTTTTGATCAGCTTCCCATTGATCTATGAAGAAACAATACAATGACATTGTCAGCGTGAGGAGAAGAAAGTGCAGAATTTAGGATAAGAATTAGGCCTCATACACATGGTCGGGTCCGACGTCAAGGAAAAAAATCGGTGTTATGCATCGGTGTTAGTGAGTGTTAGTGAGCGTCGGCATCAATAGGCGTTTTTTTTAAAAAATCATCCCTCTGCTATTTTTCAACCTAAAAACGTCGGCGTAAAAATACGTTGGTTAACTTTACAGCCTCAGAACGCGCTGGCCGTGGGTTCTAGGTTCAGCTCACTAACTGAACCACTGCCATCTACAGCTCAAAAACGTCAGCGTTTTAATGAGGCCATTGACTAACATGGAGAGCTGCAAAAAACGCCAGAAAACGCCGTCGTCAAAAAACGTCCGTGTGTATGAGGCCTTAGAATTGACAGTGTTTCTCAACTTTATTAATGAATTCCCAACCTTTGTAAAATAAATATAATATAAAATAATATATATACATACACAGTGAAGATACCAGAATCCCCAAGGACAATCGGGACTTTTTAGGCTCAAGGAATGCACAAAAGTGGTATACACAAAATGTTATCAGTATTCAAAATTGTAGTTTTAGGCCTCATACACACGGGCGTTTACACAAAAATAAGCAAAACGCCGGGCCTGACGTCAGGGGAAAAGACTGACGTTTTGCTTGGCGTTTTGCATTGACGTCAATACAGGTTTTTTTCACGCTAGCTTTTTGCGGCGTTTTATGCCTCTATTCAAATTTATGCCTTCTATTCAAATCAATGGGTTCCTATGGGAGCCCATTGATTTGAATAGAAGCCGCACCAGAAGTCGGATCACGGTGATCCGACTTGCGGCGCGACTTGTGTGCTAGGTGTGTTAAAGGGGAACCCCCACAAAAAATTTGCGTGGGGTTCCCCCCCCAAGGGCATACCAGGCTCTTCGATCTGGCATGGATTTTAAGAGGAGCACCCACGCCAAAAAAACGGCATAGGGTCCCCCCCCAAGATCCATACCAGACCCTTATTCGAGCAGGAAAGGGGGTGGGGACAAGCAAGCGGCCCCCCTCGTGGACCGTACCAGGCCGCAAGCCTCTTCCCGACAACCCTGGCCGTTGGTTGTCGGGGTCTGCGGATGGGGGCTTATCGGAATCTGGAAGCCCCCTTTAACAAGGGGGCCCCCAGATGCCGGGCTACCCACCCTATGTAAATGAGTATGGGGTACATCGTACCCCTACCCATTTACCTGGGGGAAAGAAAGTGTACAAAAAAAACACTACACAGCTTTTTAAAATATTTTATTAAATCCGCTCCGGCATCTTCTCCCCTCTCTTCTTTCTTCGGCTCTTTTGCAGGGTCTTCTGAGGGGTCTTCTGCGGGTTTTCTGCAGGGTCTTCAGCTCTTTTGCTGCCGTCTCCCCGGCTAGCTTCTCCCGCCGCCGCTGCCGCTTCTTCTTCTTCTTCCCCTTCTTCTGGAGATGTTGACTCGTCACTCTCTTCCACTCAAATGCCGGGTCCGTGCTGTGCGGTTGCCTTATATTGGCATGGGGCAGGGCCACACGATGATGTCATCTTGAGCCCCACCCTCATGATGTCACATCCTGGGGCGGGGCTGTGATGTGATGCCCCGCCCCAGGATGTGACATCATGAGGGTGGGGCTCAAGATGACGTCATCGTGTGGCCCCACCCCATGCCAATATAAGGCAACCGTGCAGCACGGGGTCGGCATTCGAGTGGAAGAGGGCGACGAGTCAACATCTCCAGAAGAAGGGGAAGAAGAAGAAGCAGCGGCGGCGGTGGCGGGAGAAGCTAGCCGGGGAGACAGCAGCAAAAGAGCTGAAGACCCCACAGAAGACCCCTCAGAAGACAGAAGACCCCGCAAAAGAGCCGAAGAAAGAAGAGAGGGGAGAAGATGCCAGAGCCCCCCCTGCCCCAAAGCACCCATACTCCCCATGTTGAGGGCATGCGGCCTGGTATGGTCCAGGAGGGGGACCGCTTGCTTGTCCCCACCCCCTTTCCTGGCCTGCCAGGCTGCGTGCTCGGATAAGGGTCTGGTATGGATTTTGGGGGGGACCCTACGCCGTTTTTCCGCGTGGGTGCTCCTCTTAAAATCCATGCCAGATCGAAGAGCCTGGTATGCCCTTGGGGGGGTGAACTCCACGCAAATTTTTTGCAGGGGTTCCCCTTTAACACACCTAGCACACAAGTCGCGCCGCAAGTCGGATCACCGTGATCCGACTTCTGGTGCGGCTTCTATTCAAATCAATGGGCTCCCATAGGGAACCATTGATTTTGAATAGAGGCAGAAAACACTGCAAAAAGCTAAAACGTGCATTGACGTCAATGCAAAACGCCAAGCAAAACGTCAGTCTTTTCCCCTGACGTCAGGCCCGGCGTTTTGCTTATTTTTGTGCAAACGCCCGTGTGTATGAGGCCTAAAAGTTGAAACAACTAAAATTGACACATACAAAACAGTAAAGAATGTGTGGCAGGTTTCCACAAAATTTACAAGGCATTTCCCAGTAGATCAGCAGTTTTTGAAATACTCAGACCAGTCTGTCTGTCACTAACAACCATGCCACGTTCAAAGCCACTTAAATCCCCTTTTTTTCCCCATTCTGATGCTCAGTTTGAACTGCAGCAAGTCATCTTCACCATGTCTAGCTACCTAAATGCATTGCCGGTATGTGTGTATATGTATATATATATATATATATATATATATATATATATATATTACATTGAGACAGCTCATGACAAGCAGTTTTGCAGAGAATTTGGTGATTTGGTGCCACCCCGGGTTCCCACCTGTGCTGGTTGAGGGGCTCCAGAGTACAGTATATGTTTTGATCAGAGAAAACGAACTTGGTGGTTGTCTCCACCTTTGGTATAGCCCAGTTAGGGTCCTGGAGCTTCAAACCTTTGCAGAGTATTGGGTGGGATGAAGCTTTAAACCTTTTGGTGGTGATCAGCACCTACAAATTTGTACACAGCCCTTATGGTAGGGATGCCAACTAGTGTTCAGAGCTTCACACTCCCCAGGAGACTGTGAGGCTCCAAGGGAGCAGCCAGAGGTGTGAATGTGTGTGCACAGTGCTTGAGGAGTCTGTGGAGGAACAGGCAGAGGCCGTAAGCCAGAGAATCAAAGCAGTGGTGTTGCAAGATTAAGCCAAGGGGCAGAAGGAAGCATCTTTGTAACTTTGAAAGAGGAATGCTGAAATCCCCGCGAGGGTAAGACCAGTAGCTACTAGATGAAGACCATGCCTTTTAACCAGTTGCCGACCGCCCACCGTCGCTTGAAGGTGGAAACTTGGCTCGATATCCAAACCGGTGTCACGTGACGGCGGCTGCGAGATCGCGGATCGTGGGCATGCTCGCACGCTCACTGTGTTACGGGGGAGCCAGGGAGTGGGTAGGGCGGACTCGATGTCCTCTGGCTACCCCGATCACTCCCCCGCAGTGACAGAACGGAGGGCTGTGTATGTAAACAACGGATCTCCATTTCGACAGGGGGGAAGGAATGTGATCGCAGGCTCCCTGTGTATGGGAGCCGCGCTCACTCTCCTCCCCCACTGAGCCCAGCCCCCACACAGTTAGTAACACATACCAGGGAACACAGTTAACCCCTAGAGTGCCCCCTAGTGTTGACCCCTTCCCTGCCAGTGACATTTATACAGTAATCAGTGCATTTTCATAGCACTGATCACTGTATAAATGCCAATGGTCCCCAAAAAGTGTCAAAATTGTCCAACATGTCCGCCACCATGTTGCAGTTCTGCTATAAAGCGCATGTCGCCGTCATTACTAATAAAAAATAAAAAAATAAAAACCCCATAAATTAATTCTCATCGTTGGTAAAAGCAGCAGCTTTTGCGCAAACCAATCAATATACGCCGATTCTGATTTTTTTTTAACCAAAAATATGAGGAAAAATATATATCGGCCAAGTCCGATGAATAAATTTTTTTTTTTATATATCTTTTTTGGATATGTATTTTAGCAAAACGTAAGAAATATTGTTTTTTTTGCAAAATTGTCGCTTTTTTTTGTTTATAGCGGTGATCAGAAATGACGCAGAGGTGGTCAAATACCACCAAAAGAAAGCTCTATTTGTGGGAAAAAAGGACGTCAATTTAGTTTGGGTACAATGTTGCACGACCGCGCAATTGTCAGTTAAAGTGACGCAGTGCCGAATCGCAAAAAGTGCTCTGGTCCTAAAGGGGGAAATCCTTCCGGGGCTGAAGTGGTTAAAAAATGGTACTACATCTGCTTTGCACCAATCAGCAGACTAACAGACTTTTAGTTCAAACTATTTTATTGGCTATTTCCAGAATAGATAACACAAAGAATACTGTAAAAATGCAGTGTAAATATTGTGACAGGAAGCCAGGAAAATCTAGGGGTTGTGTTCAGCTCAGTTTGGGCTCAATGAGGGTTAACAAGCTCTGGTGTAACAGATAAAGCACTCAGGGCTCTATAAAAGTTCCAGGTTGCGTCAACACGGGGCTCCACCCTGGAACCAGATCTCTGTGCACAACAGACCGGAGAGCAGCAATACCTCTGAATGGTGAGATTAAGTCTGGGTGACTAAAAGCCTCAATTTATTCCTCTGTGACTGTCAAGTGTCTGGGCAGCGTCAGGCTGTGGCAGAACAAGTAGTCAGGTTCCTGTGTCTTTGTAGTTAGTGATTTTCAGACAATCAGACGACTAAC
>BLSH010318156.1:116988-130815 GCA_018402905.1 Glandirana rugosa | reverse complement strand
GTGTGTTCTTACTGTGGGGGGGTTAGGCTAACATGGGCATGAGAGATCTAACTGATCCCAGTGACAGGGATCAGTAGATCTCTCATGCCCCTACTAACAGAGCGGGGAACCACCGTGTTTACATCGGCGGTTCCCTGTTCTTTCCCTGTAGCCGCTCATCGCGTCTCGCCGGCGGACATCGGGTCCGCCCGAGCCGCGGGCACACTCCCCAGGAGTGCGGCGGGTGCGCGCGCGCGCCCCCTGGTGGCTGATTGCGGATCGCCGCTTATTTACGGCGATTCGCGCAGGGCTCCCCGACTGCCGCCGTAAAATGACGGCGCGCGGTGGGGAACCGGTAAAGGGGACAGTGTCTAAAGCACTATTCTTGTTGGCTGGGTCAGCCATGCGGCCAGCGATAGCAACTGCTATGGCGGCACAGTCTCTTCGTGAGCACGCTGCCGCGTTGCGCACTAGTTTGTCTGGTGAATTTGCACAGGCTGAAGTACAGCGAGTGCAACATTTGGAAGAGGGTCTCCGCTACATATGCCATGCTGCTTTGGATCTTCTCCCCATATTGTCAAAAATGTCTGTTTTTTCAATTGTTATCAGGCGGGTGCTGTGGCTCCGCTCTTGGTCGGGCGACCAGGCTTCAAAGAAAGCTCTGGCAGACCTGCCCTTTCAGGGAGGGCATCTGTTTGGCCCACAGTTGGATAAAATTATTAAGGATTTCACGGGAGGGAAGAGTACTTTCCTTCCAGAGCCGAAGCGACGAGATCTTCGTCGTAGGCAGGGTCCTGTCTCTTCTGGTCAGAAGAAGTTTTTTCGGGCACCCGGCCCAGCGGGCAAGGCCGGGAAGGCGTTCAGGGGCCACAGCAAGAGGCCCTGGCAGCGTAAGTCCGAAAAAGCGGAGGACAAGTCTGCCTCCACATGATGGGTTGCCCCCACCCGCCTCACGGGTGGGGGGCCGGTTTCTGGGGGTTGCAAGCAGCTCTCTGCCCCCAGAAAAGTCCTTCCCCTCAAACTTGAGGCTCCCGCAGGAGCATCGGGGGGTGCTTCTAGGCGCCGATCAGGCGCTCAGCAGTCAGAAGTCATCATTAACGCTGGCTTGCCGGCTGGAGTACCTGGGTCTGTTTCCGGACACGGTACAGACAGGGGTGTTCCTAACACTGAGCAAGCATCTAACGCTTTAGGCTGGGCGAACCCTGTGATCGCGCCAGTGGTTCTCCTTACGGTTCTGTATATGGGTGTTGGGGCTCAGGGTGTCGACTTGTGAAGCGATACCTTACGCCCAGAACACTCAGCTCCTGCGAGAGGCAATGTTGTCGCGGTGGGACAAATCTCCTCTATCCCTGAATAGGCCGATCAGGTCGGAGTGTCAGTCCCGGGAACCCTTGGTTTGGGGGATTCAGGTTCTGGCCCTAAAGGGGGGGAGAAGTTGTCCTCCCCTCAATTGGTCGATATAGGTACCGGAACTGAGAGCGAGCAGGCATTACCTGTCCCGTTGGACAGTGAGGCTGCGCTGCCCGGTTCTGGTTCAGTCGATCAATTCCACAGAGGTGGCGTAGGTAAACCATTAGGGCGGAACAAGAAGCACAGCAATAGCCGCGGATGCGGCTCTGATCCTTCGGGGGGCAGTGCTTCACAGGCCTCGGGGTCAGTATCGGTTGCTGTACATTTTTCCTCTTCTAGAGGCTCTACCGCGGGTTGTACGCGGGGTAGAGGCGGGGGGAATCCCGACAATTCTGGTAGCTCCGGATTGGCTCCGGCATCCCTGATACGCCGACGTAGTACAGAGGGTGGCAGAGGTTCCGTGGTATCTTCCGCTCCACGGGGACCTACTGGCTCAGGGGCCCATCCGGCGCCCTGCTTTACTCTCGCTGGCTTTGACGGCTTGGCTATTGAGTCCCAGGTATTGAGGGAGAGGGGTGTCTCTGACTCCGTAATCCATACTATGATAAAAGCACGTAAGAGTTCCTCACGTAAGATTTATCATAGGACCTGGAAGGCCTACATTACCTGGCGCGAGGAAGGGGGTTGGAACCCCCGCTCTTATAGAGTATCCAGAGTACTGTCATTTTCACAGCAAGGACTGGACAAGAACCTGGCGTTAAGTGCGCTTAAGGGTCAGATTTCGGCCCTGGCGGTTCTTTTTCAACGGCCCTTGGCGTCTCATTCATTGATCCGTACATTTGTACAGGGGGTACGTCATGTGGCTCCTCGGATACGGTCGCCTTTGGCACCGTGGGATTTGAATCTGGTGCTTTCTGTGTTGCAGAAGCCACCATATGAAAGAATTAGGGACATTCCCTTACAGTTGTGGTCGCAGAAGGCCTTTCTGGTGGCTATCACATCCGCCAGGCAGGTGTCGGAGTTAGCTGCATTATCCTGCAGGTCACCTTACTTGGTCCTCCATAAGGACAAGGCAGTTCTGCGGCCTTCCCCTTCATTTCTTCCGATAGTGGTTTCTTCGTTTCATTTAAATGAGGATATTGTTCTCCCCTCATTGTGCCCGCACCCGTCACATCCCAAAGAAGTTGAGCTGCATTCTTTGGATGTGGTGAGGGCCTTGCGGGTGTCTGATTCTTTATTTTTGCTGACGGAAGGGTCGCGCAAAGGCATGGCGGCCTCGTCAGCTACCGTATCTCGTTGGATACGGAAGACCGTGACTCATGCATATGAGATTCGGGGTAAGGTTCCCCCATTCCCAGTCAACATTCCACCAGGGCAGTTAGTACTTCCTGGGCGTTTAGACACCAGGCTTTGGTGTCTCAGGTGTGCAAGGCAGCTACTTGGGCCTCAGTGCACACGTTTACTAAGTTTTACAAAATTGATGTTTCGGCATCCTCGGATGCTGCTTTTGGCCGCAAGGTATTGCAAGCGGCAATATAGGCGCGGTTAGCGCCGCCTGAGAGGGCGTCTTTTTGTTGGGTACAGTTGTTATGATTTGCCCACCCCTCTTGATTGGCACAGCTTTGGGACGTCCCCATGTGTCATAAGAAGGCTGCGTCTGTCAGTGAACGGAAGAGAAAAAGGGATTTTTTGTATAACTTACCGTAAAATCCTTTTCTCTGAGTTCACTGACAGACGCAGCACCCACCCCTCTGCGTTGGTTTTGTACGGCTTGTTACGAACTGATGTGCTGTACAGAGCAGGGGGATTATATGCTAAGGTGAGGACGGCCCCCTGGGAGGGGCCAACCTATACTTTTGTTTGTTTGTGTTTTGTTTTGCCTAGGCTACTCCTAGTAGGATGAGCATAACCCCATGTGTCATAAGAAGGTTGCGTCTGTCAGTGAACTCAGAGAAAAGGATTTTACGGTAAGTTATACAAAAAAATCCCTTTATCTTACTTTTCATGTGACAACACTGAAGAAATCACACTTTGCTACAATGTAAAGTAGTGAGTGAACAGCTTGTATAACAGTGTAAATTTGCTGTCCCCTCAAAATAAATCAACACACATCCATTAATGTCTAAACCGCTGGCAACAAAAGTGAGTACACTCCTAAGTGAAAATGTCCAAATTGGGCCCAATTAGCCATTTTACCTCCCTGGTGTCATGTGACTTGTTTGTGTTACAAGGTCTCAGGTGTGAATGGGGGGGCAGATGTGTTACATTTGTTATTATCGCTCTCACTTTCTCATACTGGTCACTGGAAGTTCAACATGGCACCTCATGGCAAAGAACTCTCTGAGGATCTGAAGATTGCCAAGACCCTGAAACTGAGCTACAGCACGGTGGCCAAGACCATACAGCAATTTATCAGGACAGGTTCCACTCAGAACAGGCCTCGCCATTGGTCGGCCAAAGAACTTGAGTGCATGTGTTCAGCGTCATAGCCAGAGGTTGTCTTTGGGAAATAGACGAGTGCTGCCAGCATTGTTGCAGAGGTTGAAGGGGTGGGGGGTCAGCCTGTCAGTGCTCAGACCATACGCTGCACACTGCATCAAATTGGTCTGCATGGCTGTTGTCCCTGAATGAAGCCTCTTCTAAAGATGATGCACAAGAAAGCCCGCAAACAGTTTGCTAAAGACAAGCAGACTAAGGACATGGATTAATGGAACCATGTCTTATGGTCTGATGAGACCAAGATAAATGTATTTGGTTCAGATGGTGTCAAGCGTGTGTGGCGGCAACCATGTGAGGAGTACAAAGACAAGTGTGTCTTGCCTACAGTCAAGCATGGTTGTGAGAGTGTCATGGTCTGGGGCTATATGAGCGCTATCGTACTGGGGAGCTACAGTTCATTGAGGGAACCATGAATGCCAACATGTATTGTGACATACTGAAGCAGAGCAGGATTCCCTCCCTTCGGAGACTGGGCCGCAGGGCAGTATTCCAACATGATAACAACCCCAAACAAACCTCCAAAATGACCACTGCCTTTCTAGAGAAGCTGAGGGTAAAGGTGATGGACTGGCCAAGCATGTTTTCAGACCTAAACACTATTGAGCATTTGTGGGCATCCTCAAACGGAAGGTGGAGGAGCGCAGGGTCTCTAACATCCACCAGCTCCGTGATGTCATCATGGAGGAGTGGAAGAGGACTCCAGTGACAACCTGGGAAACTCTGGTGAACTCCATGCCCAAGAGGGTCAAGGCAATGCTGGAAAGTAATGGTGGCCACACAAAATATGGACACTTTGTGCCCAATTTGGACATTTTCACTTAGGTATGTACTCACTTTTGTTGCCAGTGGTTTAGACATTAATGGCTGTGTGTTGAGTTATTTTGAGGGGACAGCAAATTTACACTGTTATACAAGCTGTACACTCACTACTTTACATTGTAGCAATGTGTAATTTCTTCAGTGTTGTCACATGAAAATAATAATAATAAAATACAGTATTTACAAAAATGTGAGCGGTGTACTCACTTTTGTGAGATACTGTATATTGTTTTCATTCTTCTCCTCTGACTATACATGGTGATCACATGATCAAGAGCCAGTCCTCCCAGCTCTTTATCATTAATTTGTGACCTGGAGCTGTCCATTACAGCTCAGTCCCTGTGCTGAGTGTGTGCTATGGAAAGCACTTTTAGCACAAGAACAATTGTGTATTTATGTGCCATCTCAGATGAAGGCCCACTTCCATGACGCCACATATATTTGTGATGCTGGCGGGAACATGTCAGAGTGTATCTAAGCCTCATCTTCTTTTTGGTGTTTTAGATATAGTAGGAAATAGACACAGCCACTGTCATTTTTTTGCCATTAAAGTCCCATTGGAGAGATTCCCTTACCTTTGTGCCCTGCAGACTGAACAGAAAGTGAGAAAATATCACTCCAAAGTGAGGGAACCTCATTACTGGAACAAGCAATCCCCTTTGGAAGGTTTTCCTTCTATTTCTGTTCCAGTGACAAGATTTTGGATTTTCAGTAACTTTTAGTTTCAGTTCAATGGGCACAAGAAAAATAGAAAGGGTAACTCTCCCCAGTGGTGACACAGTTAACAAAAAAAAAAACTGACAGGGGTTCCAAGTATACATAACTCTGTCTAAAACTGCACTTTAGGGACTGCGAGTTGGACGATGTCACAAGCATTTGCCCTGCCATCATGAACTCTGACTGTGTTTTGCTTAATATGTTCATTTCCTATTGTTTCATCTCCATCTAGTTTCCTTAATGCACTATTTTTACCTGATTGAGGTATTTCAGGGGGGGGAAACATTTTGGCCACTAGATGGAGCTGACTGTCATAGGAAATCAACATATTAAAGTGTTTGTTAGGCTCCATTTACATGGAACTCTATGTTAACCTCCCCTGAATGATTTATTTTGACAGCTAGAAGCCGACGTCTAAAACAGCTGTTTTGACACGTTTTGCATGCGGTGTTTAGCAGCGTTTAGCAGCGTTTTGCATCTAGGAGCGTTTTTAAAGAATTTTTTTTTTTTAAATGGAAATGCCTGTAAACGAAAACGGTCCTAGACGCAAGTTGCCTCGTTCAGGAGCGGTTAGCGGCGTTTACAGGCTGTTTGGCATTTCAAATGCCTCTGAACTGACGTCTGAACCCATTTTTTTTGCGTTCCAAGAAAAGCCTTTAAACTCAACTGCCTGGAAACGACCTTAAACGACCCTGTGTAAATGTACTGTTAAGATAACATAGAGGCAAGTTCAGGGGTAGCTGAAAAAAATGCCCAAATGCCTCAAAATGTCCGTTTACCAACAGCAGTGTAAATGAGGCCTTAAACTTGTATAAAAAGTTCCCATCCGCTCTGTATTATAACAAGAAGTTGCCCTGCGCCTGTGTTATAACATATATATACTTCTCTGTATAGATAACACACCTTCTTACTAGGATCAGTTGTCGTTTTTGTCAAAGGGAGTCATGACCTGGCATTATCAAACATATATTTTAGGGGATACAAAGGGACAAATTAAAAAGCAAAAGCACCATGCTGCTAATTGCACATTAAAGAGACAGGAGCAGCATTTTTTAGGGGGTTTACAAACACTTTAAGCAAAATACATTTAGAATTTGTGATGGCTTGGCAAGTGCTTGTCACTTTCCTCCGAAAATGTTTCTTTTAGACTGCCATCTTTAGTCATTACCTCCTCATTAATATTGGGAAGCTGTAACACTCCAGTATTAAAGTTAGAAGAATGCACTTCCATATGTAAATTTACCTATAATGCCCCAGAACAATCATGCTCTCCACCAACAAAATAATAATTTACAATCACGTTTAACATAGCAAAACAGAGCATATACAGTATAAGAATTCTAACAGCACAATTCTGTAAATAATCCAAAATTCTGCAATATCAATTAAATCATAATTTTTCATGTTCTCCATTTACTAAACATTCATGCAACAAGTAGAACGGCCATTCACTGTGTCTCATTTCAACACTGCTCAGATACAACATTACCATGTTTTCTTGCAAAGTATATGGCACTTGTAGAGTTTCCATAGCTCCCACCAAAGACTGAGCACAGGTAACTATGTTCTGATGCACGAGTATTGCATACACTTTGCGATCTTCGACTGAGAACCCA
This sequence comes from Glandirana rugosa, assembly GCA_018402905.1. Lineage (NCBI taxonomy): Eukaryota > Metazoa > Chordata > Amphibia > Anura > Ranidae > Glandirana > Glandirana rugosa. The sequence continues at coordinate 123,835 of BLSH010318156.1, read as the reverse complement.
GCTCCATGGATGATTCGCATCTGCTTTATAAATGTGCTCTTTCCACTCTCTCCAGTTCCTATAGGAAATGCTACAGATTAGTATACTGTATTTTTTTTTCAACAAATATTGTGTAACTTTTTTTTTTTTTTTAATTGATAGCACCTTACTTAAAGATATAAGTTGTACAAAAGCCTAGATCACCGATTTGGATTATGCTTGCCATGAAGCTCGTTTGTACAGTCTCTGATATCTACTACACTTCAAGCCAACCTTTCAATGTGGAGGCCAAGTTTCATCACAAAAATCTTGAATAAAGAAGAAGCTGGATCTCCACAATTAAGTTAAAGAGTACTACAAGCTTAAAATCCTCCAACAACCAATCATATGTTAGCTTTTATTGTAACTGACATACAGTAAATATAGTAATTTGTTGAATGGGGCTTCATATGAAGGAACAGCAACTACTAGATCACCAAAATGATTTGCCAATTGCCAGGCATGACTTTTGGCCTGCATCATGTCAAACCACTTGGTGAATATATTTGTGAACATCTGGGGTTCCATCCTAATGTTTTAGACTGTTTATGCATTTTGGTGATATTTGCTGAGCTTCCCATATGTTGTCTTGCATGCCTCCCATGTTACCTTGGGCCGAACCCCTCTTTCTAATCAGGAGAGGTTGAGGCAAAATACACAGATAAAGGTATTTTTCATTTATCTACTGGGTGGACTTGGCGCTGGATGCATCTGTTGTGCCACTTTTTTAAAATTCTTTATTTAAGGTATGCAACATGACAATGTAGTATGACATGACAGTATGTTATTAATGATAACCATTAACAGTGATACAAAAAGCTAATACAAACAGGGATTTAAAGATAGCATTGAAGCCACCTGCCAATATCCTTCCAATAGCATACCCTACTTAAAGGCTGAGGGCCATGGCTTCCATGGTGCATATAACCTGTATTTTGTAGAGAGTCACATAGGAGAACATCTCTGTCATGTACATACTAAGAAAATGTCACATAATGGTAGGCACATAACTACCACGTCCGGGCCCCAAAGCAGCTGCACCAAAGGTTAACACATACCGGGTAGCTTTGTACATTATTTTGAGAGAATGAAATATACACACTAGGTGTCTAGGAAAAAGGGGAGAAAGAGGGAGGTGATAAAAAAGGGGGGTGGGAGGCAAAGTGGGGAGTAACAGCAGGGTTAATGGCTCAAGAAGTCTGATTCCCATATAAGAGTAAACTCAATTTAGGAGTAGGTCAAGTACTCATCTGAGACATAAAACAAGTCCCAGTATAGCCACTGTGCGTTATGTTCCTCGTCCCTGAGGGCAGCAGTCAAGCGTTCCATCTGTTGGATATAGTTCACTCTGGCAAACCATTGCGATATTGTAGGAGGGGATTCTGTTGTGACATTTAAAGTGTTCAGCCACCATCATAAAAAGCAATAGCATCATGTCCTAAGGCTCTACTCAAGTGTTTTTTCTGGAAACAGCATCATCAAGGGACCTGGCCAGTTCCTTTGATGATGCTGTCTCCAGTAGAACCAGTTGGGTAGAGTCTTAGGACGTGACATTATCGTGCATATGATCAGTGATCTACATACAGGAGCACTTGGGTATTTTAAACACTGTCTTACAAGAGTTTCTAGGTGTATTAATGTGGAGTGGTGACAATCCTGTTTATTTATCTTGTTTGTGGAGCCCTTAGAGGTGCAACGTCCTTGCATGACTATTATAATCTTTGGTCATACATATCTGGTAAGCAGCTTGATCAGTTTGGTGTGGGGAGCACGTCTTCTTTTTTTTAAGCACCTTGGAACATTTAAGAAGAACATTTGCACTTCACTTTTTGAATATTATGTCACTCAGCCCTTCTCCTTGGCGAGGGATACCTCTTTAAGATGGCCTTCTAGCCTTTAGAGGGGAGTAGGGGGCTGACTTGGTTGCCCCAATGGTGGCGTCCCTGAATCAATTTCCGTGTGCGGCTGCTGCAGTGCATGCGCGTGAAATCACTTTTGTGGTGCCGCTCGCACACGGTGACATCATCGCACTTGCCTTTGTTGCCAGTTGGACTGCCTAGATGGCAGGCATGTGAACGCTGGGGGGGGGGGCATTTGTCAGGCACCATTTTGGGCACATGTTGCCACCCTTGCAGCGAGAATTGTGGGATGTGTCCTGGCTGCCTCCCTCCACAGTGTTGGTCAACCAATCAGTTATCCGATTATGGGAGGGTGTATATAATTGTCCACCTTTAGAGTTTATTTGTGTGCTCTAACAGGTCAAGCCTGGGAGGGCTTATCTAAATGAGGCTCTTCACATATGTGAGTATAAACTTTGTAATAGGGTTGAGGCTGTTTCTATATATCTTTGTTTATACCTTATATATTGGTTTATCGCATTATAGGGGTGACAACCCCTCTGTGGAGCCCCACACTAGTCTCCCTTTTTGGCTTGATATTGAAGATCTGTTCTAACTGATTAGAAATTCACATTTTTTACATCTTTACTGTAAGTATGTTCATCTTTTGGTGGACACTAGGGATGGGCCGAACACCCCCCGGTTCGGTTAGCACCAGAACTTGCGAACAGGCAAAAAATTAGTGCGAACACCCTAGCCCTATTAAAGTCAATGGGACACGAACATGAAAATTCAAAAGTGCTCATTTTAAAAACTTATATGCAGGTTATTGCCATAAAAAGCATATGGGGACCTGGGTCATGCCTTAGGGAACATGTATTAATGCAAAAAAAAGTTTTAAAATCAATTGTTTTTTCAGGAGCAGTGATTTTAATAGTGATTAAAGTGAAAAAATTAAAATGAAATACTCCTTTAAATATCGTGCCTGGGGGGGGGGTCCCCGTGGTATGCATGTAAAGTGGAGCATCTGTGTGATGTTTAGAACAGTGCCAGAGCAAAATTACATTTGTAAAGGAAAAATTGTCATTTAAAATTGCTCACGGCTGTGATGTATTGCCGGTTCCTAACAATATAGATAAAAATCACTGAATAAAATTGCGTGGGGGTCCCCCCCAGTCCATACCAGGCCCTTCAGGACTGGTATGGATTTTAAGGGGAACCCCGCACCAAATGTTTTTAAAAAATGGCATGGGGTCCCCCCCAAAATCCATACCAGAGCCTTATCTGAGCACGCAGCCGGGCAGGGCAGGAGGGGGGGATGAGTGAGCGCCCCCCTCTCCCAACCATACCAGGCCACTTGTCCTCAACATGGGGAGGGTGCTTTGGGATCCCCCCCAAAGCAGCTTGTCCCCATGTTGATGGGGAGAAGGGCCTCTTCCTCAAACCCTGGCCGGTGGTTGTGGGGGTCTAGGGGTGGGGTGCCTATCAGAATCTGGAAGCCCCCTTTAATAAGGGGGCCCCCAGATCCCGCCCCCCATGTGAATGAGTATGGGGTACATTGTACCCCTACACATTCATCAAAAAAGGAATGTAGTGTTAAAAAAAGTAGACAATTTTTGACAAGTCCTTTATTAAAAATGTCTTCTTTCTTCCTCCGATCTTCCTCCATCTTCTTCCCCGCTTCTTCTTCTGGTCTTCTGCTTCTTCTTTCGGTCTTCCTCCGCTTCTTCCTTCCTCTACTCATCTTCTTCTTTCTCCGCCGCTGCCCCCGCTGCCGTGCCGCCCAGAGGCGACTCCCAGAACAGGCGGTCTTCGGTTTGACAGTTATTTTATAGGTAAGGGCGGGGCCACCTGGTGACGTAAATGGGTGACCCCGTCCCCTCTGACATCACATAACCAGATGGCCCGCCCTTGCCTATAAAATAACTGTCAAACTGAAGACAGCCAATTTTGGGAGTTGCCTCTGGTCCGCATGGGGATCGGCGGCGGAGGACGAAGAAGAAGAAGACGAGAGGAAGGAAGAAGTGGAGGAAGACCAAAAGAAGGAGAAGACCAGAAGAAGCGGGGAACGAGAAGATGGAGGAAGACCGAAGGAAGAAAGAAGAAGCATGGGAAGAAGACATTTTTAATAAAGGACTTGTCACAAGCTTCCTACTGTTTTTTGTAACACTACACTCCTTTTTTGGTGAATGGGTAGGGGTACAATAAACCCCATACTCATTCACATGGGGGGGCGGGATCTGGGGGCCCCTTGTGAAAGGGGGCTTCTAGATTGTGATAAGCCCCCCGCCTGCAGACCCCGACAACCACCAGCAAGGTTTGTCAGGAAAAGGACTTGTCCCCATCAACATGGACAAGGTGCTTTGGGGGGGCTCGCTTGTCCCCCCATCCTGACCTGGCAGGTTGCATGCAAAGATAAGGGTCTGGTGTTGATTTTGGGGGGAACCCCACGCCATTTTTTTGATTCTGGGGGCATGCTATTTTTTTTTTAATTTTGGCACAGGGTTCCCCTTAACCACTTCAATACACTGTGTTATATATACTACACTGACTGCACCATATAGTCTGAACTGTATTATATATACTACAGGGACTAAAATTGTAATGATGTTAAACAGGTGCAGGAAAATTGGGCCTTGGGTGTTGATGGAGGCAGAACACTGTAACCCCTAACAATTACTCTTGATGGGTGCAAGAATGGGCCCTGCTGTTGTAATTTATTTTAAAAATTGTCATGACATGCCCCAGGCAAACAGGTGCAGAAAAATTGGGCGTTGGGTGTTGGTGGTGCCCTAAACCCAAAGTATTGTTGGAAGCTAGCATCATCAGGATTGAGGAGGAATATGATAGGCAGAATAGGCAGTCTTCAAGGGATCCCAGATCCCTAGCAAATTCAGTCAGTTGCATCAGCAACAGGGGCTTTATAGCTGCTGATCCAGGACTAATTCATTTTTATAAATGTGAAACTATCAACAGAGTCTGTGGACAGGCCCCATCCTCAAGACCCAGTAACTCAGTGGATGCATAGTTGGAAAGGTCTCCAAGTCTGCTCTTTCCCCTAGATTTTCCTGCACCATATAATGCAGACGCTGATGGTTGCTTGTACCTATCAGCCCTGGGCGCTGAGGACTGAAGAATTGTTTAAAGGCATCAGTCATCTGGACACCTTCTCCACCACTCTTCCTCTGACCGAAGGAAGCCTCAGAAACACGTTATCCAGCACCAGGAAATTGTAACCTTCCAGGGTCTGGAAAGGCGTTGCACAAACTTTTCTTCAAGGTATCCTGAAGATACAACTTTACCCTTGTAACGTGGATCAAGAAGGGTTGCCAGCCAGTAATGATCCATCTCCTTTATCCCACGAACCCTCAGGTCTTTTCACAGGCTTTGCAGAATCAGGGAGGCCATGCAGCGGAAGTTTGAGGAGGCATGAAATTCCTCTGGGTTACTGAGGATGACATTGTCAGGAACTACCTCCTCCCAGCCACATACAACTCCTTGGGTTTCTGGGGACTGAAAACCATCTCTTAAAGGCTGTTGCGTATAATCCTCTAAATCCATGCTGACACAATCCTCCTCCTCTTCTTCCTGTGTGTTTGGCAGCCTTCCAAGAATTCTATTTGCATAAAGGGGGCCTTGAGAGGAAAGGAAGTCCTCCTCTTCCTCCTACTGTTCAGCATCAAGTGCCCTATCCATGCATGCATGCATTGTCACTGCTCACCATCCTTGTGGCTTTCTCAAATGGCAACAGGACAGTGTATGAATCCTTGATCAGTAACCACTGACGTGGCGAAAAGAAGCCAAGCTCCCCTGAGCCTGTCCTGGTGCCATACGCGCACAGGTACTCATTGGTGGCCCTCTGCTGTGTGTGCAGCCGCTGCAGCATTGCCAATGTTGAGTTCCACCTGGTGGGCATGTCACAAATGAGGCGGTTGGTGGGCAGGTTGAATTCCCGCTGAATGTCAGTCAGCCGAGCACTAGCATGGTATGACCGATGGGAATGACCACAGACTTTTCTGGCCTGCCTCAGAATATCTGGTAAGCCTGGGTACCTGGTCAAGAAACGCTGCCCCACCAAATTCAGGACAAGCATGGTGGCGGAACTAGCTTAAATACTGAACCCTGTCCTGCATCCTTCCCAGCTGCCAGCAAAGTTACCCAGTGTGTCATGAAGGAAAGGTAATGTCCCTGAGCATGCCTGCTGGACCATGTGTCAGCGGTAATATGAACCTTGTTGCAGACCGCCTGTCCATGGAGGCCAAAACATTGCCTTCCACATGACGGTAGAGAGCTGGAATGGCCTTATGTGAAAAGAAATTTATTTTGGGAACCTGCCACTGTGGCCCAGAACATTCCACAAATTCACAAAAGGGGGCAGAGTCTACCAGCTAAAAAGGCAGCTGTTGTAGTGCTAGCAATTTAGCCAAGCTAGCATTTAGACGCTGAGCATGTGGATGGCTGGGACAGTATTTTTTTTTATGGTTCAGCATCTGGGGTAGGGAAATCTGCCTGCTGAAATCAACTGGTGGTGTATAGAGTTGAGCGAACACCTGGAAGTTCGGGTTCTGCTGGTCCGTCCGAACCTCGGGACAAAGTCCGGGTCCGAGTCCGGACGGAACCCGAACGATCGCACGGACAACGAACCCCATTGAAATCAATGGGGACCCGAACTTTTAGGCACAAAAATGGCTGTAGGAAAGTCCTGGAAAGCCCCAGAGGGCTGCAAAAGGAAGTAAAATGGGGGTAAGGGTAGGGCAAGCACCCTACAAAAAAATGGGGACAGGGAAATAACTTTAAATATTTTTAAAAAAATAAAAACATAAAAAAAGCAAAAATGGAGGTGAATGTGGATCATCTTCAAACTGTGTCTGAAAAGTATTAATGAACGGTAGAAGCCATATAACTGTTCTAAAATCATCTTCAAACTAGGGCAAGTGCCCTACAAATAAGCCCAAGGCAGGCCTGAGCCTGGGCCTGAAACAGGGCTCCAA
>BLSH010318156.1:97936-110119 GCA_018402905.1 Glandirana rugosa | reverse complement strand
TTCTAACGGTTCTGGAATATATATATATATATATATATATATATATATATTTTTATATATATATATATATATATATGCGACGTAAGTCACATCTGATATATATGTCGAGTAAATCACATGTGATATATCTCAGTCACGTCCGTCACATTCTTATATATATATGACATATGTCATATTATATATATATATATATATATATATATATATATATATATATATTATATAGACGACGTAAGTCACATCTGATACATATGTCGAGTAAGGCACATATCATATATCTCAGTCAAGTCCGTCACATTCTTATTATATATATATATATATATATATATATATATATAAGGTCTTGGCAATCTTCTTATAGCCTAGGCCATCTGTATGTAGAGCAACAATTCTTTTTTTCAGATCCTCAGAGAGTTCTTTGATATGAGGTGCCATACTGAACTTCCAGTGACCAGTATGAGAGAGTGAGAGAGATAACACCAAATTTAACACACCTGATCCCCATTCACACCTGAGACCTTGTAACACTAATGAGTCACGTGACACCGGGGAGGGAAAATGGCTAATTGGGCCCAATTTGGACATTTTCACTTAGGGGTGTACTCACTTTTGTTGCCAGTGTTTTAGACATTAATGACTGTGTGTTGAGTTATTTTGAGAGGACAACAAATTTACACTGTTATTCAAGCTGTACACTCATTACTTTACATTGTAGCAAAGTGTAATTTCTTTAGTGTTGTCACATGAAAATATATAATAAAATATTTACAAAAATGTAAGGGGTGTACTCACTTTTGGGAGATATTGTATATATACTATACTGTATATATATGTATTCTTACACTGCCTGAACTGACTCTATATAGGCTACACTAGATCTATATACTACACTGACTGCACTGCTTGTATATACTCTACACTGTATCTATATTCTACACTACCTACACGCCACTAACTAAATTAGGTAAACTAGCTAAATGTTCACATCTCTCTCCACATTCACACACTACATACGGCCGCTGTTCAAACTGCCTTCTATGGTGTGTGGCGTGGACTGAGACCCCTGAGCTATGATTGGCCAAAAGCACCCTGCCTTTGGCCAATCATGGCTCTCACAGCAGAGCGTGCTGTGATTGGCCAAAACATGCAGGTCATGTGCATGCTTTGGCCAATCAGTGGGTGTCATTTCCCTTGGTCTCGCACTGGATTATGTGGCCCTCGAACATGGGGCATAATGTTCCAGATTCCGTGAACGGCTGAATGCCCGATGTTACGTTCGACCATCCCTAGTGGGCATCTTCAAATGAATTATTTATTTTTTAGACCTCTGCCATGGATGTTCCCATACCAGGACCCCCCACAGTCAACACTAGTGGCCCCTTGCAGCCTTTGTTGTGGGAACATGTGGCCTGTTGGAGGCCATGTGTTTTTTTTGAGGCGTGTTTTCCTTAAATAATTTTGTATTTCTGTGCAAAATGTTCAGCTGTAATTTTGGTAATTTTTACATTTCATGTATTATTTGTATATGTTATATCATTATTTGCATTTCATTTTGCCTTCATAGAAATACCCCTGATAAAGATTGTGATGGTAAATTGAAATGCGTTGGGATCATTGGCAGTATCAAATCTACAAAATGACAATTTCCTGCCTAATCTAATAGGGGTCTTTCCTTCTTTTGTTGTAATTGTGATATTTTAATACGATATGCCAGAGTATTGATGTATATAGTCATTTTTAATGCATTGTACAATAAAGAATGTTGTTTTTATGTAAAACTTTTGTATGTTGTTGCAGTAAAGTCCCAAGGGAGAAAATGTCCTTTTACACCTTGTTGGGGAAATTGCATATTTCATATTCCTCATTAAGGTTGGCCTCACAAATATCTATTATAGCCTCTAATATCCTGGTTACCTTGCATGACTCAACTTATTGGCATTTAAACTGCCTTATATGGACAAGCTAGCCCCCTCTCCTCAGGAATGTAAAGGTCATATTGTTGCTTACCAGAGTGTTGGCTGGGGGTGGTTCTTTTCCTTACACACAAGTTTAATACCACAGCCCAAATCTATATGAGTTAGTCTCACCCAGAACGGCCATGAGGCCAGTGTCTAGTCCTGGTCACCTGTGCCATGAAAGGGACCCATGGCAGGAAGCAAGCACCTTTAGTTAAGTATTCTTGATATTTTCTTTATCTTTATCTGTATCTGGCATTACTTTGTAATAAATGTTATATTTTTAAGTATTTGTGTGATCTCTCTTTGCACATATCGAACACAACCCCAAAAACGTGACAAGAGATTTGGTACCAGAAGTGGGGTGGATTTGTGCAAACAAGAGATACAAAAATGATGCAGAATTGTGCTAGACTGTTTGTACTGGGTATAATGTTGTGTACTTGTATTGTGAGCCACTGTACATTCAGAAAGCGAAGGAAATGTATCAGATATTTAGCTGGCTTATTTGAGGTGCCTTTAGGTGATCAGGTGCAAGCAGATTTTTGTTTAGGTGTTAACTGGACACTGGCTTGCGATTTTGTTTTTGTTTCATAAATTGGGTGAGAGACTGATATACAAATATAACTGTTGTATCTTCAGGAAGCCTTAATTTGCAAGAAACAGCATTGGTCTCTGGATTGTAAAAATTTCAGAGCAATGAGACTTGTTTATAAATTGGGCGAGAGACTGATATACAAATGAAACTGTTGTATCTTCAGGAAGCCTCAATTTGCAAGTAACAGCATTGGTCTCTGGATTGTAAGAATTTCAGAGCAATGAGACTTGTTTGAATATTGATTGTTATGTGTATGTCTGAATTGTTTGAAGCTAACTAATGGACATGGTACTTGTTTGTATTGTCTATATAAAATGACAAGGTTACCTTAATCAAGATAGATAGGTAATGCTTAGTATGATTTGTAAAATAAGTTTTGTCACTTATGTTTGAGGGTCATCCTATATAAGAAAGCATTTGGGACTGAGGAGATGAGAATGCTTTCATTTGCAGATTTCTCCCCTCCCTTTACATGCTCTGTGTGTGTCTGTGTAAATAAAGAGAGGAAACAGATAAAGAGACAGACATTCCACCATTTGTAACCCCCCTTTAAAAGATTGTGTCTGTCTGTGAAGCAGAAAAGTTCTAAACATCTAAGAAATAAGCAATATACTGTTAAATGTAATGTTTAAATGTAGGTGATATATAAGACAAAGAGAAATGTTTAATTATGTTGCAGAAATACAATCCTAGTTGAAATTGTTAGTTTTTAGCTTTATAATTCTAGGATTCCGTTTAAACAAAGAAAAGGCTGACACCCTTTAAATTCCTAAAAAGCAGCCATGATTATTATAATTATTTAAATGTTTAGTTCTCTATTCCAGCCTACTGGGCGTGGAAAGGGAGAAGGCTACACCCACTGATAAAAATCTGGTTCTACTCTTTTTGTGCCAGTAATTTGAACAAAATAGCTGATGAGACAAGTTCTGTATAACATGTTAAATGTATGAGCAAGCAAAGAGTAACAGTATAAGATAGGACAATAGTGAAAGATCACTGGAGATAAATATGTCTTGTCCTGATTGGTGATTGTAATGACGTGTGAAACTTTAGAATACAACACTAATGATTGTTTTATAAGTTTTTTGTTAATACAGAAGGAACCAGATTTGTATGGAATTGAACAAGAGGTTGAAATAGAAAAACCAATATGGATTTGGTGATGCATAATATTTGTGCACAATGTGATGAACACACTGCAAATGTTATTGTGAATGTTAACCATGGTGAATTATTGACAACTTTTGATGGACGTCCTTTAACCACTTCAATACCTAGCCTGTTTCTAGAGTTCGGTGCTTACCAGTTAAAAACAGTTTTTTTGCTATAAAATTACTTAGAACCCCCAAACATTATATATTTTTTTTCCTAACACCCTAGAGAATAAAATGGCGGTCATTGAAAAAATTTATGTCACACCGTATTAGCGCAGCGGTCTTACAAGCGTGCTTTTTTTTTAATAAATTCAGTTTTTTTAGTTAAAAAATAAGAAAACAGTAAAGTTAGGCCAATTTTTTTCCATATTGTGAAAGATAATGTTACGCAGAGTAAAATAATACCCAACATGTCATGCTTCAAAATTGCGTCCGCTCGCGGAACGGCGATAAACTTTGCAAATTAAAAATCTCCATTGGCGACATTTAAAAAATTCTACAGGTTAGCAGTTTTGCGCTACAGAGGAGGTCTAGAGCTAGAATTGTTGCTCTCGCTCCATTCAGATATCACCACTCAAACCCAAGGACGTCATATGACGTCCGGCGGTACGGAAGTGGTTAATGAAAATCCACGTGGTGATTAATTAATTAATTAATGAGTTTGTTTAACATGAGTAGAAAAGAGTGCACTCTCATTAAACAACATGGCCATGTTTTGTCTGGAAAGTGTTTTGAATATGCGTTTTGTGCTAACCATTTGTTTATTTCTAGGTGGGAAATGTAATGATAATGCACTAAGACTTTTCATTTTGTTTAGTTCCTAGATAGTGCTAAACAGCATAATCCACCTGTCTGATATGGTTTGATGTCCAAGAACTAAAGACGAAGATTACAACATACATTGACAACTTGCATCGTCTTAATTGTTGATATTTTGTTTATGTGAATGTAATGACAGTTTTTATTAGAACTGATTGTAAACAGAGCAGCTAATAATTTTGATGCTGCGTGATGAGTGTTCAAGTTGTTTCCCTTCTGATTAAGTTGAATTTGAAACATATTTCTAATGGTTTGGAGGGTATAAGAATACCTAAACATAATAGGTTTATCTTCTTTTACTGTCCCTTCCTGTGTGTATTTAGCTTGATCTATAGCAGGATCTACTTTACTAGATTCTGCCATAATCATTGCAGTGGCATGTAATACAGAGCCACTGTTGGAGTGTGTGAAAAAAGAACAGAATCCACAGGATGTGCACAGTGCAGGAAGAGAACAGGTGATACTTAAAGTTAAAGGTTTTACAACTGGTTTTTGAGTTGAAGTATATTTTTCTATATGAATGACTGTTTGAATTCAAGCTAATCATGTCATTTATTATGGAAAAAGTAATTTTATGTCCACTCAATGAGAGGTGACCATGATTATAGCAATGGTTGCAAATTTTAAACCAAGTCCTTCAAAATTAAGGTGCTGTAATTTTGATATATCCATTGTTATATGTGACACTTAGTGATCCTTTGGCCACCACGTTTGATACACTTGATTATGAAATGAAATAGGTTCCCAGGTTTAGTTTTCCTCGATTCTCCCCGATTGCTTGGGTGTGGGACTGGCATGTAGAGTATACTGACACATCAGGTGTGGGTAGTTTGTACACACATATTGGGGTCAGTGTAGACAAGAGCCAGTTAGCCTGCCAGAATGTTTTTAGAGTGTGGGAGGAGACTGGAGTACACAGAGGAAATATACACACATTAGGTGGTTTGAAGTTGGGCCTATGGTTGGACATTGTTAAGTTTAGATACAAAGTAGTGTTCAGGTGGGAAATGTGTGGTGGTGTTCCTGTACCAATATTTCACTCTGAACGAGAAAAAGCTGTGTTTTTCCTTTTAGTGTTAGGCCAGGTCATTAGGGATTGGGGATTTAACTGTTCAGAAATCTAAATCCATGATGGGCTATATGGGCATTATTGTTAAGTATGGAAGGTTGGACTGGCAGTCTTGGTAACACTCCTGCATTGATGTCAACCACAAGCATATTGGAGAAAGGAGACAAACACTTTTGACAGCAGCAACCGTCTATAAAGACTTTGAGAATAATCAGCAGCTGAACTGTTGGTGTAAGTTACACCTGTTCTGATGGTTGAATACCTGAACTGTTCCATCAGCTGTTATGGTCAAGTACCTGAATCTGATCGTGAAGTACCTGAACTGTTTTGTCTGCTCTGATGGTCAAGTGCTTGAACTGTCTGTAAAGATGTGCCTGCACGTCTATGACTTGTGAGCTGCAATAGTCCGGAGGATATGGACTTTGTATTCTACAGTTCTTTCAGTTTTACAGCGTTGCAATTGTTGTGCTGCGGCTGCGATCTGATCACCGGATGTCTAAGACTCTGCTGTCCATCACCAGGTATGGAGGACTTTGACAAGTTTCTACACGTTTAAACTCTTGGAAAGGAAAGTTTGACGTTCATACCTGCTCCTGTGCTTTCGAAAGGAGAAGTTTGGTGTTTTTCTGTTAGTCCAACATATAGTTTTTTAAGTTTGGAGATTTTTTATATTTCTCAGCCCTAACATAGCCGAATGAGATGTTCTGTGCAGGTAAATCAGACAGGGAAAGGAAAGTAGGTATCTACACTTTAGATTAGATACACTTTTGATCCCCCATTATTCATTTAAGATAAACCGGGGGGTGGGAGAATTATTCTTTTTGTTTACAATAATCAGGTGCTTTCCTTCTAATGTTGATGTTGTGTTATGCACAGTTGGAGGCATTATATGATTTGTGAGCCAGGGGGTGGAGTGTTGGGGAAATTGCATATTTCATATTCCTCATTAAGGTTGGCCTCACAAATATCTATTATAGCCTCGAATATCCTGGTTACCTTGCATGATTCAACTTATTGGCATTTGAACTGCCTTATATGGGCAAGCTAGCCCCCTCTCCTCAGGAATGTAAAGGTCATATTGTTGCTTACCAGGGTGTTGGCTGGGGGTGGTCCTTTTCCTTACACACAAGTTTAATACCACAGCCCAAACCTATACGAGTTAGTCTCACCCAGAACGGCCATGAGGCCAGTGTCTGGTCCTGGTCACCTGTGCCATGAAAGGGACCCATGGCCGGAAGCAAGCACCTGTAGTTAAGTATTCTTGATCATTTCTTTATCTTTATCTGTATCTGTCATTACTTTGTAATAAATGGTATATTTTTAAGTATTTGTGAGATCTCTGCACATAACGAACACAACCCCAAAAACGTGACAAGAGACACCTGCATTAGTATATATCTCTCTATCTACACTTACCAAACAAAACATAAATCTTCTACATCTCAGGAGTATATACATCTCTCTCATTCCAAAATAATAAAACCACCTGCCTCCCTCAAGTACATAAATTATCACATGTGCAAAACCCAAAGATATTAGAGAGTCAAATGTACTGCCAAATAAATTGCTGTGTACTATTCTCCTGGTATAATTTTGCAGATTATCTTTAAGGCTCCGTTCACATCTAAGCATTTTTGTGCATTTTTCTACTCTAAGTCTCAGCTCTAAAAATGCCCAACAAGACAAATCCCATTAATTTCAATAGCCCCTGTTCACATCTGTGCGCTCTGTCGCCTAAAACAAAACGCCGTCGCTGAAAAAAGCTTGAGCTTCTTTTTTGGCAGATTACAGGCATTTTACTGCTTTTACGTTGGTGAACTTTCAGCTTCAAAATGCCTGCACAAAATCACTGCAAAGACTCTGCAAAAACGTCTGAAAAACACCCGAAAAACGCCTGTAAAATAGCAACGCCTAGATGTGAATGGAGCCTAAACCAAAAAGAAGACCCACAGACCAAACTGTGTCAACAAATAAAACGTTTTCATCAACAGCACAATACACAAAACCAGAACCCCTAAAAACTTATGAGCACAACATCTTATTATCAGTCACCTTCACTATATATTTTAAGTCCAAAGAAGGATAGCATGGTGTGAAGGTGACCCCTCTGGCTCTCAGAAGAACATGCAAAATTCATCCCACAAGTCATTACAAAATTTGAAAACTTATAAAACATGATAAACATTAATATTAAAAACAAGATTAATGCCAGCCCCATTCCCATTTGTTCAATTAGGAATCGTGGAGAAAATCAGCCCGGTTCTGCCCGTGATTCCACATCACGACAATACGCATGATGCACTAAACATGCTGCAATTGTAGCATAAGAAAATGTGCCTGTAAAATCGTGCCTGGCTCAGGGCCAAAATTTGGTCCCTGAGCTTCTTTGGCACGACAAACTTGCATAGGGCAACCCATTCAAGTGAATGGGCTGCCCTATGCGTGACACTTGGAAAACACACGTGAAGTGCGCTTTTAAAATTGCTAGTGAGAACCCATGTCCTGAAAGAAAAACAAGGTGTAATCCACCTGGATACACAAAGTAGTTGCAATGATATGTACAGTTCTACTAACACATGTCAAAGTTGAAAAATTATGTTCAGGCATTAAGATTTGTTTTACCTTCTGTCATGAAGGGGGTAAAGTGTATGTAAAGGCAAAACAATTTAAGCACTTGCTTACTGGGCACCCAAACCCCCCTCCTGCCCAGGCCAATTTTCCCTTTTCAGCACTATCACTCTTTGAATGACAATTGCATTGTCGTGCGACTTTGTACCCAAACAAAATTGACGTTCTTTTTTCCCCACAAATAGAGCTTTCTTTTGGTGGTATTTGAGCACCTCTGCGGTTTTTATTTTTGCACTATAAACAAAAAAAGTGCGACAAAAAAAGAACAATATTTTTTTACTTTTTGCTATAATACATGTCCAAAAAAAAATAAAAAAAACAAATGTATTTATCAGTTTAGGCTGATATATATACTTCTACATATTTTAGTAAAAAAAAAATTGCAATAGGCGTATATTGATTGGGTTGCGCAAATGTTATAGCATCTACAAACTATGGGAATGGATTTATGGGGTTTTTATTTATTTATTTATTTTACTGGTAATGGCGGCAATCTGCGATTTTTATGGGGACTGCGACATTGCGGAGGACATGTCGGACATTTTTGGGACCAATGACATTTATACAGCAATCAGATCTAAAAATAGCCACTGATTACTGTATAAATGTCACTGACAGGAAAGGGGTTAACATTAAGGGGGCGATCAAGGGGTTAACTGTGTTCCCTTACTGTGCTCTAACTGTGTGGGCACTGGGCTGGCAGGGACATAACAGATCTAACTGTTTCCAATCACAGGGATCAGTAGATCTGTCATGTCCCCCCCTCACAGAACGTGAAACCGCCGTGTTCACATTGGCGGTTTCCCATTCTGGCTCTTTGTTAGATGGTCGCGGGTCTCCGGCGGACATCGAGTCTGCCCGACCCACGGGCACGCTCACCCAGCATGCGGCGGGCGTGAGAGTGCGCCGACGGAGGCTACGAGGGCGCGCAGGGAGCGCGCAAAGGAGCGGACATCAATTGACGGTGCCCCGGCAAAGTAGATCCGCGTTGTAATTGGCTATAGCGCGGATCTGAAGAGGTTTATTTTGGATAGAATGAGGAAGAGTTAGACCCTCTACCAAGTTTCTGTTGCAGTCTGTGTTCCTGCTGGGGAGATTCACTCTCCTATTTGCCCTGGTGACCATTGTCACCTAGACAGAAAGTGAAGGGAAATCATAAAATGTAAAATTGCCTTTAGAGGCAAGTGAGAGGAAATCGTTCAATAGGAACAAATGTTTAGATGACTACTGTCTAAAGTGGGAATTCATTTAGGGGAGTTTTCCTCTCACTTCCTGGTGCGTCTCAAAGACAGGAAGATAAGGAAATTTTCCCTAGCAGGACACACACATCTAAAATAACCTCATAAGGGTCTTTTAACTATGCATGCACTTTAAAGATGTGAATCAATTGTCTATGAGTGAGAAAGTTTAGCCCACTTACAATTGCAAAGTATGATCCTAGCCCTATCTGGGTACTGATGATATTAATAGAGGCATTTTAAAATATACAGTATCTCACAAACATGAGTACAGCCCTCACATTTTTGTTTAATATTCAATATTTAATTCTATCTTTTCATGCGACAACACTGAAGAAATTACACTTTACTACAATGTAAAGTAGTGAGTGTATAGCTTGTATAACAGTGTAAATGTGCTGTCCCCTCAAAATAAGTCAACACACTGCCATTAATGTCTAAACGGCATGCAACAAAAGTGAGCACACCCCTAAGTGAAAATGGCCAAATTGGCCCAATTAGCCATTTCCCATGCCCATTTATGACTCATTCATGTTACAAGGTCTCAGGTGTGAATGGGGAGCAGGTGTGTTAAATTTGGTGTTATCGTTCTCACTCTCTCATACTGATCACTGGAAGTTCAACATGGCACATCATGGCAAAGAACTCTCTGGTGATCTGAGAAAAAGAATTGTTGCTCTACATAAAGATGGTCTAAGCTATAAGAAGATTGCCAAGATCCTGAAACTGAGCTGCAGCACGGTGGCCAAGACCATACATTGGTTTAACAGGACAGGTTCCACTCAGAACAGGCCTCGCCATGACCTGTCCATGGTTGACCAAAGAAGTTGAGTGCACATGCTCCAGAGGTTGCCTTTGGGAAATAAACATATGAGTGCTGCCAGCATTGCTGCAGAGGTTGAAGGGGCGGTGGGTCAGACTGTCAGTGCTCAGACCATACGCTGCACACTGCATCAAATTGGTCTGCATGGCTATCATCCCAGAAGGAAGCCTCTTCTAAAGATGATGCACAAAAAAGCCCGCAACCAGCTTTCTGAAGACAAGCAGACTAAGGACATGGATTACAGGAAACATGTCCTGTGGTCTGATGAGACCAAGATAAACATATTTGGTTCAGATGGTGTTAAGCTTGTGTGGCAGCAACCAGGTGAGGAGTACAAAGACAAGTGTGTCTTACCTACAGTCAAGCATGGTCATAATCTTGGGCTGCATGAGTGCTGCCAGCACTGGGGAGCTTCAGTTCATTGAGGGAACCATTAATGCCAACATGTACTGTGACATACTGAAGCAGAGCATGATCCCCTTGTGACGGACATGGGTATCAGATCGCTGCCCTCCTCACCGACGGGTGACTGAGGACCCCTCTGATCTCACACTGCGCTAGTCACTAATGTAATGATGCCACTCTCAGCTTCTTCCAGCACAAAGATTTCCCAGCTTATGGGACCACTGTTTAAGTGCCAGCCGCCTGGGAGTGATTGTTACCGGGCTAATTCAAGCAAATAACCCTTTCCCTGCTACCACCTCTGGATGCCGGCCAGAAGATGCTGGTTTTAGCAATACCAGTATGATTTTAGAATAACCACCTGTAACACACGCTGTCACCACAGTCAGGGATATTCAGATGAGTTATTTTAAACAGTAGTGCTCTTCAAAGCAACAGATTCATGATAGCTTGCATTAAGAGCTTTAGGGACAAGGTTAACACTTTTCAGAATAAGGTTTAATAATGAAAAGGTCAAGTTTGGTGCAGTAAATTATTTACAGAAAAAGGATGTTACAAAGCAATAAGAGACATAATATACAGCAGCAAAGAAACGAGACAGAAAGTACTTGCTTTTAAATGTCCGTGATCAATCAGAGCTTCTATTATAATTACATGGGTTCTTGGATGTCCGTTCTTTGATGGTAAGGTGAGAACTCAGAGCTGTCCTTCACATTCCCTTTTTCTCTGGGTCGTATGCCCCTGACCACTCACATGGGTAAGGAGGGACCGTGGAATACAATCTTCCCTAATTCACAATTTCTTTTTTCTATAAAAAAGATTTACCCTCAACTCCTATCCCAGGGATATTAAATAATTTGAGAAGAAAATGGGATTTTTATGGTGCCAACATATTCAAAAACAACATAATTTTTATACATAATTTTTATTATAACATATAAAAAATAAAATCTATAGAAAAGTTTTTTAAGACATAACAATCCATCACATGTGGTTTTACCACCCTTGGAATACAGTTGAATGATGTATTTTAGATATTATCTTATTGCCTGTACGTTCAACATGTTTCGCAAATCTTTGCTTCATCAGGAACTTTGTGCGGCGTAGAAGATAAATTCTAGGTAGACAACACATATAATAATTATACATACTAATTTTGATTTTTACAGTTATACATCTTGCATATAGAACATAATTTGAGAATGTTATTATAGAAATACGAAATGCATCACCAAAAACCATGTATTGCTAGAACCTTATACAAAAATACTATTTTACTTTTATTACCTGGTTCAACGCTCAAAAGGGAGCTCCCAATTGAAAGGGATCAGATGCCAAGTCTATTTCCGATTTTATGTAGTAAGTTGACATAAGGTTCCCACCATTTTGGTGTACACTACCTAACAATACAGAATTTTTTGAAAAGATATCTAAAATAAAAAATATACAATATTATTTTTAATACATATTTTTAATACAACAAAAACTTATACAACC
>BLSH010318156.1:80265-94832 GCA_018402905.1 Glandirana rugosa | reverse complement strand
GGACAGACTATTCCCGTGTCAGTGACCACTCTGTTACTTATACCTGTTCGTTGAGTCGGAACGTCCGGCGGTCACGGAGGTCCTACCCGAACCATTATCGTAGGTGTGAAAACCTCTAGCGATACCCGTAGAGACTCCCGCTAAGACCCAAAAAGAGAGGGCATCGAGAAAGGGGGTGGTAGAATCGACGACGACAAGATCGTGCACCTCTACCCCAGTGTCTGAGGTTATACCGCCTCCGCCTCGGGCTGGGGAACGGGAAACGGCTCCTCCTGCCGCCGACGACGAAGTCGACACAGAAAGGAAAACTAAACATCCTAGGTCTGCCGTAAGGCGGACAGATTCCTCTGGTTTGAAGCAGGTTATTAGAGACAGAGGGTCTAATATGCTCTAAAAGAGGGGGGCTTGGGGGGGGCGTGGCCGGATGTGAATGATGCAGGATGTGTCTGAAGAGAGCTCTGCAATAATCCTGTCTTTTTATCTGGATTAAGTGAGGATTCTCCAGGTCCACTACTTCTGCAAACAGCACTACGGTCTCCTTAGACAGGCGGAATGCCGTCTGGATCCTACAAATCAAAAGGAAAGACACAGCTGAAGCAGCAGCCGCCGTCCTCCTCGGCAAAGGGCAAGGGGTCGGGCTCCGCCTCCGCCATATTGGAGTCTGTGACCCCATCTCCACGTGCTAGAACAGCAGCAGCTAAGATGGTGGGGGAAAGAGCTACGGGAGAGAAAAACCCAGAATCGCCCTCAGAGATGCCCATAGCGATCTCCAAAAGTGTGGATGCTATTACCAAGCCCATCCTGGAGGCACTGGCGGCCTGCAAGGCTGAGTTGCTTGTCCATATTCATTGTCTCACCAGTGACTGTGCCCTTATCAGACAGGACATGGATAAAATTCATGGCAGATTAACAGCTGCAGAGGATCGCATATCTGAGGTGGAAGATGCTGCCCACTCACAGGGATCGCACCTTTCTGAACTGCAGGATTTGGTAAGATCTCTACAGAATAGAGCTGACGACACAGAAGACCGGCAGAGATGGAACAATGTGCGGGTGGTGGGGTTGCCTGAGGGTGCTGAGGGATCCAAGACTGTGGTCTTTGCAGAGACATTTTTTAAACAATTCCTGCCTCTGGATGATCTGCCCCCCACATATGTGGTGGAGAGGGCTCACAGAGTCCCCACTGGGAATTGCCTTCTGGGTGCCCCCTCCAGTCCTTTTCTTGTCCAGTTCCTGAATTATAGGGACAGAGACATGGTACTAGCTGAAACATCAGGAGCTCAGGTATGAAAACACGAAAATTATGTTGTTCCCTGACTTTTCTGCTGAGACCCAAAAAAGATGACGCTCTTTAATGATATTAAAAGAAGGCTGAGAGCCAAAAATATGCAATACGGTATGCTATATCCCAGCAGGCAACATAATGGTTTGGTCTTTGACACACTGCAGGAAGCCTGCGATTGGCTGGACAGAGATCCTTAATGGCTACCTTCTACCCACCGTCATGTTTTGCAGTTTGCAATGGAGGTACAGTTTGCTGCTTCATACAATTCTGCACCTGTTGTGCCTGGAAACCCGTGGGGCTAAGATGTTGCTGTGTAAGTTCTGACCTGTGTTTTATAACTTGGAAATAATCTTGCTCCTGAATTTAAGGACCTGGAATGTTCTGAACTCTACTCTTTATTAGGATAAAAATATTTCTCCTGACTATTTCTTTGGATGCGGAGCCTCTCACAAAGACGCCAGAGAGTCACCGTGGAATGCTGAACTTTTGTGATTATGGTACAAGCTGCATGCCAGACCAGGTTTTTTGGTTTAAGTTTTAGTTTCAGGTATAACGGCAGGGTTTGTGTTCTCACCAGCTCTCACACTGTTGAAAGATTAAGGCTCCTTCACCAGAGCCCATCTCTCCACTATGGCGTGATGACTTATTCAATACTTGACTATTTACTATGTATTCCTGGTTTTACATAATTCTCTTAACATTGTCTCATGTACGCGGGATGAATAACAAATACAAAAGGGCGGCCATTTTCAATTACTTTAAACCTATTAAACCACATATCATCCTTCTACAGGAGACACACCTGGATGGTATTAGAGTATTAACATTGCGTAGGCCATGGGTGCAGAGGGCTTTACATACCACTTATTCAACTTTTGCTAGAGGGGTTTCTATCCTCATAAGTAAACAAATTCCATCTACCATCCAACAGGTGCTCTCACACCCAGAGGGACAATATGTGGCTGTGGTGTTGACAGTGACAGCAGGACAGGTAACACTACTAGTGGTGAATGTATACTTACCTGCTTCTTCTCAGCATCAAATGTTATTTGATTTGCTAGTTGAACTGGCCCCTCATGCACACCTTCCTACAGTGTGTGTGGGGGATTATAATTCTATCTTGGATGCCGCCCTAGACTTCTCCAACCCCGGCAGGGGGAACTCTTCTGAATTTATTTCCTGGTCCTTAACAGCAGGGTTAAGGGGAGGCTCAGCGTATGCTTTCACTGCACTATGAGGATCTAGCCCACACTGAAGTGGATCACAGAGTGGAGCCCATCTTCTCTCAGGGGGAAAAAAATGGCAAACTCCAGACTCTTCTGGTAGCAGACAGGCCCCCCCCCCCCCCCCCCGAACATCCCTGTCACGGTCTCAGACCTCTCTGGAATTATGGCTGAGTTCACTAGTTATCTTTCCTCGCTGTATCTATCCTGCCCTATGATCAGAATACCCTTTACTGTCTACTCGCTGACCTTCCTATTCCTACCCTTTTGGATGCTGACAGGGACTCGCTAGAAGCTAAAATCACCCCAAAAAAAATAGAGACAGCCATATTTGCATTCCCGTCTGGTAAGGCCCCTGGGCCTGATGGCTTCCCTGCAGACTTCTACAAGATGTATGCGGAGGCACTGGCCTCTAAGTTAGCGGCATTGTCCGAGTACTGCCTTGATAATTGGACCCTTCCGAGGTCCATGCTGGAGGCTTATGTGATCCTCCTGCTGAAACCGGGTAAGGATGGAGTGCTCTTCCTATCGCCCAATTGCATTGTTGAATATGTATCTTAAAATTTTAATGAAGATTTTGGCCTCTCGAGTGGCTAAGATCATATCAACACTGGTGGATATGGACCAAACAGGGTTCATGCCTGGGAATCTACAGATACGATTCTCCGTAGGGTGTTTACACACCTGCAGATTCCAAATGAGGGCTCATCCCTCAGAGTAATGGTTTAAATTGACATAAAGAAAGCCTTTGACTTGGTCGACTTGCAGTACATGGGCACGGTCCTTCATAAAATGGGTTTTGGCCCTAATTTCATTGGGTGGATTGCATTGCTCTATAGCTCCACCCAAGTAGGGGTTGAGACTTGGCCTGGAGAGCTCTCCCTTTTTAACCATAGGACAGGGCACCAGATGGGATGTCCCCTGTCTCCTTTCCTATTTGCTTTGATTATGGAGCCCCTGGTGATAGCTCTTTGAACTGCTAGCCCCTCGGGTGCCATTCGGGTTGGGTAAATGAATGTTTAGCATTATATGCTGATGATCTTATCCTCTTTCTTAAAGACCCGGGGGCCTCCTGTCAAATGTCCCTTACTATTCTAAACAAGTTCACCACATTCTCTGGACTCAAAGTCAACTTGATTAAGTCTTCTATTCTCCCCTTAGATGAGGGTGCTAGGGAAGCGGCGGACCCGGATTTACCCTTATAATGGGTCACATCTCTGACCTATCTGGGGATTAAAATATCAGCGGATGTCTAGGGCTACATGTCGCTTAATCTAACTTCCCTACTAACGATGTTCAAACAAAAAATCCAAGGTTGGTCAAAGCTACCATTATCACTGATAGGAAGAATTAACCTCCTTAAAATGAAAATACTTCCAGTAACCTTATATTTTCTAAGACATGCCCCAATATGGTTACCTAAATCACTCTTCAAAAAATTGGATAGTCTGACAAGTACTTTTCTTTGGTCCCCCAAATCCCCCTGCATAGTATTAAAAACACTCCAGGAACCATTAGGCCAAGGAGGACTAGCTCTCCCAGACTGGCACAAGTATTTTATAGCTGGTCAATTGGTGTTTGTACACCGTTGGCTAACGGCAAATGATGGAGATTCAGCCACAGTATTGGAGGCTGCCCATTTGGGATCCTAAGAGAGTATGTGACTAGCGATTTTCAGGTGTCAATGAACTAGTCTCCGACAAACAACCTCCATGAAAACAGCAATAAAAGCATGGTATGTGGCTTTAAAACTGGCATGTCCGAGCTATCAGGGTGTCTCCCCGTTAGCTCAGTTGGGGATGAATCTTAAACTACCGCATTTCCTTCATAACCTGGATCCAGTGATATGGTCTGTTAAAGGGATCAAGACACTTGAGGATATAACTAGAGTAGGAGACATCATAACATTTGATCAATTAAAAGCCTGACATGACTTACCAAATACTTACTTCTTTTTTTTCTTCCAGATCAGACATGCCTTCCAAACCCAATTTAGTGATTAAAAAAGTGGAAGCCTTGCCATCTGACTTAGAATGCCTGTTATCCAATCAGGAGCTCCCCAAGACACTATCCATGGTATACAAAGAGCTTTTTAAGAAAACACCTCGGGCGGTAACCAGAGACTACTGGGCAGCTGAGGTTGTAGACCTCCAGGGTGAAGACTGGGGTGACATGTGGGACCAGCCCTTCCAACACCTGGTATCAGTTAGGGACAGGTTGATCCAGTTCAAATTCATCCATAGAATTTATTATTAGCCAGCTAGGCTGGCAAAAATGTATCCCGCGGCATCAGCAGAGTGTTGGGAGGTTTTTGGGGAATGGGACTTTATATGAGGCCATGAAATGGTAGGATCATGCGCCTCCATCCCTATTAATATAGGTTAAATGAATGGGTTTGGGACTTTATATGACACACGTGGTGGGAAGCAGGTACATGATGGATCAATAAAAAGATTTTATTAAAAAGGATAAGGGTTACATGATGATAATAATAATAATAAAGATAATAAAGTATTAATTGTATACAGGTAATCAAAGGCAAGAAAAACCACAACATGATTATACAGTAAATTGATTACAATGTAGGTTAATTTATATATGTACACAGACAAAGATTCCCCGATCCATCAAATATATATATATATATATATATATATATATATATATATATATACACAATATTACTCCACAGATAGTGATCTGCGTGGTCCATAGCCTCTCAGTGCCCCCAACGGGGAATACCCCGATGTGCTAGTAAAAATAGTAATATTGAGGTAAATGTTAGTAGATGATTGACAGCTCTACGCGTTTCGTGATATTTTTGGCGGGCGGAAATGTGGCGGTGTCTTTATCAGGCATCACCCGGCGTCGGTCTGGACACTTCTGGCCTATTTCCCAGCATACAGCACGTCCGCCATGGTTCTTGGCTCTCCACCCCTACACAGGTATCACACACAGACACGCAGAATTTTCACCTGTCCTTGTTTTTATTTCACTGAGCCATCTGGCCCTTACGTCCACTCACTTGTCACCACTCACTCACTTTCCTTCCTTCTGTCCTTCATTATGGTTTTCCCTTTCTCTTTCAATGGTTGTCACCCTTGTCTAGACCTCCACTTATCTGTTCCTATTCCTTCACTCCATTCATTTCTTCTTCCTTTTCTTCACTTTACCTTCCCCATTCTTTTTCCTCTCCCTTTTCCTTGACACTGATTATCATTTACCCTCTTTAGCACAGCTATTGATCTCACACACTCCACCATATTAGGTTCCCTTACATATATTTCATTTCACAGGCACAATGGGCTGGGGGTGCCCACTCTACATGCTGGATGTCTGTGTGTCGGGGACCCCTGCTCCAACTCCTGTCTCAGCTCCCGGACCTGTCATTCCCGGGTGTCCTTTGCGCCTCGGTGGTGCCCTGCTGCTGCTTGGACATGGTAGGTGGAATTACCAGTGTCCATCCTTGGGATGGCGGGGCTCTCAATTTTTGCTTGCCCCCACAGTATTTATCAGTAATTATCTTTCATCTATTTCAGATGAACTTTTGCTTGCTCTTGATGAGTGATGAAAATATCACAAAAACGCGTAGAGCTGTCAATCATCTACTAACATTTACCTCAATATTACTATTTTTACCAGCACATCGGGGTATTCCCCGTTGGGGGCACTGAGAGGCTATGGACCACATAGATCACTATCTGTGGAGTAATATTGTGTATATATATATAATTGATGGATCTGGGAATCTTTGTCTGTGTACATATATAAATTAACCTACATTGTAATCAATTTACTGTATAATCATGTTGTGGTTTTTCTTGCCTTTGACTACCTGTATACAATTCAATTAATACTTTATTATCTTTATTATTATTATTATTATCATTATGTAACCCTTATCCTTTTTAATAAAATCTTTTTATTGATCCATCATGTACCTGCTTCCCACCACGTGTGTCATATAAAGTCCCAAACCCATTCATTTAACCTATATTAATAGGGATGGAGGCGCATGATCCTACCATATCATGGCCTCATATAAAGTCCCATTACCCAAAAACCTCCCTCTCTCTTCCTAGTTTCAGGGATGGACACACATGGTGGGTATTCTCAGTCTACTGTCCTGGCCCAGATGCATCAGTTTTCCCCTTACAGTTAGGTCCCGTTTCTGGGACAATACCTATACATTTAGCAGTTCCTTTACATTATGTCCTATCCTATTATCTATTTATATATTGTTATATCCCAGCCCCCTGTGTTTAAGCGTGGCGGCGCTCCACTGCTGGGGTGCACTCCGCTCGGTTTTTGGTTGGTCCGGGGGCTGCGACACGCACCGGGGTTTTTCCTTCCCTCCCCCCCCGGGCAGTCATGGGGGGCAGGCTTCTCCTCGCTGTGTGTCAGCGCCACGTCACCCATCCTTTACGCTGCCTCTACATGAGTGCAGCATTGGCGGGGTATCCACACTCACAGGCGCAATGGGGCGGACCGCCGGCCTCTGGATCCTGTGCGTCTGGGGCAGGCGTTCCCTCCCCCTCCACGCTCCTGTGTGCGTGCCGTTGGCGGGCAGAAGAGTGGCGGTGTCTTTATCAGGCATCACCCGGTGTCGGTCTGGACACTTCTGGCCTATTTCCCAGCATACAGCACGTCCGCCATGGTTCTTGGCTCTCCACCCCTACACAGGTATCACACACAGACACGCAGAATTTTCACCAGTCCTTGTTTTTATTTCACTGAGCCATCTGGCCCTTACGTCCACTCACTTGTCACCACTCACTCACTTTCCTTCCTTCTGTCCTTCGTTATGGTTTTCCCTTTCTCTTTCAATGGTTGTCACCCTTGTCTAGACCTCCACTTATCTGTTCCTATTCCTTCACTCCATTCATTTTTCTTCCTTTTCTTCACTTTACCTTCCCAATTCTTTTTTCCTCTCCCTTTTCCTTGACACTGATTATCATTTACCCTCTTTAGCACAGCTATTGATCTCACACACTCCAGAGTGTTGGCATTGTACAGACTCCACTGCTGACCACATATTTTGGAAGTGCAATCAAATTCAAACTTTCTGGAAAGAAGTGACCTCCTGCATATCTTTACTTCTTTCTCTTCCCATACTGATATCCATCAAGGTCTGTCTATTGGGATTGGTGGGCGAAGTGACCCACTTCAGAGCTCTTAAAACGCTATTGAATATTCTATTTTTTTATGCCAGGAAAACAATTTTGTTGCATTGGAAAAAGGCAGCTGCTCCCACATTGTCATCCTGGAAGGGTCTTTTGAACGCTATGGTACTGTTTTATAAAGCTATATATCTCGTCAGAGGATGTGAGAAAAAGTTTAATAAGGTCTGGCATACCTGGATATCAGATACTTCTATTGTAGGGTGAGGGTAACACTTTAATGAAATAAGGCTGCTAGGTATTACTCGAGAGTATTCTGAATTTATGTAAGGATGACTGGGCTGATGTCCACTGTAAGGAGTACATAGGATATCCTAAACTTTACTGCGCATAGGATGGTCAGCACGTGTAGTTAACATTACAACATGACAATTTAGTTAATGTTATTCTTGACAGGCTCGAATGATGATATAATGGTTGGAGGATGGATTCATTCTAGTATGAGCAACAAGGACGGGTGAGAGAGCTTGTGGAAGTTGGGAGGGGGGGTGTGCAGCCAACTGGCTGTAATGTTTTGGTTTATGTAAGGCACCACTTGGTCCTTAGGCACTTGCACTCTGAAGTGCCTTATTGTTATTTGTATCTGTCTGTAATTGTATGTGTAGGTTTTACTTCAGGTATAAAAACAATAGACAGAATTTTACAAAAAAAAAAAATGGGGGGCGGGGGGGAGATGCGTGTGACCCGACCGGGGAGGTTTCTTCGTCGGGACCCGCCAAGGTTCTGTTCTCCTCCCTGGGTCAGCAATATCATTTCTATGCTGATGTAGAAATCTATCTCTCCCCCCATCAGTCTCCTCACTAATTTACTAACAGACATATCTGTATGTATGTCACACCACTTCCTCAAATTCAACCTGTCCAAAACCAAGCTCATAATATTTCCTCCCCCACGTATCTCTTCCCCTGACTTCTCTGTCAAGAGCCATGGCACAAGCATCAACCCATCCCCACATGTCAGGGTGCTAAGAACTATAAGCTCTCCTTTCGGCCCCACATCCAATCACTTTCCAAAGCTTGCCACCTCAGCCTCCACAACATCTCCAAAATACGCACCTTCCTGAACGAATGAAATTACACTCCTAATTCACTCCCTGGTTATCTCTCGCCTCGACTACTGCAACTCCCTCCTTATTGACTTACCTTTAAATAGGCTATTACCTATTCAGTCCATCATGAACGGTGCTGCCAGACTCATCTACCTTACAGACCTCTCAGCATCTGCTACCCCTCCATTGGCTGTCACTCACCCAACAAATTATATTCAAAATACTAACAATAACTTACAAAGCTATCCTCCACTTGACCCCCAGCTACATCACTAATCTTGTCTCAAAATACCAACTAAATTGTTTTCTTCGTTCCTCCCAAGACCTCCTGCCGTCCAGCTCCATTGTCACCTCCTCCCATGCTTGCCTCCAGGACTTCCCCCGAGCCTCTCGCATCCTTTGGAATTCCCTACCCCAATCTGTCCAACTATCTCCAACTCTATCCACTTTTAGGCGGTCCCTGAAAACGATTCTCTTCATCCCTGGTTCACACTGGTGCGATGCGGGAACCAGCACGATTACAGAGTCGGTTCCCGCATCGCACTTCCCGCAGGCAGTTCACACTGCCCTCTGCGAAATGCTGCGGGTGTCAATAGAATGTTAATAACACCCCCAGATCAGTTCATAGATCGCAGTGCGAACTGTGAACTTGCACAGGAATCTGGTCGCATAGGTGAGAATACCCATGCTATCCGATACTAGTGCAGGGGAAAAAAAGGCTCCTGCTCCTTTTTTAGTGCGAATCTAATGCGAGTTCAGCCATATGAACTTGCATTGCTCAAAGATCTCATGTGATCGGCACCTGCGGTGCGGGTGTGAATCACATGCGATCTCTGAGATCGCACTAGTGTGAACCCAGGCTCAGAGAAGCCTATCCTGCCTCCACCTAACAACTGTACTTTCATTTTCTTCATCAGCTCATCCCCCACAATTATTACCTTTGGTATCACTTGATCCTCCCTTTTAGATTGGAAGCTCTAATGAGCAGGGCCCTCTGATTCCTCCTGTAGTGAATTTAATTGTAACCGTACTGTTTGCCCTAACGTTGTAAAGCAATGTGCAAACAGTTGGCGCTATATAAATTCTGAGGAATATTAATAATAATCATAATAACTTGTCAATAGTTGTTCCTTAAATAGTAACAGATCTAAGACATGTAGGAGCAGTCACAGTCATCCTTAAATTTCAATGGATCTCTCTAATTAATCTGGCCCTTGACCATTTGATAGCAGTCACAGGGACCTTGATTTATTGCCAAGGAACCTGTCTTTCAATGTCCATCAGCAGCTTCTAATCAGATCCTCTGTGAAACTCAACAAAAGCAAGCAGAAGCAATCAATACATTAAGCTTAGAAAAAAACATGCAGAGCACAGAAAAAGTAAGCAAAGTGCAGGCTGAGTGCAGCCTAGCTCTGCAAAAGCAAACACAGAAAAACTAACCAGGGACACTCCAGCCTAAAGCGGAGTTCCACCCTTTTAAAAGTCAGCAGCTACAAAAAGTGTAGCTGCTGACATTTAATAATCAGACACTCACCTGTCCCAGGCTCCAGCGATGCGGCCGCCCGCTGCCTCGCTTCTCTCCCCCTCCGCCGTGCGGCGCCGGCATCACAAGTGTGGGCGCCCAGCTTTGGCTTCAAAGCCGGGCGCGAACTGCACATGCGCGAGCCGCGCTGCGCGCTGTGAATGGCTGGTATGTCTTCTGCAACCTGTGACGTGTCCCAGAAGATTGCCGAGAGGGAGGGGGGACAGGTGAACTTCCTTCGGGTTCCGTGGCACCAGGAGATGAAGTGGAGCTGGGACCCTGTCAAAACAGGGTCCCCTCTCCCCCCTGCAAAAAATGAAAATGCCAATGGTGGCATGTCAGGGGATCACCTACACTAAAAGTGGAAGCTTCACTTTTGGGTGGAACTACACTTTAAGGCAGGGTCCCTACAGTGAAATTTTGGTTTAAATAAAGATTTAACAGGATATACCTCTACATGTGTGAAAGATGTTGGTTGGAGATATTTCTGATGAGACCTAAAGAATATGAAAATCCAACATTTCATAGTCCTGACAAGTCCCTGCTGTACCATGTACTTGTATGAAAAAGTATCCTGTTCTCTTTGTATTGCTTCCTTTTTTTACAAGGTGAGGGTTTATATATACCTCAACATAGCAAGGTCTTTCCTTACAAACTGTTGGAGGTTTATGGGCATACTATTTCATGCCTTGCACTTCTGGAAGAAGTTGGCTACTGTGTTTTTGTTAGACGGCTCCATCAGTATGTTGTAGGAATCCTGATCATATTGTTGTTACTTAAAATGATTGTAAATCGTCACCTTGTAAAATAACCCATTCCACTTAAAATATAATATAAATATACAGACGCCAATTTCCCACACTGCTTCAGCGACGCACACATGCACATCACTTTCCTCACTACTTGCCGTTGGCCTGCTTCTATCTGCTATATGACCAGGCTTTTTTTCTCTTCTATTACTTATACTGCATGCTGATGCCTTTATTTCTTTTTACTCCCTTTTTAGTTTGGATATGTCCAGATTTAGTTTTGGCTTTCTGGCTCCAGGTTTACTATACTACACAATCTAAACCGTAATGTAAGTTTTCCTTAACAAACTGTTATAATATTTGGAGCTTGTTGCTACAAGCCCGCTCTTTTATTACTATTTTTACCCCTTATGATATCTATAAACACCTCTCTTTTTTTCATTTCATATATCTCTTTGTCTTAACATTTAGATATTGTTGCATTTTTTGATTTTACCTCCCGGTGGTGCTACTTGGGGTGAGACTGGAGCTCCGATTTGAGCTGCCAACATGGGTTGATGCCTAGCTATAATGTCCAGCGACCTATATACATATGTAGCAAACTAATATGCATACTTTTATCATTAACTGCTTATGTTCATGTCATTTTGGTATGTCTGTATGCTTACTCATTGCTTTTTTTTGTTATATCTTAGTGTCTTAACATCTGTCTCCTGATGAAGCTATTTCTATAGCGAAACATGTCGGGACTACCTTTATATACACCACTGTAACATTACCGAACCCAAGAAAATGATCATTGCCGTAATTTTATTTATGTCACTTTGCCAAGTGTCTTGCTTCTTTTAACAATGTATCATTAAAATTGATTGATTCTATATTGTGTTGATTATCCCATTTTTTCTTCATTTGGCACCGCAAACATTCCCATATTTCCCATATATAGACTCTATCCGGTCTATTCACTTGTTGTATAAAAAAAAATTACAAACACTTTTTCCCTCTTTTTTATAAGTGATCACATATGCTCTATCCTCAGCTGCATAAGAGCTGGGGGGGAGGGGGGAGAACCAGCATCACACTGAGCTTCCTAGTGAATGGCTGTGCAACAGGGGCATGTCAGGACAAGTCTAATCATTGGAGGAGAGCACACTGAGTTCCCAGCATAGCTAGAGAACTGACCACACTGTGCTCTCCTGTTTAGTGTGGTCAGTGTTTAATAGGAAGAGAGACTGGCAGGCTCACCAAGGATTTCACACAAAGGAAGCAATACAAAGAGACCAGGATACATTTTAATACATGGCACAGCAGGAACATATCAGGCATATGAAATGCTGGATTTACATACCCTTTAAGTTCAAATTGTTGAAGATTCAGCTCATATTGTTGATGATTCCACCCACAATGTTGCCTTCTTCGTCTTCTAATCAGGATTAACATTTCCTGATGTAAGGATGTCAGGATATGTCAATAATATCTACTGCTGGAGATAACTGATGAGTAGACCACTTATTTACTGCTTTGAATAAAGGAGAGACCTGGATTGTTCTCTTTGTGTAATGGTCTTCTTTAAACTAATAGTCTGGATTTTACATTTCAAAGATCTGCTTAGATCAGAAAAAACAGTCACTAACATCAAGTTTTGACCCCATTTGTCATTTGGCATGTTCTCAACTCCGTAAAGATTCAAAGAATTTTCTGGGAATCAGTCAGGCAATTAGAGCAACTCTGATTGGTTAGCAATCATGAGACAATGCAGTGTGATAAAAGTATTTGTTATTCTCCACCATTTATAAGCCTTAGCAGTTCTACTGAAAATGAGTGGATTGTAGATGATAATTACTGTAGAACTTCTTCCTTTGTTGCTGCTGTATTATCCTTCTGCAGTGTGGATAGGGTTAAACTGAATATCCATTAAAGTGGTTGTAAAAACGATCACCTTGTAAAACAACCCATTCGGTTTAAAATAGAAATAAAAGGCAAAATATTTTTGTATGGATATAAAAATACATTATAAATACCTTATATTCCATTTTTATAAGTGATCACAGTCCCTTTCACACAAAGGAACGAATACAAAGAGAACAGGATACTTTCTCATAAATGTACATTTTACAACAGGCACATATCAGGAATATGAAATGTTGGGGTAACGAATGCTTTAATGCAAAAGTGCAGCAGCCATCTTGAAACCATGATGGATATATATGTGGTATAGCACTACCTGATCTCCTGATGATGCTGTGCTTCTCCAATCCAAACAATAAATAATAAACCCCAAATAGATTAAAAGACAAATATGTGGTCTATAATATACCTCCCCCGTGACAGAGGAATCAAATATCTACTTACGGATGTGATTAATCCTACCTATTTAATATAAATAATATAGATGGCTTGATATGTGAAAAAACTGTGGTGTACTACAAAACACCTCCTCTCAAAATTCAAGGAAACATATATCAATAATATACTTAAAAATTAGTCAATATCAAAATGTGATTATACTCATATTTAAAGTTGTGCTTTACATACAAATGTGCAATTCTTGTGTTGGAACTACAAAACACCTTTCATAAAAGTATGCATACAGTTCATAAGCAATTCTTGGTGCAATAGTCAGAATGCAAAGTGAACATTTCCTTTTAAATAGTGACACTCGTTCTCCCCCTCCAGTACCACACTCACTGCAATTCCATGACCCCTTATAAATAAGAAGGTCAAACTGTACTTGTACAGTTCTCTCTTTACTCCTGCAAACGGACCATGTGATATAAATCAAAAGAGGGAATCCCCCATAGTGTTATACCGTTTATTTTAATACATAAATGTGTAAAATTGCACTTACAAACTGAAAGTATACACTGGCATTCTAAAAATACAATGTCTGGGTCTCCTTCATTCCTCTAACCAGTATGATGAACCAAGAAGTGACGCAATTAGCCCCGCCCAATGCATTTCATCATCATGATGTCATCATGCCATATTGCCTCACTCCCCCTATTATATACCCAGCCGTTACCTAGCAGCGGCTTCTCCATGTGGTCACCGGCCATTTTGTCGAAGTACACATTCTGTCCACTATACCCCTGCACAGCCCAGTGTGGAAAAAACAGACCACTGCCGTGCACGTGTGACCCGACACGTCCCCATATCACCTGTCTTACACATGAAGCTGTTTTACCGGCCACTGGTGTACCTCTTCGGCGACGATCCATTGCCGACCCATATATTATCCCCCTCACTCCGTTATACCGTACTACTGTAGTACTACTACTTTACGTAACCCGCCCCGATTAACGCAGTGAAGAACCAAGTAGTATGACCAATCTCCTTACTTCCTCTGGGTCTGTAACATAAAAATCTTACGGTCACATATGAAAGTCAAACATTCACGTTAAAATGTGTAAATACATAATTTTATTTGCCATATTGTGATACCCCCTAAGGGAGAAAACTAAATATAGTGTACCAGGCAAACGTCCTCATTTCTCTCTTGACATGTTCATGTCAAACTGGAAGAATAAATATTCCCCAGTACCTTAACGTCACTCACACCA
>BLSH010318156.1:36382-47878 GCA_018402905.1 Glandirana rugosa | reverse complement strand
CGAAGAGTGACGGACACCACCAAGTGCCCGAGAGGGAAAGGAGGTCCCTCGGGTCCTGATGACTTTTATCGCGGTAAGTAATTCGTTTTCCTCTAACGTTCATTACTTCGGTCTTCGATTTTAATAAATCACTGAAGGTCTAAATCTCGACAGAAAGGTGACTCCGTTAATGGACGGAAAAGAACTGTTATCCGTCACTCTTCTATCGGGAGGTTTCACTCCTTTTACTTAAAGTCCGTCAAGATTAATCTCGTTCACAGGGGTAACATTCTAAAGGGGAGATAGGAACGAGTTCATTGTTGAGTTTATCATGTTGGATAGAATAGGGATGAGCTAGAAGCTGTGTCAGGTTTTTACTCTTCTCTTCATCTTAGCAGGAAAGGAAAGTCTGAAGTCTTGAGTTGTTACTTGAGCAAGGATAGAGGGGAAATCTTACAATGGGGACACTTGCTCTAATTAGAACTGCCTGAAATTCATTTTCCTCACTTTGGAGGGCTATCTTCTCACTGCCTATTGTCAAGAAAAGGCAGGTAATTGCCTCAGTGGAAAGACAGCTCTAAATCTGGAAGTCACTAAATAATTTTAGCTTCTGGCTTCATTACTTGCAATCTCCTTTTGCTTAATGAATGGCGCTATTTTCAGTAGTCCTGGGCTCCCTGGAGGAAAGGGAGAGCCCGTGAACCACCACAGGCAGTGAGAAGCAGTGGTGGAGGAGAGGTAGCTGCTCTTCTCACTGCTGTAAAAGTGATCTGGTGGATGTAGAGCCACCCAGATCACTTTTATTAAACAGCCAATGACCAAGTGAAAAAAATTATTTCAAGCTTATGGCTGCAGCTACAACTGCTACGATGAGTTTGCTTTAACCACTTGAAGTCAAGGACATTTTAAATAACTTAAGGACGTCAAGCTGTTAAAGTGGAACTCCACCTATGAAAAAAAGAATTGCAAACAGGCAGGAACTTAATTGTATAAGAGACATGCTTTGTCACTTCTGCAAAAAAATAAACTTAATAAAATAAAATCAATCCGCGCTAGAGCCAATAACAAATACATTTCATGAAAATAAAGTTAATAAAAACATTGCTGCCAGCAGATCGCTTCCAGGTGGGAAACCAGCAAACAAAATGTCGGAAGGAAACCTCTCTCCAAACTGCCCTCAGCACTAAGGTAACATTTACCCAGCTCCAACTTCCGATACTGGCCATATCAAAAGTTGGAGCTGTGTAAATGTTACCTTATTGCTGAGGGCAGTTTGGAGAGAGGTTTCCTTCCGACCGGTTGCAGCAATACAGGGATAGATTGGTGGAGTGATCGCATTGAGAGTGAAGGCGTACACTGACCCTCCGTAATAGAGGGTCGGTGGGGTTTGGTAAGCAGCTTGTATTGGCGGTGACTCTGGTGATGGGCTGCACTGGACTTTCTCCATATTAACACACATCCTGTATAAACTGTTTCCGTTATCATTAATCATTTGCACTGCAGTGTCATTTACAAAAAAATAAACTTACCTGCCAATTTGCAGAACTTGTACTCTGAACTGTACACATGCAGCTCAGGGCACATTCTCAGCATAGTACCTGTGTGCCTGGATGAATGACCTCCTGCCCATATACAAGACTAACATCATCCTGCAGCAGCCAATCAAGACAGTAAACACCTGACACCCAGAAGAATCCAAGGAGAAGATGCTAGAGGGGAACCTAGCAGATGTTGGGTCACCAGAGGGGAAGCGGGTGACGAATTTGGTTCCTCTTTTATAAATCTGCTATAAGCTATTTTGTATGTTACTTATTTGATACAATCATCAGTCTAGAATACATCTTCTATAGTGAATTCTGTTTTTCAAAACTTTACAGGACTGCTGATTTCAGAAGAAAGCACCAACATAAATTTTTACCAAACGTGGAGCTGTCCAATGAATGCTAAAACAAAAATTCTGTTTTGCGCAAGTATTCATAAATCAGCTTCAGTGGGGCTAATTTACCAAAGATGTAGCTGTTCACTTAGAAAAGCGAATGTTTAATTTGCAACGTAAATGTTAGTAAAGAAAGTGACCCTTGAATACCCAACTATGTGCAAGGGAAATTAAATGACAGGATTTCTGCTGGCCATGATTGGTTGACTGAAGTAAACACAGCTTCAGCTAACTAAGCTTATCATGCTTAGCGAACAGCTGCTTCTCCTTCAGTAAATCAACCCCTTTGTGATGCTTTTAGCATGTTGGTTTGTGGTTCCCAAGTTTTACACAATTTTGGAAAAAAATGTTTTTGAAACAACTCTCTTCAGGACAGACTCAATTTACCTAAGATAGCCAGTGCACTAATAAAATAACCCAATCAAGGTATAAGACATATATGCACCCATGCTGAAGGATAGTAATTATCAGTGACACTTACCTAGAAGAAGGAGTTTTAACTCTCTCCGATCTCTGCTCTTGTGAAATTTAAGCACCCTGCTAATCTCTCTGTTAATAGCCAGTGCTGCTTTGTCATCTTCAGACAGACAGGGAGGGCAAAAGCACCACAAACACCACCACGGCATATCACAAGTTAACACCAGGTGTCCACACTGGCAGACCCCAATCCTCCACTTTCACCTGTGTGACAGTTTCATCTTCTATTCAGTGAAGCCTCAGATGTGAGACAGAAGCCTCCAGAACAAGTCTGCTGCGTTGAGTAAATGGAGAGGATCCCTCTTTCCTGGATTATGTATGATAGAAACCAAGATATTTCTAGCTATACTTCCTCAACCAGTCATTTAGGCCTTCCCAAAATTCCTTTTAGGCGGTTCTTACAAATCCTTTAGGAAAGCACAACAGTAACAATAGTTATTTCGATAATCCACAGCTAAGGCTGTTTCTTCTTTCCCAGCAAAGTACCACAAGGAAGTTCAATAAATGATCCACGCGAAGCTGGCAAAATTCTTTAAAAGGTACTTGAGAAAGAAACTGGTTACAACTGAACATCAAGTCCCATCTCTCAAGGTCTCCCTTGAGAGATACTTCAAGCAAATATATTGGGGATGGCAGCCAGACCCATGTACAGACTAGTTAGTAAAACAAGTTTTTCAAGCTGACAGGTCTCAGCCGCACCTGTGCTATGTCTTCCACTTCATCTTGAGCTGGCAAAACAGGTTATGAGCGCATAGCTGCCACCCTCCCTGCTGGAAAAAGGCAGAATATAATAATACAATTATTTTATATAAGAGGGAGAGAAAGAATATTTAGTGTTTTCGGAGTCAAACAAGCTTTAATGATGAGCATTTGCTTAGCGTTCTTCTCATACGCTGACTGCATGTAAGCTAAATTTAGAAAGTCGTATTCCACACTTATCTGACAAAAGACTATTTGTAAAGTAATGTGTTTACTCTTTATTTTTACTTTTTTTAATGAATCTGAATCAGAGAAGGACTCCTACCTCCCTCTTTGATATGACAACACAGCTCTGCATTCCTAAGCACAACATGTGTC
The DNA here is from genome assembly GCA_018402905.1 of Glandirana rugosa. Classification (NCBI taxonomy): domain Eukaryota; kingdom Metazoa; phylum Chordata; class Amphibia; order Anura; family Ranidae; genus Glandirana; species Glandirana rugosa. The sequence continues at coordinate 44,409 of BLSH010318156.1, read as the reverse complement.
ACGTACCTGGTGGATGAGTCTAGCTTATGCGGGGGGCAACCTCTGTTACAGCCCTGGTTCGAGAACCCCTGGTAGTGCAGACAGGGAGCTCTGGAGCACAGGTGAGCATGAGGGCTGGACAAGTCTCTGATGTCAGGTAGAAGTCCGCTGGAGCTCGTGCAGCTGGAAGGGTAGTGGGGCAGGCCGGGTCGGTAACTTGCTGGCTGAGTAGTACAGAAGGATCAGGCAAACTGGTAGTCAGGTACAGGCTGGGTCGGCAACGTGCAGGCAGGCGAAGTACAAAGGGATCAGGCAGAAGAGTAGTCGTAAACAGGCAGAGGTCAGGGCAGGCAGATAACAGCAAAGTCCAATGGGCAGCAGGGGTCACTGGTACAGGAAGACTCTCAGGAACAAACGCTGGGGGGTCACTGGGACAGGAACGCTGTAGAACGGACAGCACTTGCTGACAGGTGCAGAGGGTTCAAATAGCAGCGTTTGGCGCCATTTCCAGCGTGCGCGATCCCGACACCTGAGAGCGCGCATTGGCGCTAAAGTCCAAGAACAATGCCGGTCTCTTCCTAACAACATGGTATCAGCTCTGCCTACTTCATTTCTGATGGATTATAGAGACCTCTTCTCACCCTCCTTACCTTCTCATCCCCATAACCACTCCTTGTGCACAGGTAGAGCGTCCAGGAAGGTATCGGCTCACAAAATTGTTTGGCAAAATAAGCAGGTATTTTTTCACTTACAGAACATGTATCTAATAATACCTTTAATAGTATATTTAGCAGACTAAAAAGGAGAAAATAAGAAAAATTCATTGTTGGGGTTTGAGTACACTTTAACCACTTCAGCTTGGGAAGGTTTACCCCCCCCCCTTCATTAATAGGCCATTTTTTGCGATACGGCACTGCCTTACTTTAACTGACAATTGCGTGGGTGTGCGGCGCTGTACCCAGAAAAAAATGTATATCCTCTTTTCCCCACTAATAGAGCTTTCTTTTGGTGATATTTGATCACCTCTGTGATTTTTATTTTTTGGGCTATATACAAAAAAAACAATTTTGACTGACAATTTTGAAAAAAAAAAACAATATTTTTTACTTTCTGATATAAAACATTCCCAATACAAAAATGTAAAAAATCGAATTTCTTCATCAATTTAGGTCAATATGTATTCTGCTACATATTTTTGGTAAAAAAAATCCCAATACGTGCAATGGCGGCAATCAGCGACTTATATCGGGACTGAGATATTTCAGCTGACAAATCAGACACCTAACTGACACTTTTGACACTTTTTGGGGACCAGTGATACTAATACAGTAATCAGTGCTAAAAAATATTGACTGTTACCTTACTAATGACACTGGCAGGGAAGGGGTTAACATCAGGAGCGATCAAAGGGTTAAATGTGTTCCCTAGGAGTGATTACTAACTGAGTGGGGGGGGGATGCTTTGACTGGAGTAATGTAAAGATCTATGTGCTTAGCAGGAACACAAGATCAGCACATTCCCTTGTTTAATAGGAAGACAGCTGTTCTGCCTTTCTCACGAATGATCGGCGGGTCCCAGCAGACATTGCGTCTGCTGGACCCGCTGATTGGCTCCTGCTGTGTCCAGTCACAGGGGGAGTGGGGCGCCGGTGGCATGGTACGTGATCTGGCGCAGAGCAGCCGTCCTGCTGCAGAAAATCTATGGTGGGCGGTCGCTGTGTGGTTAAGCTGTCTATAGTTACATAGTAAATCAGGTTGAAGCAAAATACACATTCAACAACCAAACAAAAACTAAATAAAATGTTTACCCTAAAAAAATCAGATATTGTCATTCAAAAGCAAAAAAAAAAAGTTATAAAGTGTGGTGCAGTTTTCCTCAACAAGTTATAATTTCTTCCTGATCCCCAATCAGGAATACTCCCTGGATCATCGCTCTACATTCTTCTTGTTCTAATTAATATCGGTAGCCCCCTTTTTTTCTTTTGAGCCAGCTAGAACCAATTACTCTGGAAGACTTTTCCACAATTTCACAGTTCTGTGCATAAATTTTAGTAGGTGATTGATGATGCAGGCGTGATAGTGTGATAGAGTGCTCTTTTACTCACAATGCTCAGATGCATATGCAGGCCCCTTCAATTCCTTTTCCCACAACCCTGTGGGATTCCCCTCTTTGGTTTACTGGACATGCCTAGTAGCTCAGAGAGGCCACACCTATTCAGGCAGAGGTATCTGGCAAGTGATCTGTAGCCAGGTGAGTGACCCTTTACTGTCAGAGCCTTAATACAAAGCCTAGTAGCATGCATGTTCTCCAGAAGACCCAGATAGTAGGGATGGGCCAAACAAATTTGGGGTTTGGTTTGACACAGGCTTGGGAAACATGACTGAAGTTCAGATCCCAAGTTCGAACCTCACTGGAGTAAATCAGAACTGAATCTTACAAATAAGCAATGGTCATTTTCTGGGCCAATAGGTATTGCCAAACAGAGGGTACGGAGAGCTGGGCATTGGCCTGGGGAACATGTGCCAATTAAATATTTTTCTTTTCTTTTTTTTTTCTTTTAAAGTTCAACAAAATGTTAACCCAAAGCGCTCCAAAATGTCCCAAAATGGTATACCCTCACTACAGAAATGACACAGTTGTTACGGCAAACTAAACAAAAAGTCAGACCACACCCAAACATATATCACAATGGCTGGAAAATATGTAAGCAGTTTAATAGGGAGTGATAAGTCAAGAAAAATCAGAGTATGATAATTCAAAGACAGTGGCCAAAAATATTGTATAGACTCACTGTACATAATGTAAGCATTTGTACTTGGCCACTGTTTTAGAGGAAGGGATGAAGCATATGTTATTCTGAAAACAATTCCATTGATTATGTCAGTTAAGAGACAGAAAAAAATCCACAGACACAGTATATATCATTTAAATAGTCCAAAATATAAGACAGAGAGACTTGACAGTTGTCATACAGCAGGTAACTAAATTAGAATTACATTTGCCATAGCCACAGGCAAGAACATTTGTTGAGCTGTATTATGTACTACTTTTTAGCTAAGAATCTAAGATGTTACAGAGAGCTGAATATTTGTGGTATATTTTGTAAGCCTTTTTGATAGACTTTCTCCTAAAATAAAAAAATGTTTTCTATTTCCTAAGATTGAATTCCATAAATTGTGCCAGGAATCAGCAGCACAGATGACCAGATCTGCATGGCTACACTCAGGAAACTGGGACCAGAATGTGTATGCTTTAAGTGAAATTTTATTTATAGTGAAACAAAATTCCTCCAGACACCAACACACAGTAAACATAAAGATATACCGTATTTATCGGCGTATAACACGCACAGGCGTATAACACGCACCTTCATTTTAAGAGGGAAATTTCAGGAAAAAAATTTAAATTTCAAATAAAAACTTTGAAGCAAAATAAGGGTAGCTCAGAACTTTTTTTTATTAATATTATTACCACTTATAAGGCAAATAATGTAAAAGGACAGTAAAAGCAACTGTTTTAACAAAAGAAACTTGGATATTTTGTTTTTACAAAAGTTTACTCAGAAATCGCTATCTGGGAAACCAAAAAACTCTTCATCTTCACTGCTATCTTCAAAATCACAATGAACACTGCTGCTTTCACTGCTACTATCTTCATAAATCAGCTCATCTTCTTCGCCATCCAAAGCATTACTTATGCCACATTTCTTAAAAGATTTGATAACAATATCTTCTTTAACTGCGTCCCACGAAGTCTTTACACCGCCGTACACAAAACCCCACTTTACTTCACTACTTTACTTGTACCTGACGGGTACAAGTTCTCCTGCCTCAGACAGCAAACTCTCGCGAGTTTGCAAACTCTCGCAGTGCAGAGCGTTGCCGTGGTTACGCTCCGACGGCCGCGAGAATTAGACGTGAGGAAGGCGCGGGTTGCCTCACACTCCACACGCTGCTACTGATCCACGCTGCTGTGCGGTATGTACGGTACATATATCGGCGGTGTATATGGTAAAAACATGGCTTCTTAACATTATATCGGCGTATAACACGCATACATCATTTGCCCCCTATTTTCAGGGGGAAAAAGTGCGTGTTATACGCCGATAAATACGGTACTTAAAAAAACAGTGACAAAATGCTTGACTTATACACCCAACAAATAGAAAGCCTAAAAACTAACAACATACAATATATACAAAATAGGGAACACAGGATGGCAGGGAAAACTGGAGATGCAGGTAGCAGATGGAAAGGGGGAACCAAAATTGGGGTCAGATACAAGGGGAGCAGGAAATGGGCAATAGAGTACCAGGGTAGGAGAAAGATCAATATGAAGAAGGAGAATCAGCTGGGCGCATGCTGGCCCTCTTGGTGCGCTCCCAGGAGAGACAGACATTTAATGTCGACTCTGTTGGGACCCCGGGGGGGGGGGGACCACCAGGTGCCCGGTGGAAATAATAAATATTTTCAAAAATTACTATATGGAGCTATACAGGTCAAAGGTGGAGAATAAGGAAAGGGAAGTACAAGAATTTCTGAAAAAACTTAAATGTCCCAAAGTTAACAGAGGTAGATAAAACATTGTTAGACTCACCAATAACCTTGGAAGAACTGGAAGAGGCAGTAGCCGAGGCCCCCAAGCACAAAACTCCGGGTCCGGATGGACTACCAAATGAAATATACTCAGAATATGCGGGGGTCCTGCTTCCGGAGCTGCTGGTGACTCTTAACGATGCGATAAGGAGGGGAGTGATGCCGACATTTATGTCCGAAGCTACCATAGTTCTTATCCCTAAGGAAGGGAAGGACCTGCAGCAACCGGCATCCTACAGACCTATTTCATTACTGTGTACGGACGTGAAGCTGCTAGCCAAGGTGCTGGCAAAGCGACTAGTCAGGGTAATACACAAATTGGTCCATTTGGACCAATGTGGATTTATTTCAGGGAGATCCACCGCCCTGAACATTAGGAGGCTGTTTCTAAATTTGCAGGTGCCTTCTGAAGAGCCAGGCTCGAGGGCCGTGTTGTCTCTGGATGCCGCCAAGGCCTTCGATAGTTTGGAGTGGAGGTATCTGTGGGAGGCCTTGGCGGCATTCAATATAGGCCCGGGGTTTTTGAATTGGGTGGGCCTTTTATACCAGAACCCCAGGGCTAGAGTAAAGATAACCCAGGGGCTGTCAGGCTATTTTCCATTAACAAGGGGGACAAGACAGGGTTTCCCATTGTCCCCCTTGTTGTTCGCCCTAGCAGTAGAGCCCTTGGCAATAGCAGTAAGGGAAGAGGGGGAGATACGAGGGTTCAGAAGAAGTGTTGGAGAGGAAAAGGTGTCGCTGTTTGCAGATGACATTTTATTTTATCTGGGAGACACAGGCCGATCATTTGCAATAGCAATGAGGCTGGTGAATGAATTTGGTTCTTGGTCGGGCCTCCTGGTTAATTGGAAAAAATCGGCCCTCCTCCCAATAGATGGACGAATAGAGAATCTACCGGAAGGTATGCCCCCGCTGCAGATAGTGACTTCCTTTAAGTACCTGGGTATAGAGGTCTCAATAAATCTCAGACACTATATAGCAAAGAATCTGGAACCCCTATTGAAAAATTTTAGGATGAAAATAAATAGCTGGAAGTGTCTTCCTCTAACAGTAACGGGCCGGAGTAACCTAGTGAAAATGATTTGGCTCCCGCAACTCCTATACGTCCTCCACAACGCCCCTATATGGATCCCAGGGGTGTGGTTCAAGAGGATAGAGAGACTCTTTAGGGAATTGATATGGAAGGGTAAACGGGCTAGGATTGGGCTGAGATACCTTCAGCTCCCCAATGATAGGGGAGGGCTGGGGGTTCCACACCCATGGACGTATTTTTTGGCAGCCCAGCTGCAACAATTAGGGGGAGGGGAGATGAGTGCATCTGGCACAAATTATAGCTTGCGCCCCTTACGAGCCTGTACACCTCACCTGTCTTGGTTGGGAGCATTAGAGGCGGAATCAGTGGGGACCCTGAACCAATGCCCACTAGGAACATTAATATTGAAAATTTGGCGAATGGTTAAATCGCTACTGGGATATCAGGGGATTAGTGAATTTACACCATTGTGGGATAATGAGAAATTACCAGAACTGGCCAAACTGGAGGGGTTCCAAAATTGGAAGAGGAGGGGGCTAATGAGTCTGAGGCAGGTATTTGGAGGGAATGACCTGAAACCCTTCCAGGAACTGAGGGAAGAATTCGGCATTCCGAATAAAAAATTCTTCCAATATCTGCAGCTGAGGCATGCCATTTCAGTCCAATTCAGACAGGAGGGGAGTCCAAGGTGGTGCAAGATTCCCTTCCTGAAGAGAGTCCTGTATGCACCCGCTCAGAAGGGATTAATTTCGGACATATACCAAAAGGTGGGACCAGGTGGGAGGGGAATGGATCTAATGAACCAAATAAAATCAAAATGGGAAGTAGACGTGGGGGTGCTAATGAATAACCAGTGGAAGGACATTGTGGCCCTGCCGAGAAGGATAACCTTTTCGGCGCCACGGAACTGGACCCAACTGAATATTCTCCATAGGGCCCTTTATACCCCCAAAAGACTATGTCAATTCGGGGGTCGCCGGGACGCACTGTGCATAAGATGCAGGGGGGTGACCGGCGACCTGATTCATATGATGTGGAGGTGTCCCAGGCTGCACAGGTATTGGAGTGAGGTCCTCGACAAGATCAACCGGGTCTTCGGACTGGTGTTGGTTGGGGACCCGATCCTGTGCATCCTGGGCTATCTGGAAGGGGGAAAGGGATGGGATATAAGAGACTGGCAGTGGAGAAATGCTTATACCAGGCGAGGAAGCAAATTACCTCAAAATGGAAGGATGTCAACCCACCGTCTTTAAAGAGCTGGTAGGAGAGGGTGGAAGCAACCATTGTGAGGGAAAGAATGGTATATCTTGGAAGGGGGAAAGGTAGTGTTTTTGAAAAAGTTTGGGGCAAATGGATAGAGTGGGAGGGCTCAAGATTCAGGGAGGCACTTGCTAAATAAAACGAGGGGAAGATGGTTAAGAGAGGAGGATACAAGGGTGTAAAGATACAACCTAGCTGTGAACGGGGGGGCGGGGAGTAGGGAGGGAGGAGGGGAGGGGAGGAAAAGAAAAGGGGTGGCATAAGTGGATAATATTTTGTATGCTTTTGTACTTCAACTGAATCTTGTTTATGCTGTATGCATTAATGAAAAACAAAAATAAAGGAATTATGAAAAAAAAAAAAAGTTCAACAAAATGTTAACCCAAAGTGCTCCAAAATGTCCCAAAATGGTATACCCTCACTACAGAGATGACACAGTTGTTATGGCAAACTAAACAAAAAGTCAGACCACACCCAAACATATATCACAATGGCTGGAAAATATGTAAGCAGTTTAATAGAGAGTGATAAGTCAAGAAAAATCTGAGTATGATAATTCAAAGACAGTGGCCAAAAATATTGTATAGACTCACTGTACATAATGTAAGCATTTGTACTTGGCCACTGTTTTAGAGGAAGGGATGAAGCATATGTTATTCTGAAAACAATTCCATTGATTATGTCATAGTTAAGAGACAGAAAAAAATCCACAGACACAGTATATATCATTTAAATAGTCCAAAATGTAAGACAGAGAGACTTGACAGTTGTCATACAGTAGGTAACTAAATTAGAATTGCATTTGCCTTAGCCACAGGCAAGAACATTTGTTGAGCTGTATGTACTACTTTTTAGCTAAGAATCTAAGATGTTACAGAGAGCTGAATATTTGTGGTATATTTTGTAAGCCTTTTTGATAGACTTCATGTCCTAAAATAAAAAAATGTTTTCTATTTCCTAAGATTGAATTCCATAAATTGTGCCAGGAGCACAGATGACTAGAGTTGAGCGAACACCTGGACGTTCGGGTTCTGCTGGTCCGTCCGAACTTCGGGACAAAGTCCGGGTCCGGACGGAACCCGAACGATCTAGCAAGCCCAAGGCAGGCCTGGGCCTGAAACAGGGCTTCAAGCCTGCCTGGTCGTCTTGGGCTTGCAGGT
>BLSH010318155.1:836980-860732 GCA_018402905.1 Glandirana rugosa | reverse complement strand
CCAGACGAGTATCGGAATTGGCTGCACTATCGTGCAATTTTCCTTATTTGGTAATGCATAGGATAAGGCGGTCTTGCGACCCCTTCCTTCTTTTCTCCCGAAGGTAGTCTCTTCTTTTCTTATCAATGAAGATATTGTCCTGCCTTCATTGTGTCCTCGTCCATCGCACCCCAAGGAGTTTGAGTGGCATACTTTGGACGTAGTAAGGGCCTTAAGAGTGTACTTGGCTGCTACAGCTCCTTTTTGTAAGGCTGGCGCCTTGTTTGTTGTGCCAGAAGGACTGCACAAAAGGTCTGGCGGCCTCTTCGGTTACGATTTCTCAGTGGATTTAAAAAAAAACAAAAAACCGTGACCCATGTGTATTCTGTTTCGGGGCTAGGTTCCCCCTTTTTCCAGTCCCGGCTCATTCTACCCAGGCGGTTAGTACTTACTGGGTTGTCAGACACCAGGCTTCGGTGTCACAGGTGTGCAATGCGGCCATTTGGGCCTCGGTTCACCCTTTTACTAAGTTTTATAACTCGATGTGTTCGCATCTTTGGATGCTGCCTTTGGCCGCAGGCGGTAGTGTAGGCGCCTCTGACGCCTTTTCAGAGGTTCAGTTGGGTACAGTTGTTTGCATTTACCCACCCCTCTTTTATTGACACAGCTTGGGGACGTCCCCACAAAGTCATGAAGAAGCTGCGTCTGTCAGTGAACGTAGGAGAAAAAGGGATTTTATTATAACTTACCGTAAAATCCTTTTCTCCGAGTTCACTGACAGACGCAGCACCCACCCCTCTGGGCTCTGTTTTGGTACGGCTTGTGTACGAACTGAAGAGCTATTCTGTGAGGGGGTTTGATGTAGGAAGAGAGGACGGCCCCCCAAGGGAGGGGTCAGCTTATTCTTTTCCCTGCCTAGTTAACTCCTAGTAGGACGAACATAAAACCCCACAAAGTCATGAAGAAGCTGCGTCTGTCAGTGAACTCGGAGAAAAGGATTTTACAGTAAGTTATAAAATCCCTTTTTTGCTGAAAAGCCATTAATCTGTGATTTCCTGTTTCCAGCGGTCTTGTCACTTCCCACCAGCAGTTCTAAAGCGAACGGGGATTTCTATTTCCACCCTGCTTGCTGTAGTGGGCAGAGGGGGTCTCACATCCCCCGGTCTGTGCTGCCCATAGAGGTGGTGTCATACTCCTCCTCCCTGCCAGTAACGCCCCCACTCCACCCCTGACCCTTCCCCGCCACCGCCACCATCTCTCTCAGTGCAGAGTAGGGAGAGTTACCAGAGATCACCCGGATGACAGAGCAGAGATCTCGTGCGGACAGGTCTTGTATGTGAAAACACTGATCGATGTAACTTCCCATCTCCCATACCAGCATTGGAACAGTGTGCTCTGCGCTGTCTTTCACAATGCCAGTACGGGAGGCGGGAAGTTACAGTGATCGGTGTTTTCACATACAAGACCTGTCAGCTCAAGATCTCCGCTCTGTCATCCGAATGACCTCTGGTAACGCTCCCTGCTCTGCACTGATGGACACTGATAAACTGCACTGGTGAGACCACACTAATGGACACTGATAAGCTGCACTGGTGTGACCGCACTGATTTTCACAGATAAGCTGCACTAGTGGGCACAGATAAGCTGTACTGGTGGGCACTGGTGAGCACTAGTGTGGCCGCACTGATGGGCAGATAAGCTGCACTGGTGAGACCACACTGATAAGCTGCACTGGTGTGACCACACTGGTGGGCACTGATAAGCTGCACTGGTGGGCACCGGTGAGACCGCACTGATAAGCTGCACTGGTGGATACTGGCGAGATGGCACTGATAAGCTGCACTGGTGAGACCGCACTGATGGGCATAGATGAGACGGCACTGGTGGGCGTAGATGAGACTGCGCTAATGGGCATAGATGAGACCGCACTGGTGGACAGTGATAAGCTGCACTTATGGGCACAGATTTTTTTTTTTCTCATGCCAACATTTACTAGTGCCACATTATGATGTAAAGCATTATGGCCCGGCTTTTTATGTGTTGCAGCTGGGGGTGTGCTCATATACACCATACCAGTACTGGTTGCTGTTAGAAAGATCTCAAAGCTACAGAAGGAGGAGGAATATTTCTAATACTGAATTACAGTAGACTACAGTGTGTATAATATATAATCATGGGCATGTGTCTACAGTTAAGTAAGGATTACATAAAGTAAGGGCAATGTTTATCTCCTGTTGTGGCTGGAGGGGGGAGAGCCCAGACATGCTGTGGGTTACTGAGTAGTATGGCTTGCTGGCTGCACAATGAGGGGCATGATTTATGTTGAAGTGCACTTGTTCACATTTACATGTACAGGCCTAGTGTCCCTCCCACATTCATTGCAATTTGCAAAGCATGAAGGGAAATGTAGTTTTATTAAAGTGTAGAGAGAGGAAAGGATATAATGTAATCACTATTCTAACAGCTGCTCCTTAGCAGAATACATGATGCATTTTTTTGAATGACAGCTGACTTCCTGAAAATTCAATTAGACTTTTCTCTTCAATGGTAAGGAATTTCACAAATGTAATATTGGTTTAGTAGTGAATCATCATATTTTATATAGATGCATTACACACAGAGTGATACATGTCAAACATTTCTTTCTTTTAATGTTGATGAATATGGCTTACAACTAGTGAAAACCCAAAATTCAGCATCTCAGAACATACTACATAAGACCAATAAAATAAAAAAATAAAAAAAGGCTTTTTAATACAAAAATTTTGGGTTACTGAAAAGTATGCCCATGTACAGTATAGTATGCACCCAATACTTAGTCAGCGCTCCTTTTGCATGAATTACTGCATCAATGCAGCGTGGGATGGAGGCAATCAGCCGTTGGCACTGCATAGGTGTTATGGAAGCCCAGGTTTCATTGATGGTGGCTTTTAGCTCATCTGCATTGTTGGGTCTGGTTTCTCATCTTCCGCTTGATAATACCCCACAAATTCTGTATGGGGTTTAGGGCAGGCGCGTTTGCTGGCCAATCCAGCACAGTGATACCATGATCATTAAACCAGGAATTGGTACTTTTGGCAATGTGGGCGGGTACCAAGTCCTGCTGGAAAATTAAATCAGCATCGCCATAAAGCTGATCAGCAGAGGGAAGCATAAAGTGCTAGAATTGATAAAGCACAGCGGACCAATACCAGCGGATGACATGGTTCCCCAAATCACCACGGACTGTGGAAAATTTAGCATTTCATGTGGATATCAAGGTCCTGAAGTCTGGAGGAAGAGTGGAGAGGCACATAATCCAATTTGTATGAGGTCTAGTGTGAAGTTTCCACAATCACTGATGATTGGGGGAGCCATGTCATCTGCTGGTGTTGATTCACTTTGTTTTATCAAGTCCAAAGTCAGCCGCAGCTATCCAATTATATCCGACCACCCATAGAGGAGTAGGCTGTGTCTGTCCCTGCTCTGCATAAGCGAAGCGGACATCGAGCAGCCATCCACCTGCTCCAAATGAGCCTACCCTGTGTCACAGTCAGCACAACTGACTGCAGCTCTGTATTCATAATTCAGAGCCAATTTGTTATTTCTACAGTGCCTTGAATAAGTATTCGTACCCCTTGAAAATTTTCCACATTTTGCCATGTTACAGCCAAAAACAAATGTATTTTTTAGGGATTTTATGTGATAGACCAACACAAAGTGGCACATAATTGTGCAGTGGAAGGAAAACGATAAACAGTTTAACATTTTTTACAGATAAATATCTGAAAAGTGTGGTGTGCATTTGTATTCAGCCTTTTTACTCTGATACCCCTAACTAAAATCTAGTCCACCCTGTGTACAATTTAATCTCAGTAAAAATACAGCTGTTCTGTGAAGCCCTCAAAGGGTTTGTTAAAGAACCTTCATCAACAAACAGCATCACGAAGGCCAAGGAACACACCAGACAGGTCAGGGATAAAGTTGTGAAGTTTAAAGCAGGGTTCGGTTATAAAAAAATATCCCAAGCTCTGAACATCTCACAGAGCACTGGTTCAATCCATCACCTGAAAATGAAAAGAATATGGCACAATTGCAAACCTACCAAGGCATAGCAGTCTACCTAAACTGACAGGCCAGGCAACGAGAGCATTAGGCTTCATTTACATGGGACACTATGTTAACCTCCACTGAATGATTTATTTAGACAGCTAGAAGCCGACATCTAAAACGGTCATTTGACACGTTTTGCATGTGGCGTTTAGCAGCGTTTGCGTCTAGGATCGTTTCTAAAGAATTTTTTTTTTTTTTTTTAAATGGAAATGCCTGTAAACTAAAACGGTCCTAGACGCGAGTTACCACGTTTAGGCATGTTTACAAGCTTTTTGACATTTCAAATGCCTCTGAACTGGCGTCTGAACCCATTTTTTTGCGTTCCAAAAAAAGCCTTTAAACTCAACTGCCTGGAAACAACCTTAAACGACCCTGTGTAAATGTACTGATAAGATAACAGAGGAAAGTTCAGGGGCAGCTGAAAAAAATGCCCAAATGCCTCAAAACGTCAGTTTACCAGCAGCAGTGTAAATGAAGCCTTAATCAGAGAAGCAGCCAGGAGGCCCATGGTAACTCTTGAGGAGCTGCAGAGATCCACAACTCGGGTGGGAGAATCTGTCCACAGGACAATGATTGGCCATGCACTCCACAAATCTGGCCTTTATGGAAGAGTGGCAAGAAGAAAGCCATTGTTGAAAGAAAGCCATAAGAATTTCAGTTTGCAAGAAGCCATGTGGGGGACACAGCAAACGTGTGGAAAAAGGTGCTCTGGTCAGATGAGATCAAAAAAACGTTTTGGTCTAAAAGAAAAACGCTATGTGTTGCAAAAACTAACACTGCACATCACCCTGAACACACCATTCCCACCGTGAAACATGGTGGTGGCAGCATCATGTTGTGGTGATGCTTTTCTTCAGCAGACAGGGAAGCTGGTCAGAGCTGATGGGAAGATGGATGGAGCCAAATACGGGGCAATCTTAGAAGAAAACCTGTTAAGAGTCTACAAAAGACGAGACTGGAGTGGAGGTTTACTTTCCAGCAGGACGACCCTAAACATACAACCAGAGCTACAATGGAACGGTTTAAATCAAGGCATATTCATGTGTAAGAATGGCCCAAAGTCCAGACCTACATCTAATTAAGAATCTGTGGAAAGACTTGAAAATTGCTGTTCACAGACAGACATTCTCCATCCAATCTGACAGAGCTTGAGCTATTTTGCAATGGAGAATGGGCAAAAATTTCACTCTAGATGTGTAAAGCTGGTAGAGATATACCCAAAAAGACTTGCAGCTGTAATCGCAGTGAAAGGTGGTTCTACAAAATATTCAGGGGGGCTGAATACAAATGCATGCCACACTTCAAAAATAAATGTTGAAAAACATTTATCATTTTCCTTCCACTTCACAATTATGTGCCACTTTGTATTGGTCTATCACATAAAATAGATTTACGTTTTTGGTTGTAACATGAGAAAATTTGGAACATTTCAAGGGGTATGAATAATTTCAAGGTATTGTATATACACCTGTAGTTCAGCTTGCTTGCTGGTTGCCAAGAACAGCCCTAATCATTTTAACCATACTCTATTTTTCTCTCCAAACTCACCCATCTATATTCATGCCCTGTTCAAGTATGCATCTGAACTTTTTTTTTTTGTTTTTATAGAAGAAAAAAAACAGACACACAAAACATACTAGACACTATGTAGAAACATGTTCCACTTTCAAACATTTTATTTTCAAGAGCACAATAAGAAAATCAAATTCCAGTGTGTGCATATGAGCAAAAAGGAAGATAGCACAAGGGGACATGTGTCAGTTCAAGGAAAGGAGTGGAGGGTGCAGGCTGACTGGGTATCGTAGAGCATATAGCAATGTACATATCAGTGAATGGGGTCAATTTGAATTCTGCTTCTTTGAGTGGAGGATGCTCCACATCCTTAGTACATTCAGAAAAGTGAGAAAGCGGCAGAATATTTAAAAGGACATGTAAAAATTACATAAGAATCAAACTCTAAAATCATTTTAAAGGTCCCTGCATGTTGTACAACTATTCCATGTATACAGAAACATCTTGAAAGAACATCAACATTTATTGTTTATTAATTCAGTCATTCTTTTAATGAGTACTTTATAAAAACCAATTTGATTCACATCATGGTGGTTGGCAAATACTACTGTATTACACTTTTTTTCTAAATTATAGCAATGTTGAAAACAATTAACTTTTTTTTTTTTAGGGGGTTAATTTTTTTTAAAAAGTAATGCAATCATAATGTGCTTGTATTAAATTTTATTATCACTTTCTCAATATCCTGTTCTACATTTCATAAGCAGGGCCCAACGCTAGAAGAAAAATCTTAAATAGTAAAAATAAGACTCTTGCTAAAAGCGAACATGTTAGGTAGAAAAAGCTAAAAGTCTTAGGTGGAGGATGATTTTAGTGGACTATGGTAAAAAATATAATTGCATTTGTAACCCTTTTGTTTATATCTAGTGTCACCATTCTTTGATCTATTTTCTCTAAGTTCTTGCTCATCATACCTGCATAGACAGTAATATCAAGGAGAGGAGATATTCAGGAGATTTGCACAGTGATGGGACACGAAAAGCAAGCATAACATTTACGCACAGCCACAAAAAGCTCTCCACCACCCAGCCTTAATGTACAGATTTGCTTGAATGTATTACATTAAAGATTTTGCTGAATGCAGCTTCTGCTCTTGTGTTAAACCACCATGTCCATTTGAACAAAAACTCCTAAAAAGATCACATATATGTTGCATTCAGTAAATGATTGGAAACTGCACAGCCTATGAATCCCAGTGGCATTGGGAGGAGGGGATACAGCTTAAGGTGGTTCACATCTATGCATTTTAGTGTGGTGTATTTCTTGTAATCCTATTTGTCACACTAATGGTGTGGTTTCCAGCAGTGCATGTTCAACAGGAATGAAGGGCACCACACGCAAAAGGCATCAAAATGCACCACACCAAATAAATACTGCAGAGGCGTTAATTGGCCCTATGGTGTACATTGCCATTATGTAATGCACAAAGTATTATATAAAAAATGCGTAATAAGCAAACTCACTTTTTTCCAAACAAGTATTTGTAATAGATACATTTTTAATTTGTATACCAAAGTTTTACATTAATTAAATTTGTTAATTCCTACACTGAAACTCCAGGTAGAAAAGAAAAATGCAGCTTATGTACATAGGGTAAAAGCAATGTTGTTAAAATACTACATTCCCTCAGTGCCCACAATCCAGAAAAATACCTGCTGGCAATGACCGGAATGCCTGGTACACACCAGGAGTTTTTTTTTTTCCCACTCAGCCCACTGGGCTAAACGAAAAAAGAAAACTGAGGCGCTCGCAAGGAGGTCTCTGTACTAACTATGCGATGTTAGTATAGCGATCTTCCTGCTGAGCTATTCTGTTCTGACAGGGGGCTCCCCGTCAGAATACACAGGTCAGCACTCGCAGCCACTGGATGCTGATCGGCAGAGGTTTTTTGGGCTCGTCTGTTATACACACATTTCTGTTGAATGGGCCGATATTTGGCTTGTGTGTACCAGGCTTAACACCCCAGTACTGCTGTATTGGTGATGCTGAAAATAAAATGGCAACCATATTAAATGCAATTTCAGCACTAACATCAGAAAAGGGAATGTAATTGCAATTTGTCACACAATACTTTCCACCAGCTATTATCTTTTGTATACAAGAGCTACCCAAGATTCCTCTTTCACCGTAGATTTTAAAATGTATGTATAACCAAAAATGTTTTAGTTTTGCATACAGTAGGGGAGGGTTAAATCCCCTGTCAGTTTTTTTTGTGCCCTATTGAGGAGATTCCCCTTCACGCATAAGAAAGTGAGAAGAGATCTCTCCAAAGTGTGGGGCGATAGTTGTCACCAGTAAAAGTGTCCTCACAGAGATGTAGCCTCACAACTTGTTCAGGTGACAGAAGCATCACTTTGTTTCCTTGACAAGGGTTACAAGGACAAATCGAGAGGGTGAATCTCCCTAGTGAGGATAAAGACTGCATTACAAACTAGGTTTCTAACACATATTATATATATATATATATATATATATATATATATATATATATATTTTTTTTTTTTAATTGCAGAAGGGGGTGCTTTGAGATATGTTATCAAGGTCTTTGAGTTCCGTTTTACATGCTCAGTGCATCCCATAATTGGGTTACAATAAGCAGCAACTTGTTAAATGGAAATGAAAAGAATGGACCTTATAAAATAGCATCTTCTATACTAAGAAACACAAAAGGAGTTTTTAGAAACCATGCAGCTGAAACCCCAGCTACTTTGGCACTTTTCCTTTAGACTAACAATAAAATAGCAAACAATTCAAATTGGGTATACATATGAAGGCCTGTGGAGCAAGTTAGGAAGAAATATCAGTAAGACATTATACTTATAAAAGTGTTCACAGTTTTGCCTTCATTAAGCTAATTTAAATATAGAAGATAGCAAAAACAAAAATGGGAATAGAGCATTTGAATGAAATTTACCACTTTAGGTATAAGAGGAAATTTCTATATAGCCTAGGTTTGTAACCCATTTTGGGGTTCCTTCTCCTTAATATACTATTGAAAATGTATTTTAGGCACTCTTTCCTCAACTGAAGAATCACAGTACTAAGCAGACCCATTAAACACAGGGAATGGACAACCTCCTTATCTGTACATTTTTTTATTCTGGAAGGAAAGTGGAAAATCCCATTAGGCAATCCTTTATATATTTACACGGTGCAAAATGAACACAGTTAAGTAAGAAGTGCTAGGTGAGTTGTCATCTCATAGCCTCAACAGCATAAATATTAGCATATAAAACAGAGCGAATTGACAATGGATGAAAAGCGATTGTTACTATAAACTCTAGACAGTGCAGAAGTATTAAAAAAAAAAAAAAAAATTAAAAAAGGTGAACTTCTGTGGCCAAATTATAGTCAGGGAAGATTAGTGTTCTCAAAATTCTCTGAAATCACAAAAAAAACCACCACCATGGTTTCTCACAAGAAAAACGCTCAATTTGGATAAAGCTTAACGGTAACCTTGAACTATGGGAAAGCAGCATTTATACACAGCCAGAATACATACTCTCAAGAATTACACAGCTCTGTCACACAGCATGCCCAGGCTAGAGTTGACATTTTTTGTTACCACATTGCCCCCAGCCTGTGACTGGACAATAAAGGATTAGTATCGCATCAGAATACAATAGCCCAGCAGGGAAATTTATGGATGGAGCAATCTATTAGTGGTTGGCCAACTACATAGGATATTAACATGTAGAATATAGTTAAGGATTTCAAGTACGTCAATGTGTTTATGTTATACCTGCCTGGAGTTCATCTTTAAAAGGAATGCCTTTCTGTGGAATAAAATGTACAAACTACTACCGACACTATAAAAAACATGTTATAAAAAAATAAAATTGGGTGGAGTGCTTCTTGTAAACAAGATGTCTGCTTTCATTTTCTATGCAATTACATCTATATCTGATTGCACATGTCAACACGATAGTTCACAAAACTTAGGTAGTATAAATGATTTAAACAAAAATTAAAATGTAAAAATATGGCAAAACAACCAACAAATAGGGTATATCAGGAACATCTGGCACACATTGTTAGGCTCAGGTCACACTGACAATTCTGTAGTAGTGATCTTTAAGCAGCTTTAGAATCACTCTCTTTAGAGTTTTGTTGCTAGGAAAAAAAAAAGCAAAATGTCAGTGTCATTGAAAATCCTAAATGATTTGTAGCTGAATCGTTGAGTGACTGACAGGAACGCCAGCTTTTAGTAGCTATTCATGTTATCCAATGCAACTGCCGGTGATCTTGGCACACCAGTGATTTATAGCTGCAACTCTCTAGCTAGCTACATATATCGCTGAAAAAATAAGCAGAGATTTGTAGTCGCTGCACATTGCTGCTATGAAGTTGTTAGTGTGACATATTCCCTTTGATTTAATTGTTATGAATCACAATCAACTAACTATAATGTGATCCTGTGTCCTGAAAGGTGCGAGGCTGGGTTGTAGAACCTTTATAATATGAGCATGCATGTTCCTAATCCTTGTCTTTTCATGTGAATTCAGGATCTTAAGCAATTTGAGAACATGTTTCAGAAATCGCAAAGTATGAGCTTAAGCCTAGGTTCACGTTGCAGCGATTTGATATGTTAAATTGCATGTCAAATCAGCGGCAATTGCACAGATTCCCAAAAGTAGTTCCTGTACTACTTTTAGCGACTTTGGGTGCCATTTCCATGAAATCACCCCCGCCCCCCCAAGTCGGAGTGACAGGTGGGTATAAAATCATGTGAGTTCAGCTGAACTGACACAATTTCCATCCCGCAGAGGTGTGAACTTAGGCTAACACTCAGAAATCTAACATTCATAAAAGGCTGATTCAGTTTCCAGCATTGATTGTCTCAGCAGAAATGAGCAGGCAATTTTAATTTTAATTTTCAGAGAAACAAGGCTCATTTATGACATGGGGAAATAGACCCATGCTCCAAACTGTTCTAGGGTGATGTTACATGCAAATCAGACATGGCTAGCTGCAAGAACAATCTCAGAGATTACTCTTGTTCTTCAAAACATCAACCTCTATCATTTTTTTTTTTACTTGGGTTAGAAAGAAATTACATTTGTTTCTTGTGCTGTACTAACACAAGCGATGTTAGTGTCATGATCTCCCCCACTGTGCTATTGTGTTCTGACAGGGGGACTGCCCCCCCCCAACCAGAAATAACTGACCAGCTGATCGGATGCTGGTTTTCCAGCATACCCGTTCAATAGAATCCGGTCGCAAGACCTTCTGCAGTACAGACAGCGATTTTTGGCCCGTGTGTGCCCAGCTTTTGTTATTTTTTTTTACTAGTAAAAGATGAGCTTGAGCATCCTCGGAACCCATCTCCAACAAACTTCACCCTTTTTGTTGTACACCAATGGGTTGCAGGCCAGGTTATTCTGGGAATGAGCTATGGGTCAGGTTACTGTAGGAATGTCCCAGCCTTTAGCCTCGTTCACACAGAATGCAGCTTTGAAATCACGCCGGTCAGTGCGATTTCATGTGTGGCTTGCCAACATCTGTGCAATTTCATGCACAGATGTCAATGCAGGTCACACATGAAATCACAAATAATAGTATAGGAACCTTTTTCAAATTGGTGCAAGTCAGAATCGCACATGTTGTCACTTTCTGTAGTGTGGGACAAGGTTTGTTCCAAAACTTTGTCAAGGGCCCGAGAGCTCCTCAATTTCTAGGACTGCCATGAGAAACAAAGAACCTTTATAGTTGTACTGCCTCTGCTTTAGTTTCCTATAATCACTAACAATCCGTAGAAGGTACCCAGAGGCTTCTAGATGATTCGCTGCTAAAGTATACAGATAACTTACATAGGCCAGTGACGAAAAGAGCTTGGCCTGTCATTGATGAGTAAGTGGATTTAAAGGGGTTGTAAACCCTCTGGGCTTTTCACTTTAATGCATTCTATGCATTAAGGTGAAAAACCTCCTTTAGTGTAGCAGCCCCACAGAGCTCCCGTTTTACTTACCTGAACTGTCTTTCCTGCGCCGGGGGTGAGCACACCCGCAACAGCCGGCGTCTCGGGTCCTGATTGGATAGATTGATAGCACCACAGCCATTGGCTCCCACTGCTGTCAACCAAATCCAATGACGCGGGAGCCAGGGGGGGAGGTTCTGAGTCCTGCTGTCTGTGTCAATGGACGCAGCAGCAAGACTTGGGTGCGCGTCCACACAAGTGTACCCAAGTAAGAGCTTCCCCATGGGGGCATTTGATGCGTGGAGGAGCCAGGAGCACAGCGGAGGGACCCCAGAAGAGGGACATGTCATGCTTATTTAAAAAAAAACAAAAAAATAAAAAATAAAAAAATGAAGCTTTCCAATCACTTTAAGCCATTTAAGCTAGAGTTGCAACAGGTGTGGCAAAAAAAAAACACTACTGACATTTTCTGTCTCCTGGGCCAGGTCAGGAAGCTTAACAGATCTAAAACCTGTGTCAAGGAGTTTGAGCTAGTGCCAGTGGGCATACGTAGGTACATTCTGCATGCATTGATATCAGTCTATTAGGTTTCTGAGATCATTCGGCGTTCATGGACAGGAACATATGGCATCTAGTTAACCATATCCTGTCAGGCATTTGACCTCCTATGCTTCCTCAACCTGCTTCAAGCGGTTTTGAATTCCTATTTACCTGTATGAAGAGAAAAGCATGTTTGATGCAAACAAAAGCCTGTTGACAGAAGCCTTAGTGCTCATTGTCCAGGAACTGCAGAGTGGCAGCTTCCCTTAAATACAAGCCCAGGAGTAATAAAAACGAACAGATTCCCTCAGGGGAGTGGACATACTAAGAACAACCAATGCCTGAAGATGGTTGCTGGTTACCTCATATTGTTCTATGGCCTGGTTTAGTTTACTTATAGAAAAAGGACTAAGAAAAAAAAAAGAAAAAAATAATCTTTATAGTGTCACTTATAGAAGTACCAACAACAACAACATGCTTCTGATACAAATAAAAGCTGCATCAAAATTGGAAAAAAAAAATCATACTATGTAGTGCAACCAACTTGCTCACAGATGCCACATCACCTAGCATACAAGGATCCAAATGTACACAATACTTCTGCTTTTTATTAGAAGCAGTCAAAAATTATATTTCTACGGAATAAATATACTCTTCAAACGGAATTCATAAGGCACAAAATTTGCAGATTATTAATCAGTATAGCCAAATACAGCAGTTTATCAGCATGTTATTACAGGAAGGTCAATTCCAAATGGATATTACCAGCACTTTAGCTGACAAAAAAAAAACACCAAATGTCAATAAGAATACTATATTCTGTTGACTGCTCATAAGTGATCCTTTAATTGCATTAAAAAAAAGTGCAGGTCAGAAACACTGGAATAATTAGTCGAGGGGGCAAAAATGTGCAGAAAACATAAGCAGCCAAACATTTCAACTTACACTGAAATATGAATAAACCTTAATATTACATTAAACCACCACACAAGCATTAACACATTTCAACTTGTTGAAAAAACTATAGGGCAGCACAGGAATCAACAAAACGATTTACAATATTCAAGTGAAGTTTACCCATCCAATGCAAAGTAACATTCACTTAATTGCCCTCCTAAACTCTACCCTGTTGCCCATACTCCCCCAATTCCATCTCCATTCCTACCACTGCACTAGCATGCTGGATTAAAGAAAAGTCATCCATGTTTGATTTGGTCTTACTCAGAGGTATGGTCTATCCCCCACCCCCCACATGGCTGCAAGCAGGACAAGTCTAACAACCACCTAGCATTGCACTGTAGGAGAAAGGGAGAGTCACATGCTTCGGCTGATTAGCAAATGGAAGGCAGGGTGTGATAATTAAGTGAATTACTTACTTTGACCTGCAAGGACAGGCTCACGTTAAATATAAAGTTTCAGCTTGAGAAGGGTTAAAGTTTTATGGAACAACTGCCATAGCATGGTTATTATTTTTAACATGAGGTTAAAAAAAGGCTTCTTTTAGTGTTTTCAACAAATGAGTTAGTGGAACATTTACGTAATCTATACAGTCAGTATAGTCACATCAGCAAAGATATGGGAGCGAACCATTGTACTGAAATTAAAGAACCAGAAAATTATACCTGGGTAAATAAATCGGACACGATTTGTCAATATGGATACAGAGAAACAGATATACGCACTAAAGTTGATACATATGGCATTACCTTTGCCATAAAGCTACATCAGCCATCGTAGGCTACATAAGGCTTACCAAAGGGGGCCTTGTAGTGTTTTTCAATAGGCTTGTTACCTGGAAAGTAAGCTATAACAAAATATTTCTCTGCAGGACAGGGGATTTACTGCAGTAGTTTTCATTTCTGGTAAGCACTTGACACTTTTGAAATATACAACATTAGTTGCATATTGGTTTCAATGTCCCTTTAAGTATAAGTGCACTTACACACAAAAATCAGTACAGAACCCCTGCTGGCCTCCGCAGACAAATTATATACAACAAATTGCACCTTTATCCCAAAAAAAGTCTCAGTATCTCAACAGAACAGTGTTCCTATATCAAGCTGAACACTGGGTTGGTGGGCTTTAAGGCAGGCTGCCCATTTCCAAGAGGCCAATCTGGAACAGACCCATCACCCCATCTACAGCTTGGTACCGACTGATGGTTTTGTTGGGAATTATAGAATGCCAGATCTAGTGAACACTACATAAACTGCAGAAACCGTTTACTTCAGCACAAAGGCCCTGGCATTATATGAATATCCTGGCTGCAGATGTCAGTTGGTGGGCTGAAATACTGATATTTCATAGAATTACATTTATTTTGATCAACTTCAAGTATAGGTGCTACTGCCACACCATATTCCCAAACGTATTAAAAAACTGCAGAATTGCCCATGTACTGCAAATTATTCAGGATACTTAAGTGACCTCAAGATTTAATATAGAATTGCAGAAAAATGGTCTGGAAACACCCAATACTGTAAAAAGTACCATGCATCTTTAGCTACCCTATAGCTCAGCTTTTGGAAGTCCATCTCATTAGGCCCACTAACAGGTCATGCTCTGTGGTTCTCTTCACCACATTACAGGTGAAACCATAAGCTCATATAAGGATCCATGAGTGTAAAGAAGCCTGCAAGAAACTGTTCACAGCATAGAATGAAGATGCTGGCTTGGTGCTATGTGCAGGGCTGACACTTTTCACTATTACTGCTGAGACTAAAGAACACTGCTTGGAACTGTCAGGAATAGGAACAATCGTTGGAAACGGTCAACTGTGTTTGAAGATTAATGCATACCTAAGCAGATTCACAACACTGAAAATACTTTAGGATATGATACTTTAGGATCTTTAAAAATAAAAAAAAACTCTTTAGTATGAGGTATTTTTTTGAAAATTTCTGGAACTTGCCCTTTAAGACTTTACTATCTTTTTGTAGTTCTTAACTTTTGGAGTGCAAACATGACTAGAGACAGTACTAACTCCAAAAATAGATCATTGGGTAAATAAGTTTAAGACAGGAGATATGTCCAGAATAAAAATAATAAAAGATAAAGAAAATATACATACCTATATATGATATACAATATACATACACACAAAACTGATTGATTTTACCATCTCTAGAAAGAAATACAGAATTTTAGCCCTGTCATGTATATCATAGACTGTTAAAACCATGCAATTGAGCTTAACAGCATTGACGAAATAAAAAACAAGGTGGGAAACCACTTATGGTGCAGACCTGAACAACCAAGTTGGAGGCAAAACATTTTGTTGTCTAAACAAAAGTATATAAAAAGGAAGATTGTAAAATGGCCATGTACGCACTGAGCAAACAGCTCAAATAACTACATCCACTTAGTTAAGGATGAAGCAATACATTTCTCTAGAAACAACACATATTATATATATATATATATATATATATATATATATATATATATATATATCACATTAATTTTATGTTATTTCCAAGGCAGACTTGCAGCACTTTGCTGCATTTAAGTAATTTGGCAAATAAAAAAGAAAAAAAAAAGTAACCAATTTAAAAAAGAAAGAACAAACAAATGTAGGATTGGAGGCTCCTCCCCCTCGGTTATGCAGTTGCTCCACCCTCTGGTGGAGAGAGATAACATAATTTAAACAAGCAGGAGTAGTGATGGAGCTTGGTCACACCAGGTTGTACTCTTTAAGGTTTAGCTGTAGAATGGTGTCTTTTACAGCAGCAAATACAAAGCGGATGTTCTCTGTGTCTGTGGCGCAGGTAAAATGTGAGTAGATTATTTTGTCACTATCGGGATTCAGATCCACAAACATTTTCAAGATGAATTCACGAGCAGTCGTCGCATCTCGTTGAGGGCCTAGAAAGCAAATACGAAAAAATTTAAATTTGTTTCAGATCTCTTCGCTGACTTTACACATCTCCCTCTTAGGCCCCTTTCACAAGGGTGGAGCAATAGGGTCCGCCTGTCAGTTCTTTTAGGCAGACCCGATAGGACCACCCATTGCCCTCTATGGAGCAGTGGGTATCAATGGTCTGTTGACACCCGCCGACATCTGGTCCAATTCGCCAAAAACAGACGGATGGGGGATCTGTTCCCCATCCGTCTGGCTGATCAGATGACAGCCGGGTGTAAACAGACAGGAGGTAAAGGTTAGGGGGCTGTGTCTGTCTGCTCTGCATAAGCAGAGCAGATAGGGACAGGCCAATGCCAGCTCAGCTGACGGACTCCCTGCTGAGATGGTGGAGTCCACCCCATGTGAAAGGGGCCTTAGTAGGTCACTATGCTCCTATATTTGCATATGAGAAAGACCATCACTGACTGCACAGAACAATGTAGCTTTTCCCAGTCTTGCCCTGTGTTCTCATATGCTTACAGATTCCGTTTTTTTCAGCCATTACTTGTTTTAAAAAAGCTGGTGGGTTTGAACTGCATTATTACATACCTAGCTCCTGGGAATGAATAAAACGTGAATAGAGTGGTGGAATAATTGGGAACCCATGTCAGATTTAGCTGCTTTAGAGAAAATTGCCCTTACTCCATGCCCTAAGGAAACAGCAACAGAAGGAAGTTTTTTTTTTTTTTTTTAGTAAGGTAAGGAAATCCTATAACTGCTGTCAATTATTTATTGTCCGATTCTCCATGTAAAAAGTTGTTCCCAGAACAGAGGGGGGAGTGAGAAGGAATCTCCCCAACTGAGCTGTGGGATAGCAGTAAAACCTGACAGGGGTTCTAACCCCGCTGCAACTAATGCAAAACCAGATTAGAGCACATTAAAAAGGTCACAAAATGAAATATTTCTGGAACCAATGGATTATGCTATCATCAGGAGATTTAACACTGGCAAATTAAGCTGTAAGGGCAGCCCAGTATAACTCTTACCACTGCTACCATGCCTCCGTTTTTTTAGCAAGCAATAGTAGGAGTGAATCATAAAAAACAAGAGGGGGTGGACCTGTGTCCTATAATGCACTCAAAGAAAATTAATTTACAGGTAAGACAATAATCCTATTATCTTAATTAAAAATGACAGAACAGAGGATGAAGTATTTGGTAACCAATGGACATCCAAGAGCAGTCTAGCCGAGAGGTGAGCAACAGAGTAAACATAAGGCTAATGTTCCAAAAAATAAAACCAACAGGTTAACAGAGGTGGCTCAAAAGGATCCTAAGAGCCACCTGAAGGACCTTAAGACTGAAGCTGGAGGCCTTAAGATTCACCTAGTAAAACCTATACAAGTGTGAACAGAAGACCAGGTGGCAGCCTTACAAATCGAGACCAAAACCCCCCCAAAAAACGAACTGATCTGGCACAGTGCACCTTGACAAGGAAAGGGGGCACCTTACTCTTGTGGTCATAAGCATGAATGACAAGCTGTCAAATCCAGCTGGCCTTCCAAAGTGCATAGAAAATATGGCATTTCTCAGCTTTCATAAGGCAGGGGATTGAAGATCTGACACACTATGCTGCACACAGTGGGTGTAATCTTAGATGTGAGAGAAAGTAAAGGAAAGGACCCCCCACTCCAAACACATACACCCTCACTGGGAAACATGCACATCTGGGGCTGTCAGTCATCTGCTGTGTGCTGGGGGGGGGGGCATCACTATGGATTCCCTGGTGTCAGAGAAAAATGAGAAGTCATGCATGGAGACTGCAGAGGAAGGAGAGAGCTGCCAGGTCCCAACATAGGCACTACTGACTGAGGCAAGTGCACTTTATATGAGGTTATGTTTTGTTCATTTCACAACCACTTTAAGTTTGCCCACTCAGGATTTCACCTCACAGAAGTGACTGATCATAAAAGGATAGACAGAGGAATATATTTGGTAGATTCCAAGGGCCGTCTTTGGAGTAACCTCAAAACAAGGTTGAGAACCCACAGAGCGATATAGGAATGTACAGGGGGAAATAATGTGCACAAGGGGAAGGAGAGTCAAGTTTTTCTTGTAGTTTTCAAGTAGTTTCTGAACAGAAATGCTCAGACATATTCTTTCCAAGTGCAATGGTAGACTTTGCAATAAGTCAATTTCCCCGCTTTTAACAAGGTTGGGATGATGGAATCTGACAGGCCTCTGTCCTTTAGGACTTGGGCTTCAACAGCCAAGCCATTAAAGTCAGCGACTGAAAAGCAGGGTGGGGAACGGTCTTCAGTACAGAAGATCCAAACTATCTGGGAGGCTCACCGAGAGTGTGCCAGGAGCCTTATGGGCCACTTTGGGGTAATGAGTATCACTGGAATGCCCTCTCATTCCTGTGGAGTAGATGAGGAGGGGATTTTAGAGGCGGAAACCATAGCTCAGGTAGAACTGATCCCACTGTATAAACTTTGGACAGAACTGTGTATGATCAGGTGGAAATACTTTAACCACTTCAGCCCCGGAAGGATTTCCAGCTTTAGGACCGGAGCCCTTTTTGCGATTCGGCACTGCGTCGCTTTAACTGAAAATTGCGCGGTCGTGCGACGTTGTACCCAAACGAAATTTGCGTCCTTTTTTCCCACAGAGTTTTCTTTTGGTGGTATTTGATCACCTCTGCGTCATTTCTGATCGCCGCTATAAACAAAAGAAGAGCGACAATTTTGCAAAAAAACCCAAATTTCTTACTTTTTGCTAGAATACAAATCAAAAAAAAAAATATAAAAAAACATTTTTTTTCACCGTTTTTGGCCGATTTATATTCTTCCTCATATTTGCGATAAAAAAAAAATCGCAATCGGCGTTTATTGATTGGTTTGCACAAAAGTGGTCGCGTTTACGGATGATGAGAATTAATTTTTGGGGTTTTTTTTGTTTTTGTTTTTTACTAGTAATGGCGGCGATCTGCGATTTTTAGCGGTACTGCGATATTTCAGCGGACATGTCGGACTATTTTGACACTTTTTTGGGACCATTGGCATTTATACAGCGATCAGTGCTATAAAAATGCACGGATTACTGTGTAAATGCCATTGGCAGTGAAGGGGTTAACCTGCAGGGGGCGCTCTAAGGGTTAACTAGGTTCCCTGGGCGTGTTCTAACTGTAGGGGGCCTGCACTATCTGGGGAAGGGAAGTGGTCACAGCCTTCGTATACAGGTGTTTACATACACGGACCTCCGTTCCTCCGCTCGGGGGGGCCATCGCGGGTAGCCGGCGGCAATCGAAGCCGCCGCACCCGCTCCCTGGCCCTCCCCGAACACAGTGAGCCTAAGCTGATCAAGCTCACTAAGCTCGATCCCGCAGCCGCCGTCGTATGACGGCGTTTTGCGGGAACGAACTACTTTGCCGCCGTCAAATGCCGATCGGCGGTCGGCAAGTGGTTAATAAGAAGGTTCCTGCATGGATTTTTCAAAATTCAGGCACCACCAGAACCTCTAGAGCAGGAGTGTCAAACTGGCGGCCCTCCAGCTGTTGCGGAACTACAAGTCCCATCATGCCTCTGCCTGTGGGAGTCATGGCTGTAACTGTCAGCCTTGCAATGCCTCATGGGACTTCTGCAACAGCTGGAGGGCCGCCAGTGTGACACCTGTGCTATAAAAGGTCTACACAGTCCACTGGATGCTAGCTGAGGTCTTCCAGATATCCCACACTACAGGGGTGCCCTGAGAGTGAAGCAGAGCAAGAACAGGGACTAGCAACTTTGCAAAGACCTGTGGTACAGTGGACAGGCCAAAGGGAAGGTCAATAAGTTGGAAATGTTGCTTTCCCTCAGTAAAACACAGGTAGCATTGATGTGATGGAAATTTGAGAACATGCAAGTTCCCATCCCATGGCATCCTTGATGTTCACAGTAACGATCTGAACTTTGGTCTTTTCAATAATCAAAAGCAATGACCAACCAGGCAGTTTTCATAGAGAGTTTATGTACCTAGAGGAATGGGTTGAGAACCTTTTCGGTCCAGTATGAGGCAGAAGCCCCCTTTCACCTGGGAGGACAGGTGAACAGGTTTAAGCAGAAACCTTGAAAAACTAATTTATTCGGGACAATGGTTATGACTCCCCAGGTTGAGGGCTCTTCAGAGAACCCAGGCTAATACATTTTGGAGTAGCTGATGCAGACCGCTCCGGATCTAGGAATGTGCAGACTGCGTCACTAAACACGGATAATATTGTTAACTATTGCGAGTCCCAAGCTCTCAAGGATAAAGTATAATTCTCCTCATCCTCGTCCGATTGCGCAGAAGCAGCTGCAGCCTCAGGAAAATTAGAGAAGGACTCTGGATGAAATGCAAAACATGCTTGCAGCACCTGTAATCTGAGACAGCCAACATGGCTGTAATACTTCCCCATGAACTCAGACATAACAGCGGAAAAATCCTCTCTGGACAATAATAAAAGGAGGGTTTAACCCCTGAAGGGGTTAAATTGGTCCCCACCCTTCCTCTAGGACAGCAATCAGATTGAAATTTGGTCACATCAGATAGCCCCCTTGTGCCTGTGATCCACAATGTGTGTATGTGAGGGAATCCTGCTAGGGGTACTCACAGACCAGTCTACAGGGCCAGGAAGGGTTAACTGACAAAAGAGTTTGTCACTAGAGTCACAGGAGACATCACATCTGAATAATGATGGTGGTGTGGAGCAAGCGACATTTAGGCTTCATGCACACAGGACGTTAAAAAAAAACGTCCTAAAAACGTCAGTAGATGATCAGTGATTTTTTTTCAGCTATTAGAGTTATATTACCGGCGTTTTTGCACTTTTTTTGCATTTTTAACCACTTCCTTACTGGGCACTTAAACCCCCCTCCTGCCCAGACCAATTTTCGGCTTTCAGCGCTGTCGCATTTTGAAGGACAATTGCGCGGTCGTGCGGCGTTGTACCCAAACAAAATTTGCGTCCTTTTTTCCCCACAAATAGTTTTCTTTTGGTGGTATTTGATCCCGTCTGCGTCATTTCTGATCACCGATATAAACAATATTTTTTACTTTTTGCTAAAATACAAATCCATAAAAAAAAAAAATAAAAAAATTATTTATCAGTTTAGGCTGATATATATTCTACTACATATTTTTGGTAAAAAAAAATTGCAATCAGTGTATATCGATTGGTTTGCGCAAAATTTATCGCGTCTGCAAACTATGGGAATTGATTTATGGCGTTTTTATCATTTTTATTTTTTTTACTAGTAATGGCGGCGATCTGCGATTTTTATCGGGACTGAGATATTGCAGCGGAAATGTCGGGCAGTTTTTACACATTTTTGGGACCAATGATATTTATACAGCGATCAGAAATTTAAATATCCACTGATTACTGTGTAAATGTCATTGGCAGTGAAGGGGTTAACACTAAGGGGGCAGTGAAGGAGTTAACAATGTTCCCTGGGTGTGTTCTAACTGTGGGGGGGGGGGGCTGGCCGGGACATAACAGATCTAACTGATCCCAGTGACAGGGATTAGTAGATCTGGTATGTCCCATTCACAGAACGGAGAACCGCCGTGTTTACATCGGCGGTTCCCCGTTCTGCAGCTCTGTCAGGCGATCGTGGGTCTCAAGCGGACATCGAGTCCGCCCGACCCACAGGCACGCCCGCTCAGCGTGCGGCGGCCAAGCGCGCGCGCGCTGCCGCCAGGGGGCACGCCGGGAGCGTGCACAGGGGACGACGTCCATGGACGTCGTCCCGGCATTTCAGATCCGCGCTGGAGCCGTACTTCGGCAATAGCGCGGATCTGGAGGGGTTAAAGGGCCAGCGCTTTTTTTTTTTTTTCTCAATTGATCTAAAACATCCAAAAACGTTAGGGATCGACGTTTAACCGCATTTTTACAGCTGAAAAACGTCTCTCAGGACCCACTGGTCTTGGTTTTTTTTTTACAGCTCAAAAATCTCACCGCAAAAAACAGTTGATAACAGCCTATGTGTGCATGAACACATAGGATAACACGATGGCGGGTTTATTGACTGTAGAAAAAAACGTCTGCAGCTATAAACAGCAGCTGTAAAACAGTCAAAAAACGTCCTGTGTGCATGAGGCCTAAAACCTAAATGGGCACACAGTGGGACATTCAGGCCAAGGGAAGGGCACCAAATTAAAAAAAAAAATGATCACAGCTTTCAGACTCTGCCACCAGAGAGTGGCACAACAGTCAGGGCTGGCACTAAGTTAACCCCTTTTGAAGGATGAAGTGGCTCTGCTGTGAGATATTAACACATAGCAAATACAAATAAGATATCAAAAGAGCCGCGCTAATAAAATAAAAAATTATTTTACAATATTAATTAATGCAATGATACTATAAAGTACCCATACAATTTTCTTTTAAAAGAATAACTGTGCAAAATAAAGTCCAAGTGCAAATAGAACAATATTGAGAATAAAGTGCAAAATGAATGTGCAAAAATGCAATCCTTGTCAGAAATGTTCAAAGATAGGCGTGTAGATAGTGAACGTCCATCGCCATTACAACATCCCAGCCATGACACCACCACCTCAATAAGGTTGCAGGCTTACCAAATTTATAGGACCCTCTAATGATAGAGAAGTCAGTAAAGCATATGGCCAAACACCCTGGCCATGCTGTGCCATCACTGCATATATACAGGTTGTGTAACCAAGCCTCGCTCTGAGCCATGTATGTTTTATGCAGTTATTTTAATGTTTTTGATATTCCACATAGCAATTTTACGAAAGATTTATTATTACGGGTATGATTTTAGAATTGTGATAAATGTAGGTTGCTATGTAACCATTTTTATTATATAGTTTTTATTATGCATTTATTATATTTAAATCATGTAAGAGTGTGATCAACTCTCGCTCTAAGATGCAATTATGACCTAAAAGACAAGGTGTATACGCCTCTTCTTATTAATTTTAAAACCAATATTTACCTTGGCAATGGCCATTTTATTTTTTGTCCACTAGATGGTCTCAATATGATCATGTCATCCGGTGTCTCCATATGCAGGTTTAAAGGCAATTTCTTGGTTTGCCAAGGTCTAGTTGCTAGTGGAGTGTAATGGACTCCTTATGAGCCATTACTGATGTGGATAGGACATTTCATATTCCACCAACTAAGATAGTTTGGGCTATTTGGGTGTCATTCAAGTTTTTAGCGAATTATGTAACGTAATGGCTTTCATATTGAGGCCTGGTTAAACTGGTTTATAGGCATTTCCTGGTTTGTAATAACCAGGGCTGAGGCTTGGTTGCCGCTCCGAACAACTAGCCTGCGGCTCTGAGCGAGGCATGGTTACACAACCTGTATAAACGTAGTATTAGCGCATGATGTCACAAGCGACAAAACGCATAGGGCGGAGAGATGTGCTGAAGTCATCGCATTTTCCTGGAAGTGGGGGATGTTTCTTGCTGTAAGCCAGATTTTTAAGCAAGATTTTTAAGCGTTACATTGTGTTCATTGATGCAAGTGCAACCTTAAACTTTTTAATAAAGCAAACAGAAAGGGCTCTGCACTATGTGGAATTTTCTATTTTATGTCCTTATGATGCTTGGGGAATGGGATGTTATTGAGATGAACATCACAGTCCACACTACCGTCATCGAGTGAATTCTGTAAGAGAGCTTTGGGAAAACCCTGACATTTATACAGTCATCAGTGGACATTTAAATTTCTGATGGCTGTATAAAGGTCATTGGTCCCAAAAGAGTGTAAAAAATGTCCGACATGGGTCCTTTTACGCTACTGAAGTCGTGTAGAGAGGCGGG